>JACEFZ010027197.1:0-127500 GCA_014155875.1 Cepaea nemoralis
CATCCACCGTCTGGTCAGTTTGAGTCCATCATCCACCATCTGATCACTCTGTGTCTATCATCCACCGTCTGGTCACTATGTGTCCATCATCAGCCGTCTGGCCAGTTTGTGTCCATCATCAGCCTTCTGGTCACTCTGTGTCCACCATCAGCCATCTGGCCAGTTTGTGTCCATCATCCACCATCTGGTCACTCTGTGTCCATCATCCTCCATCTGGTCAGTGTGTGTCCATTATCCACCATCTGGTCACTTTGTGTCTGTTATCAGCCGTCTGGTCACTTCGTGTCCATTATCCACCATCTGGTCATTTTGTGACCATCATCCACCGTCTGGTCAGCATATCCATAATTAGCCGTGTGATCAGTTTATGAGATAAGATCAGAAATGAAGAAATCAGGACTAAAGTAGGTGTTGAAGCCACACTAGATTTTATTAGAAAGCAGCAAGTCAAATGGTTTGGCCATGTAAGTAGGTTACCAGTCAACAGCATGCCACAACAAGCAATGATGTACAGACCAGATTGAAACAGAGGAAGAGGCCAACCACGTAAACGTTGGACGGAGGGAATAGCAGAATCCATGGGAATATCGATATATGAAGCCCATAACCGGGCACTCTCACGAAGTTTATACTTCACCTCGACACCGCAAGGTACAAGAGGAACATGATGAGATGAGATCAGTTTATGTCCATCTTTGCACGTGTGGTCAGTTTATGTCCATCTTTACACTCAGGGGCGTCACTAGGGGGGGGGGGTGCGGGGGGTGCGGACCGCACCGGGTGACACCATCAAGGGGTGACACCAAAATAAAAAAATTGCAAATTTGACAAAGCAGACATAGCAAAATAACAAAAATTTAACTTTGTCCGAGTTTGTCGAAGTTCTTTATTTATGTTGTACCTGAAGTATTGAAGTTATATTGTTCAATTTGTTTTCTTTCTTATGTCCTTATTAACTTTTTGACTTATTTTACAAACATTACTATATGCTATTATATATGGTACAGGAACACTCGGAAGAAGACCATGGTGAAAGTCTAGAGGGGTGACACCAAGAGTTTACCGCACTGGGTGACACCAACTCCAGTGACGCCACTGTTTACACTTGTGGCATCTTTGCACGTGTGGTCAGTTTGTGTCCATCATCACCTATTTGATCAGTAAGATCGAGATGAGAATAAATGGAAAGATGAGAACAATGACAAGAAAATGAAAATATGTGCTGATCTCAGAATCCCAGACTGTGATATGGTAGAGCTGTGACATACTATAAGGCAAAGATCACAACACACATGCCCCAAGCCTGTACTAGGATCTACTCTGGGAATACCCGTACCGCCCCTGTTCACATATCGGCATATGACGAAATAGTTGAGAGCATGATTCGCAATCCTGCATACCACTTTCAAAACACAGCTGGGCTTGCGCTGGTTTTCATCTAATAGTATAAGCGACCGACGCTCAGACAGCAATGGCAAGTTGCAAAACGTAAACTTACCAAGTAAATCCAAACCGCAAAATATGCTGGGTTTGACCGCGATGTACCTGTTCACACACCCCAAAGAATTATTTTCTGTTGGCAATGAAATCTGTGACAGAGACCCCCCTCATTCTCTTCTCTCTTGTGTTGTGTGTACTCCCCTGACGTCATTTATTACACCTTAGCCACCCCTTCACACATTCATATCCCTCTCTCCCTCTAAAACCCCGTCGTATCCCCGATTCTCAAACATCGTATTTGGAAACCCAGCCAAGCCTAAATCTTGCCAGATTTCCCCCATTCAACATTTCGACAAGCCATTCCAGTGGTTGTTGTATTCCATTTCCGTGAGAAAACGCTAATCTGGCCTGGTGCTGGCTGCACTTTGTATTTACCATTCGACCTGATTCTGCGAACAATTTTCCCCGCGCCAAATTTGTTTCGCCATTTGGCCAACCAATCCAAGTTGGCTTTTCAAAGAGAATCTAAAGGGGAAATCTTCGTTTATTCTTGTTAGACCCCATGAAGATTAAACAAAACAGAAGGGGGGAAAGAGTTCTTAAGAGATAATGTAAGCCAGGGCGGGCGAGCGGGCGTTGGTATTCAAGAAAATATGATACACTACAGAAAGGATCAAACGGGAGAGAAAGGACGGGGGAGTGGAGCGGGAAAGTGTGTGTTGGTGATGTGAGAGCAACAGATAAAAGGGATCAAATAGACGTAGCATGGGATCGTTACTTGTGAAGTATTGAGAGACAACAAAAAGCGACCAGGATGTAAAAGGCGGAAGTGGGTGCGGTAGCCTTTGAATGAGAAACTGGTCAATGAAATAAATAAAAACAGCCATTGATTGGTCAGTGAGAAAGTCTGTAACAAGTCGTTACAGTCGCTAAACTAACAGGTCAATAAGCTCAATCAATCAATCAATCAACCAATCACTCAATCAATCAGTTGCCGTCTCCACATTGAATGTTGGCTGCAATGGTTCTCCAACACTGCCTGTCTGTCGCCTTGACTGTACATTCTGTCAGATTGATGTTCGTCCATCTCTTGATGTTAACTTCCCACTTGTAGCGTTGTCTACCTCTTGCTCGCTTGCCCGCAACGTTGACCTCCAATATGGTTTTTATAAGATCCGTATGTCTTTTAACGTGGCCGAAATATTTCACTTGCCTCTTTTATTACTTTCATCGACTCTCTTTTCATTTTCAGTTGTTCCTATAGAACCTCTGTGTTTGATTGTTTTTATTTCCATGAAATACGACATATTCGTCTGTATATCAACATAGTGAGCTAAAACAGATAACTAAACTATTTGGTCAGTGAGTTAAAACATATCACTAAACTGTCTGGTCAGTGAGAGATCACAACTACTATTCATTCATTCACGTGTGTAACCGCCACCATCTCCTTCACAACTTCCAACATCTCCCCAAACGTCAACCAACTTCCGCACAGTTTCCACCATCTCCCCACACATTTTTTACCATCTCCTCCACAACTTCTACCACCCCCCCCCCACCCCCACCCCCCCCCCCCCCACAACTTCCACCATCTCCTCTTCCACGATATCTCCCCCACAACGTCCATCATCTCTCTCACAACTTCTATCACCCTCACACGACTTCCGTTACACAATTTCCCACAACTTCTATCTCTCCCACAACTTTCATTATACAATCTCTTTCACAACTTCCATTACACAACTTCCATCTCCCCCACCACTTCCACAACTTCCACCACAATTTCCGCCACTTCCCCCACAATTTCCACCATCTCCCCTACAACTTCCACCACTTCCCCCACAATTTTCACCATCTCCTCCACAATTTCCACCATCTCCCCCACACCTTTCATCACTTCCCCCACAATTGTCACCATCTCCCCCACAATTCCCACCGTCTCCCCCACACCTTTCACCACTTCCCCCACAATTGTCACCATCTCCCCATAAACGTCCATAATCTCCCCCACAACTTCCACCTCCCCCCCCCCACAATTTCCACCATCTCCCCCACAATTTTCACCATCTCCCCATAAACGTCCATCATCTCCCCCACAACTTCCACCCCCCCCCCCCCCCCCCCCCCACAATTTCCACCATCTCCCCCGTAACTTCCAGCACAATTTCAACCACTTTCCCCACAATTTCCCCTACAACTTCCACCACCTCTCCCACAATTTCCACCATCTCACCCACAACTTTCACTACTTCCCCCACAATTGTCACCGTCTCCCCCACAACGTCCACCACAATTTTCACCATCTCCCCACAAACGTCCACCACCTCCCCCACAACTTACACCCCCCTCCACACACACAGTTTCCACCATCTCCCCTAAAACATCCATCACCTCCCCGACAACTTCCACCATCCCCCCCCCCCTCACACACACACACACACACACCGCTTCCACCATCTCTCTCCTTCTGTGAGAGTTGATCAACGCCTATAAATGCATTTCTCACGCCCATTCAATGGCATCAAATCTTATCCAATAATTGACAGCACGGAAAACTCCACTGCACCCCGCGAACAGAATTCTTGTCCCAACTTTCGATACGTCTCGTCCCTTTGTAGAAATACTGCAGAGGGAGCGACGGAGTCAATGCCAGACATGCCGCTACTGAGGGTTGGCCGTGAGTGGCTGCCAGACACGCCGCTATAGAGGGTTGGCCGTGAGTGGCTGCCAGTTACCCATGCTAATTAGTCATCCAGCACGTGCACCTGTTCGTAATTGGGGCACTGGTCCATGGTTGGCATGGACGGGGGTGACTCATTTCCAGGGGCGTGGACAGAATGGGGGTGCCATGCCAAGATATTGTTGCTTTCCTGTCCTTAACTGATTCAGTGCCGTCTCCTTAGCGAAGAGGTTAAGGACGCTGTTCGTAATCCCGTATATCCACGTACGAAACACGCGCGAGATTCGGCAGCAGATCGCGTCGCGTTGGTTTCTTACGGAAAGCCGGTCATTCAGAAAGCAGTGGCAAACTTTTCTTTGGCATATCCCTTACAGGACGTTGCAGTCAAAATCAGCATTTTTCATCTGCTGTTGATGTACTAGGCAAGATTATGCTCAGTAGCTTGCCATTGCTTTCTGAGCGACCGGCTCACATACCCCGTAAGTTACCAACGCGGCGAGAACCGCTACCAATTCTCGCGCAGGTTACGTTACTCACGAGAATATACAGGATTACGGAGAAAGACGTTAACACTGAACGTAAAACTTGCCAAGACATCAACAACAGCTGAAAAATGCTAGCGTTGACTGCAATGTCCTGTAAATAGAATATGAAGGGGAAAAAAAAACTGTGTCAGTGGCAAACAAGAAGTAGGTTTGGGCCAAACATGGTACACAATCACATGAACAAGTATCCATCCATCATGTGCCATACCGGTAAGCGTGGGCGGTCATGTTCTGCCATCTCACTCGATCACCAGAGTCGTGGATCAGCTCCGTGTTCCTGTCTCGACCATGTCACGTGACCAAGCCATCCAGGTATTTACTTCTCGGTCTTCCCCTTGGTCTGTTTCCCTCGATCTTACCAGTTGTCACCAAGTTCTCCAAATCATTTCTTCTCATAACATGCCCAACAAATTGTGACTGTCTACGTCTAATATCTCTAATCAGTTTACGATCTTCATTTGTTTCTTGAAGGACTTGTTTATTGTACATTGAACAAGTATTATAATGTAAATTTCCGTTCACCGATCATTGACATTGTGGGAGATGCCACGATACAATACAAATAATACGATGACCCTAGTAAGGCGATATATCATCCTTCTGTTCAAATGTGAGGTCACATTTGACGATATATTTTCCTTCGACACTGGATCAGTACAATGCCCGTTGAAACACATGTGTTTTACTTGAAATGTATGGAGTCTGTTCTTGTTTCAGAAACTAGTTTTGCATGTATCTGATATTCTTACATTTTTTTCCCCCTTACAATTATGATATTTATTTTGAATAACGAAGACACAAAAAATAGATTACACGATTTATTGTGCCCTCATATTTCGCTGCATCTCGTCAGGTACATATTGCAGAATATGAAGATGTCATTTGCAACGAGAAAAAGTGTGTTGAAGTGCTACATAGAACCTGTGCTTTTGTATGTATGTGAGGCGTGGACAATGAGCAGACAAGCTGAAAAACATCTGATGGCTGTGGAAATGTGGTTTCCGAGGACAATGTAAAGAATACAATGGACAGGCAGAAAAACCAATGACCAAGTCCTACAAGAAACAAATGAAGATCGTAAACTGATTAGAAAAAGTAGACATAGACGGTTAACATTTTTTGGTCAGGTTGTGAGAAGAAATAAATTAGAGAACTTGGTGACAACTGGTCAGATCGAGAAGAACAGAATAAGGGCAAAGCAAAGTAAATACATGGAAGGAGTGGTCACGTGGTATGGTCGAGACAGGAACACTGAGCTGATCCATGACTCTGGTGATCAAGTGAGATGGCGAAACATGACCGCCCACGCTTATCGGAGTGGCACGTGATGATGATGACACCTTAAGGCTGTAAAAGTAGTCCTTTATTCTTTCAAGACACACTCGCACATTTATTATTAACCTCTTAAAAAAATGTTCAAGGGCCTTTTAGTCACACTATGTGCCATTCGGCCAATTGTGGTCAACCAAGGCCCGTCTGCCAGTGTTGTTAGTGGACTGATTTGGTGATTCGAGTTTGCAGTTTGGATGACGGCAGCAGCACCCTGGCCAGATCAAGTGGCCAGATCAAGTGGCCAGATCGATGAGTTTATTATTTACAGTAGATGTCCCTGTGAATCTCCCATTAGTTTGATATATAATACAACCTGTCTACTACATTATCAAGTCATAACTGTCCCATTTTCCGCCATCCATTTTTGTTAAGTGGAAACCTACTCTTTTGTTTGACGTTGAATCTCTTAATGACTCCAGTGTCACGTGGAACGCACACAAGAAGATTAAGCCAAAGAGGAAAGCCGCATCAAAGAGAATGTGGACATGAAAGAGGCGGTGGTGGCGAATGAATAGAGGCCACTGGGAATGCCGCATAAGATGTTATACATATAACCGACTGATCAATACATTCACGCGTATTGTGTGGCGTTTATAGAATGAGAAGATGAAAGAAGGACAGACTAGAGGACTCTAGACAGTAAGAGGGAGAGATAAACGAAATGTTTTTTTTTCTTCTTCGTTCGCTTGTCTCTTGTATTAATGTCAGTTTTGTTTAGTTCACTCAGTGGTCCTTTAAAGCCCGCGCTCCTATCCATTCGGTCTTGCTGACCGACCTGCACTTATGGACTGAACCACGCAGTACCGAGAACGAACCCACGACCTTCAGGGCGCGAGACTGACGGTTTAACCACTCCGCCACTATGGACCTCCACTCCACACTCTTCTTTATTCCACTCCACCCCTCTCTTGTCTTTCTCTCAGTCTCTCCTTCCATTATCTCTCTTTCTCTCATCCCTCTCTGGCTGGCGACCTGATCGATTGGCCATATCCCTTTGAGGTCTTTCATGTTCCTTTGAAGATCAAGGAACCAGACCAGGCCACTGATAAGAGCAATGTCCCTCTATTGCAGATGAGTGCGCTGTTGTCTGCCCAGTCATTGTATCCCGCGCTACAATCGCCAACAAATTACTCCTTTGTTGGTGATATCTTCACAGCGGGCGATTGCTCCAGCCTGCCGGGGAACAATGACAGCAGGAGATCGGCCGACAGTGACGATATTAGCCAGATCGAGTAAAGCGGCAAAGGTTTGATTGCAATATTCGTTAAATATCCTCATTGGTTTATGACGCCAAGGAGTTTGGGACGGAGAGGTAACCTCTAGTTTGCATTCACAGATTTCAGCGCCAAACAGAAAGTAGTTTAGTTTATTTGACAGATCATCACGGCAGAACTGGTGTAACCCATAACTGCTCCCTTCTACTCCTAACGCAAGCTTGAGTCCGGAGAATCTCAGCTCAGTGCACGAACTCCGTAGCATCGGCGAGGATCCTGAAATACTTTGGGTAGATTTTTAACTCGAAATTTTGCCCGGGCAGCGCCGTTAGGCTACTCTTTTTCGATTTCCAACTGCCGAGGGATTTTTTACCTGTGGCTAAGGGCTTGCGAACGCGGTTTGTGAGCCCGTATACCCGGGTTCGAAACTCAGCGGTGCTGGTGTTTTTCGAAAAAGGTATAGGAGCCGGTCGTTCAGAAAGCAATGGCAAACTACTGACCGTAGAATTCGCCCAGGAATCACGAACAGTGAAAATGCTGGGGTTGACTGCTACGTCTTGAGAAGGACATGCAACTTACATTTTTTTTTTTTAAACAATACTGTAGCATGATGTCTTCAGACGTTCGCATCCCCAGTCCATTTTACCTTTCTCAATACTCAGTAGTTAACCACGTAAGCCGTCGTGATACCCTAACTAAAAATAGAATCGTAGATTCTAGATCGAGAGAGGGTAGATGAATGGTGGGGTCTCAATTTCATTGGGTAACCCTTGGGCTGGTAACGCTCCTTAATACATAATTAGCCCGCCAGTCGAAGCCTTGATTCCATCCCGTAAGGACGTGTTCAAGATGCAGTGGTAAAATTTGCCCAAAAGCATTCTTTAGGATGTGGTCATCTGCACTCCAGGTACCTAAATCATTTAATATGTTATGTGTAAACCTGATGAAGTGAGAGAGAGACGAATGGCCGAGTATTTTCTTGAGAAAATGTAAAAAGAAGACAGGACTTCGGTACAGTGACTCTAAAACTGCCGCTCAAAACCTGTCATGTCTACCGCAGTGAAACATTCTTACCATGTCTATTGTCTGTCTGATTTGATGATTTGCATATGCTTATGACTGTAAACCACGCTCAATGCATATGGCAAAACCTTTGTGCGCTCTGAACATTCGTTGAGTGCCTATCATGACCATTCTTAACCAAACTGTACATCGCTCTTGAGAGTTACCTTTGGCAGCTTATGTTTCAGAATGTGTGATGCTATATACTGCATGTAATTTCTCCCTTATAATGGCTGAGAATGTTTGAGTGAATGAGATGATAATTATATAATTAACTTCTCATAATTGTAAAAGTAAAGACACTTATTATATCCATGTTTGCAGGACTGCATTGCACTTTAGAAATTACAAAGTCCATGTAATGTCTAGTGACAGTATTACGATCAGGAAAATTGTCAAAAGCACTCATAAAGAGTTGCCTGGGATGCAGTTTCTCTTTGACGTTATGCACTGGTCCTTTGCAACAATAGTTTAGGTTTATATGAGCTACATTCCAATGAGGAGCAATATGTGGCATAACCTACAGTGTCTGTCAGATGAATACATGGGAAGGCTCATGCTATTTGTCAGGGAAAATTCATGTTTTCTTTCATTATGTGTATTCCACATGTGAAAGCAATTCTAGTGCATGATTTCTGCCATACAATGCCTACTTCTTGGTGCTTAATCACACTGTCTGTTCTCATGGTACACCGGTCCCTGTGATCTACTCATTGTGAGAATTTACAAGATAATTGTGTGAAGCTGCCTCTGATTAGGAGTATGTGCCTATGACTTCACGGTTTTGGGGATGAACCTGGAGAAAGGATATCACCCCAAACCCCCAAATAAAATTGCACTTCATCATCAGTGAGAGGCGGGTGTTCGAATATCACACTCCTTTTCCCCTCCCATTCCTCTCTGAATCTGTGATAGTACTGTATAACTGTGACAATGGTTCAATAGATGTAAAACACATGTGCCTTTGTTTATTAACAGAGAATGAGGAAGATGGGGGAGGCCTTTCAATTACCAGGACAACTCCAGGGAAGTCCTGAGCTCTAGTCTTCAACTCCAGCTGAAAAATAAGACTCCATAAAGTACCACATGAACAACAGGTTGCAAATGGTCAGCCTGAATCCACTAATTCTGGCCTATACAGATGGCACTGAAGAAAAGTCTTTATCCAAAGCCTAAAACAGGGATACTCTCCAATTTTGTAAAAGCCCAGGCTATATCTTCAAGATAAATTCAAGAAGAAACCTTAAGAGGAGAGATTACCTGGTCTTCAGCATGTCACTACTGGCTAAGAGTGGACATTAAAGGTGCACTTGGAGCAGACCATATCACAGCTTATTATTAATATTGGCTGAAAGGCTAATGGAGAAGAAGTATAATAAATAGAGCAAATTCTCAAAAATGGATTAGTGATAATTAAGTGTGGTGATTTAGTTACATCAGAACCTTTTGTGGGAGATAGACTGACAGAGAAGAATGATGGGACATAATAGTTTTTAGATCTTCATCTACTGAAAAGTAAAACTAATCCCAAACTATCAACTTTGCGAACAGTCTACTCACCCTTCGGAAGGACATGTTTGTCACTTGCTTCGGACTAGTCAAAGTGGGGAATAGCCTGAACTGGAGAAACATTATGGGAGAACTGCAACCTGAGCTGTCCAACACCATCATAGGTGCTAAAAGGATTAAACAGACCAGTGGAGCAGAAGGTCCCTATACTTGTGCCCGGCTATAGGTTTATCATGTGTTTTCCTCATTTGACGGTTGGAAAAGTGATAGCATGATTACAGTGTTGTGGTGTAGGATATCTTGATGAAGGAGGAGGGTTTGTTTTAGATTAATGTTTCTGTGGGGATATTGAGTGATGTGTTTGGGTTTTCATAGATAATGTCACTATAATTTGCATATAAACATATTTGAGATGTAAATTGTTGGCAGAATATGAAGCCTGAGTCTTCACTTGACCTCATCAGACATTAATAAAGTATTAGTTGTAAGAGAACAGTTTTGAGATATATGTCCCTGTGGTTGTCTTGTCCAACTGGTGTCAAGCATCTTCATGGTGACTGTTACTCTACTGTTGTGGTTGGTTACAGAGATTGTGAAAGTTCTGTGTGGTTGTTGTCAAGTATCTTCCATGATGTATGACTTGTCTAATCTGTTGGTGTGATCATTCCTTTGTGAATGTTTGTCCAACTGTTGTCAAGATCTTCTCATGTTGTCTTGTTCAACCAGTGTAAAATACAGTTGTTGTTATGTTCACTACAATGGTACAATTGTCAATGTGATCATTTGTCCAAGTGTCTTGTGTCACTTGAAATAAATAATTAGAGATCAAACATGAGGTTGGCGACCAGAGCACAGTCAGCTGGAAGATGAGAGAACTGCTTTCATTGGTTACTGTGGCTAACTGCCAAGATCTCTCTATATATATGGCCTAGAAGAGAAATCATCAATAAATAATTCTGTGTAGAACTTAACTTAGGTCTAATTTCTCACAGTGGGGGTACTCGATGAGCCAAAATTCTGAATGGTTTCTCTACAAGGGTTATGCGAGAATAAATATCAATACCTCTAGACAACACTTGCTGTTACTAACCTGTATCTTTTATAGAGAGATATACTTTATAGAACTTCACTCATTGGAACTTCTGTAATTCTCTATAAACCCACAAAAAAACCTCACATGTTGGGGCCTCATATCCGCGATTGAACCCCAGGAACACCCCTAAAGGTGATCACATGTTGTGGACCCGTATCCGCGACTGAACCCTGGGAATAACCTGCTAAAGGGGATCACATATTGTGGACTAATATAGGCAATTAGAACCCTGGGAACACCCCTCAAGGTAATCACATATTGAGTGCTCTATGCACTAATTGAACCCTGGGAATACCTTTTATGGGATTCACATAACGAGGTCTGACGACTCGGGATGTAAACTATGGGTATACCTTGTCTGGGACTCCTGTGGAGGATATCTATGTTTGTATTAGAATCAGGGAGTAACCTCTCGCAAAATTAAACCTATTGCTTAGAGTTTTATGATGTGGGTAATGGATCTCGTCACATAAATGTGGACAAAAGGTCCAGATGTTTAAACCCACAAGTAAATCTCGGGTGGTGGTTGTTTCATCAATGGTGGTAATATTGCATGTATCACTGTTCACAAATGTCACATTGTACAATGTAGTTGAACAAAAATGTTAATTATCTTATGGGTCAACATGTTTGCTATACCCATGATAATGTTGTGGTTCAAGATGGGCTGATGTAATGGACTGTCAATAATGTTGTGTAATTTTGTGCATACTGTGTTCACTATGAGTATCAAAGGTACCTGAGAACCAGAAGACACAAATTATTTTTAAATAACATAGACAGCTAATTTCAGGATAAATTTGATTTTTCTTGAGATAAATTAAGACACTTGATCCAGGGAATAAATAGGGGGCCTACTCCATTTTCTAACTTATTGGCTAGCATGGGAGAAAGGGGAATTAGTGTATTTACATTTTAATATCACTGCATCACATCATATAATGGGTACTTAATTCCTCAGTCCCCATAACATGTTGGCAACACTGAGAGCAGAGAGTGTGAACCCTGATGGAAAACTTGGGCAACCATTAAGACACCTCACTAACCATCTCTCTCAGTATAGTCAGTATTCGTACCGGCTATTGTCCAGTGTCGATTCGACGTTGGGTTTATTCTTCAGTGTGTGACTCTTGTCAGTGACCTTGATCACGTTGCGGAGAAGGTAAGCACGATTGAATCTCCAGGAGAAACATCCTTATCAACTCAGTCACTTGCCATTCCTGATTTAGTGGTATTCTTAAGCGTACTTGATACGTGATGGACGAGATGAAGGGAAGATTCTACCTGATGTCATGGTCAGTCACTCATGACCCGACCACAGTCTGGTGTCTATAAGACATTAGTCTATTGTTCGATGGTGTGATCTCTGGTGTACTAGGATCCAAGTCACTAGGAGTGAACTCATTGAATCTCCAGGAAGGCCATCAAAATAACTGGACCCCTAGCCATTCATATGGAAGTGGAGAGCGTACGCAAAGTATGTGTCTAGGAAACGATGGATAACCAACCTGATGTCATTGGCGTATCATACGACTAGGAGCATAACGTGGACAACCTGAAAAATTTCATGAAGAGATAAAACAGGATCCGTCTCCGACGTCTGCCGTCAATTTATCCTCAGTTGAGAAAGCATTTCTGCCTGAAATGGTGGAGATTAAAGGAAGGACAAAGTTGGAAAAACTGATGTCTTTCTCCTTTTTCATTCTCAATGGGAAGACTTTTCTGCCGGAAAATGGTAGGAATGTAGCTCGGTTCTAGACAAGAGCAAAGTCTGTGATGGAATGGACTAATAAGGATTACTGTTCTTAAACAGTTAACTCTTATATGGTAGAGATCACTGCAACTCCAGCAGTTGACACTCTATACACAACGAAAGATCAGTTTCAAACAGCTGACTCCTTTCAAGATAAAGATCTCTGCAAGTTCAGCAGTCGACTCTTTATATAATAAGAACCATGCATTCCGCAGTGGAATCTTATATTATTACTGAGATGCGAGGTATATTCACAAGACCTGGCCAGTCCTATCCTCAAAGTCAGTAAAATTGCTTCAAAAATAATTCCAGTCAATATTGGTAATCTATGAAGCTATACCCACATAATCACACACCTTCAAAGGTGGCTGTGATAATGACGGACTTCTCTATGGCTGAGAAGAAACGCCTTATATTCGCCAAAAGTAAACGTTTTGCTCATGTGGGAGAGAAAGAACGGATACTCCAGCCACTCAAAAGCATTTAGCTCAAGCATGGCTGAAGACAACTAGTTGGAATTCTATATTAGTTAGTAGTAGATGTCACAGTCTGGCTGCATCTACAAATTCGGTTGCTACGTTAGAAAATAGAGCAACTAAGGAGAGAAAATGCTGTCACTTCTCACAACAAATCAAAATAGAGGCCTAACGGAATGAGGAAATCTCAGCCAATAAGTGCACCTCTAAATCTATGGTAAGACTACAGAAATAAGTCAAGGAAATATAATGGGAAATTGCTACTATCTGCAAACACAAGAGGCTTATTGGAAAGGTAGACCCTGTGTCCAACGCTAACCAAATCTGCACTAGTAGATTTTAGTCTTAAGTTCTGCAGCGGCTGCTATACAGTTCACCCGGAAGTGATTGTTTTTGCTCCGGTGATGATCAAAAATTTTAACCCAGTTCCAAATGCCAAGATTGCTGTTGGAGAAAGTGTTCAGTTAAATACACTCTCACAGGATTATCATTCTCCAGAGGCGAAGGGAAGAATGAAGTTCTGATAAAGATGGAAAGTGAGAGACATATGGAATTATACCACTCTCATCAGACATCTAGAAGTTGGTTTAATTGCAAAGCCATTACTTCTCATAATGAATCTCAATGGTCTACTCATGCTTTGAAAGTGTGTGACTCTGAGAGATCATTCATCATGGACAGGAAAAGTAGCATGGAGATTGACTGTGGAGCATTGTCAGAAATGAGTTGGAGAGCAGTTCACTGATAAGTGTGGTCATAACTCTTCATACTTCCAGTGACTAAATGGAACTTCATGCAAGACTAACTTCATGGTCTTTGCAGATGCCACCAAATTCATGACTGATGAATATTGGAGCAGATTTTTCTTAAAAAAGGAAAAGTCAATTGGTTCCATATGCACAGCTCTTGTTGGAGTAATGGGAGATGAGTAAATGATGACACCACTTAAAGGATCTGGGAACTGTGAACGCCTGACCTATCAGTCATTGTATCCATGACAGTTTTATGGGGAGGCTATGTAGCATGATGTCTTCAGACGTTCGCATCCCCAGTCCATTTACATTTCTCAATACTCAGTAGTTAACCACGTAAGCCGTCGTGATACCCTAACTAAAAATAGAATCGTAGATTCTAGATCGAGAGAGGGTAGATGAATGGTGGGGTCTCAATTTCATTGGGTAACCCTTGGGCTGGTAACGCTCCTTAATACATAATTAGCCCGCCAGTCGAAGCCTTGATTCCATCCCGTAAGGACGTGTTCAAGATGCAGTGGTAAAATTTGCCCAAAAGCATTCTTTAGGATGTGGTCATCTGCACTCCAGGTACCTAAATCATTTAATATGTTATGTGTAAACCTGATGAAGTGAGAGAGAGACGAATGGCCGAGTATTTTCTTGAGAAAATGTAAAAAGAAGACAGGACTTCGGTACAGTGACTCTAAAACTGCCGCTCAAAACCTGTCATGTCTACCGCAGTGAAACATTCTTACCATGTCTATTGTCTGTCTGATTTGATGATTTGCATATGCTTATGACTGTAAACCACGCTCAATGCATATGGCAAAACCTTTGTGCGCTCTGAACATTCGTTGAGTGCCTATCATGACCATTCTTAACCAAACTGTACATCGCTCTTGAGAGTTACCTTTGGCAGCTTTGTTTCAGAATGTGTGATGCTATATACTGCATGTAATTTCTCCCTTATAATGGCTGAGAATGTTTGAGTGAATGAGATGATAATTATATAATTAACTTCTCATAATTGTAAAAGTAAAGACACTTATTATATCCATGTTTGCAGGACTGCATTGCACTTTATAAATTACAAAGTCCATGTAATGTCTAGTGACAGTATTACGATCAGGAAAATTGTCAAAAGCACTCATAAAGAGTTGCCTGGGATGCAGTTTCTCTTTGACGTTATGCACTGGTCCTTTGCAACAATAGTTTAGGTTTATATGAGCTACATTCCAATGAGGAGCAATATGTGGCATAACCTACAGTGTCTGTCAGATGAATACATGGGAAGGCTCATGCTATTTGTCAGGGAAAATTCATGTTTTCTTTCATTATGTGTATTCCACATGTGAAGGCAATTCTAGTGCATGATTTCTGCCATACAATGCCTACTTCTTGGTGCTTAATCACACTGTCTGTTCTCATGGTACACCGGTCCCTGTGATCTACTTATTGTGAGAATTTACAAGATAATTGTGTGAAGCTGCCTCTGATTAGGAGTATGTGCCTATGACTTCACGGTTTTGGGGATGAACCTGGAGAAAGGATATCACCCCAAACCCCCAAATAAAATTGCACTTCATCATCAGTGAGAGGCGGGTGTTCGAATATCACACTCCTTTTTCCCCTCCCATTCCTCTCTGAATCTGTGATAGTACTGTATAACTGTGACAATGGTTCAATAGATGTAAAACACATGTTGTGCCTTTGTTTATTAACAGAGAATGAGGAAGATGGGGGAGGCCTTTCAATTACCAGGACAACTCCAGGGAAGTCCTGAGCTCTAGCTTCAACTCCAGCTGAAAAATAAGACTCCATAAAGTACCACATGAACAACAGGTTGCAAATGGTCAGCCTGAATCCACTAATTCTGGCCTATACAGATGGCACTGAAGAAAAGTCTTGATTAAAAGCCTAAAACAGGGATACTCTCCAATTTTGTAAAAGCCCCAGGCTATATCTTCAAGATAAATTCAAGAAGAAACCTTAAGAGGAGAGATTACCTGGTCTTCAGCATGTCACTACTGGCTAAGAGTGGACATTAAAGGTGCACTTGGAGCAGACTATATCACAGCTTATTATTAATATTGGCTGAAAGCTAAAGGAGCAGAAGTTAATACATAGAGCAAATTCTCAAAAATGGATTAGTGATAATTAGGTGTGGTGATTTAGTTGCATCAGAACCTTTTGTGGGAGATAGACTGACAGAGAAGAATGATGGGACATAATAGTTTTTAGATCTTCATCTACTGAAAAGTAAAACTAATCCCAAACTATCAACTTTGCGAACAGTCTACTCACCCTTCGGAAGGACATGTTTGTCACTTGCTTCGGACTAGTCAAAGTGGGGAATAGCCTGAACTGGAGAAACATTATGGGAGAACTGCAACCTGAGCTGTCCAACACCATCATAGGTGCTAAAAGGATTAAACAGACCAGTGGAGCAGAAGGTCCCTATACTTGTGCCCGGCTATAGGTTTATCATGTGTTTTCCTCATTTGACGGTTGGAAAAGTGATAGCATGATTACAGTGTTGTGGTGTAGGATAACCTATGGTGTAGAGATGTGAAGGAGGAGGGTTTGTTTTAGATTAATGTTCTGTGGGGATATTGAGTGATGTGTTTGGGTTTTCATAGATAATGTCACTATAATTTGCATATAAACATATTTGAGATGTAAATTGTTGGCAGAATATGAAGCCTGAGTCTTCACTTGACCTCATCAGACATTAATAAAGTATTAGTTGTAAGAGAACAGTTTTGAGATATATGTCCCTGTGGTTGTCTTGTCCAACTGGTGTCAGGCATCTTCATGGTGACTGTTACTCTACTGTTGTGGTTGGTTACAGAGATTGTGAAAGTTCTGTGTGGTTGTTGTCAAGTATCTTCCATGATGTATGACTTGTCTAATCTGTTGGTGTGATCATTCCTTTGTGAATGTTTGTCCAACTGTTGTCAAGATCTTCTCATGTTGTCTTGTTCAACCAGTGTAAAATACAGTTGTTGTTATGTTCACTACAATGGTACAATTGCCAATGTGATCATTTGTCCAAGTGTCTTGTGTCACTTGAAATAAACAATTAGAGATCAAACATGAGGTTGGCGACCAGAGCACAGTCAGCTGGAAGATGAGAGAACTGCTTTCATTGGTTACTGTGGCTAACTGCCAAGATCTCTCTATATATATATGGCCTAGAAGAGAAATCATCTATAAATAATTCTGTGTAGAACTTAACTTAGGTCTAATTTCTCACAGTGGGGGTACTCGATGAGCCAAAATTCTGAATGGTTTCTCTACAAGGGTTATGCGAGAATAAATATCAATACCTCTAGACAACACTTGCTGTTACTAACCTGTATCTTTTATAGAGAGATATACTTTATAGAACTTCACTCATTGGAACTTCTGTAATTCTCTATAAACCCACAAAAAACCTCACAAATACATACAGGCGTCCGATCTCACTACCCAGAGACCAGGGGACATTTGGTTACTATAGTCTGTCCAGAAATGAATGCCTTCATTCACGATCAATTATTTTGAAAACTGTCTGTTGCATCGTTATGAAATTTTTCCTGCCGTCTTATATTTCCCCCACCCAAGGAACATGTCTTTGATAGATCCAAAAGCAACTTACATCATGGAAAGCGGCGACATTTCTTTGATGTTTTGGTGAAAAACTAGTGATTTCTCGCTAACAAACTTGTTTTACAGTAATGCCCCGCCAGTTCAGATGACAAACACAAGGCGTATCCAGATTTGTATGGGAGTGGGTGCAATGTCTACTCTGCTGAGACGGAACATGATTACCTGTTTTGCACGACGAATATAGCTGTGAATGTCTCTGTAGTGGGCTTCCTTCTTAACGATCAAGATGTTGGTCCTCTTTTCATTGAAGTTTATAGAATGATTCGTGTGTACGTGCATTGTCCCCTCAGTTGACAACGTGTTTCTTCTCACGTTTCTTGTTATGCCACAATATGTCAGTATAGAAGTCCACGTGAACAATTCCGGCCCTCAACGGGGCTTGAACCCCGGCCCTCCAGCACTCGAGGTGGACCCATACCTCAAGACCACTCAGCCCCCAAAGTAGATTTGGATAAAACAAAACCAGATGACTGAAAAATGGGAAGTAGTTGTGTGTCACAGTTAGACTTGACCGTTGTTGTACAACGCAGAGACAACATTTCAGGCGATATATACACCCATGGCAGATGCGTGAGGCCGCTTATGTCGAATAATCATACATTGGCATTTCATCAGTTAGGTGGGTTGGAGGTCCCGGGTTCAAGCCCCGGTGAGGGCCGGGATTTTTTCACGCGGACTTATAGTAACAAAATTTCCCCTGGTCTCTGGGTAGTGAGATCGGACGCCCTCGTGTATTGTTGCGCACGTAAAAAAAAAAATCCCTTGGAAGTTGGAAATCGAAATATTAGCGTTGAAGTCAGTTGCACGTCATTTACGGGACATTGCAATCAGCTCCAGTATATACTGGTTTCTAGATAATTTTACGAACGCAGTTCGTAATCTGGCATATCCGCGTTGGAAACACAGCTGCGGGCGATTTGGCAGCATACCGCACTGCGTTGGTTTTTTACAAAATGGTATGTGTGCCTTTCGTTCAGAAAGCAATGGCAAACTTTTTTTTTTTTGGCCATCGCAGTCAACACCAGCATGTCTGCTGCTGTGATCTTTTGCAAGTTTACGTTAAGTAGTTTGCCATTGCTTTCTAAACGACCGGCACCGATTTTTTTTAGGTTGCATATCCCTTACAGGACGTTGCAGTAAACACCAGCTTTTTTCAGCTGTTGTTGATGTTCTTGGCAAGATTACACTCAGTAGTTTACCATTGCTTTCTGAGCTACCGGCTCACATACCCCGTAAGCAACCAACGCGATGCGATCCGCTACCGAATCTCGCGCAGCTGCGTTACCCACGTGAATATACGGGATTACGGAGTAAGTCGTTAACCCCTAGGCCACCTATACCAACGCAACGCGGTCTGCTACCAAATCACGCACAGCTGTGTTTCGAACGCGGGTATTCGAGATTATGAACCGCGACCGCAACACCTTAAGCACGGAGAAAATGGCAAACTACTGAACGTAAACTTGGCAAGGTGATCACAACAGCAAATTATGCTGGTGTTGGCTGCAACGTCCTGTAAATGTAATTGCTATTGGTGACAACTGGCAAGATCAAGGGGAAGTAGAGAAGTTATAATTCTCTAGTTGATGATCCAATTGTCACCTTGACCCAGCAAAGGTCAGCGGTCGCTAGACACATTATCCCGATAGATCTGTATAACTTGTGACCCCCCAGCCCTTTCAACAACAAATAAAACTTAACCATTAACGTCCAGTCCTGGCCAAGCCTTCGTTCGGATCAGCAGTGTAACCTTGACATATTTGATAGTTCACCGATACAGCCAGCTGGCTCCCCCCTCCCCTCCCCGTTCAGTGAATGTGCAATCATTGTTGCGTGGCGACAGCGCCCTCCTATACCCGCCTCCCCTAACTGCCAAAGTACATACACCACGTGACCGCCCGCCAATGACTGGGGGATGTATTCTGGACTGGAAGCAGAAACCGAGGCATGTAATTTCTGTCACATTACTGGAGATGTGACGGTGATAAGTATCACGGCGCGCTGATCGTGTGGGGTAATTAGTTCTCACAGGCGCGCCTAGTTTCGCATCGTGTGATATACAAAGTTCGCCCGGGACAAATATGGTTTTTCTGTGCACTGTGTTGATTTCTTTGCACTTAGCGTGTCGGACTTGTCGGTGTTAAGGATAACGTGTTATTGGTTTGTATGTAATTGTATTTTAAGCTGATATTCAGAACGTAAACTTGTCTAGTAAATCAAGTTGGGGTGAATTGCCGCGTCCTGAACAGGACGAGTAACATTTATATTTTCTGACTGAAACTTTTACTTGTCGGTTGTGTGCACCACGTGGACGTTGTGTGTGCACCACGTGGTCGATGCTTGTCCAATAGAAATGGCAGCAGGATTAGTTATCACTCGGTGTCGTCATTTTGTATCCTCCCAGACGACGCGGGCGCTCATGTCTGTCCACACTGCTCGGTCCTTGCTGTTCTAAATCATTTCTATTGCTGGAGGTCAGCGTGGCCGAATGGATAAGAACACTTGTTCTTAAACTTGCGGTGTATTGATACCGAGGTAGCGGGTTCAACCCCTACACTGGTCGGTTGGGCTAAAATGTTGACTTCTCGTGACTTGGGGACGTCAACTTCAAGTACCTCAGAAGTCGGAGCGGGTCGTAATGGTAATATGAACAGGTAAACCACACGCAAAATTCAGTCCCGTGCACTAGTAGTAGTAGCACAGATATGGACTCAGCTTGAGTTTTAAGCGGGTGACCATAACAACAAAAGAATCCCCGACTCGTAATTCTGGTCTTATCTTTGATCTCTCGGAAGATTATTTCGCCATAAGCGATCGGTCGAGAACCTGTGTCAAGCAGCGTCGGGCGTGGTTAGTACTTAGATGGGTGACCGCTTGGGTCTCCCACCTGTTGTAGATTTTTTAAAATTGTTTTACAGGAGGTCTGTATGGCCGAATGGATAATGTTTCATAATACATACATCAAATACATTGTATTATTTTGGAAACCTAACATCATTGATTAGTTTGCGCTGGATTGATTACTTGCGTCGTCTTTTATGCTGAAAGTTTCCCCCTATGCATATCCAGCGTTGCCATAGTGGATAGAGTGTATGGCGCCGGAGGCTGAGTAACTCGGTTTAAAATCGTCATTATCAAATGCCTGGTCACCGGGAAGGTTAACCCGGTCAACAAATGCCCGCAGAAGTCGGATGTGTCGGCCTAACGGCGCAAGAACGCAGCTCTGCTGTAAACAGGCACAATGCAATCACGTCCGAAAAAGAAGGAAAAAAAACTCCGGATGAACGCAGAAGAAGAAGAAATGCCTGGTCGACTGTCGTAGACGATCATGGCTCTCCGTATCTTGCGATCTCAACATCATGTAAGACTTCGTGTGCTGGACATTATTCCGTGTCATGACCAAAGGTTGTCAGGAATCTTCCCGTGGTAACTTCCTCTGTCTCTCTTTCCATACATCTTTCCAGCTGTGATCTGACTATACATGTATACATCTTTCCAGTTGCTATCTGTCCATACATACATCTTTCCTCTTTCCAGTTGCGATCTGTCCATACATAAATCTTTCCTCTTTCCAGTTGCGATCTGTCCATACATACATCTTCCCTCTTTCCAGTTGCGATCTGTCCATACATACATCTTCCCTCTTTCCAGTTGCGATCTGTCCATACATATATCTTTCCAGTTGCGATCTGTCCATACATACATCTTTCCTCTTTCCAGTTGCGATCTGTCCATACATATATCTTTCCAGTTGCGATCTGTCCATACATATATCTTTCCAGTTGCGATCTATCCATACATACATTTTTCCAGTTGCGACATACTCAAGTTTTCTCTCTTCCCATAATGTGGCCCCAAAATGGATAGGTTTTTTTTTTCCTTGGCCCCCCCCCCCCCCACCCCCTGATGTTTATGCTAGTTTGTCCTTGTGTCTTGGCTTCTTTCAGATTGTTTGAGATTTCTCATTTTGGTTTACCAACACACAAAACACACACACACGCACACACACACACACACACACACACACACACACACACACACACACGTACGTGCGTTACGACATATAAAAGGCAAGAGGATCGACTTCTTTCAGAATGTTTTAGATTTCTAATTATGGTTTTGCAAAACACACACAGCGTCACACTCACACTCACACACACACACACACACACACACACACACACACACACACACACACACGTGCGTAACGACAATAGAAGGCAAGAAGTTCCACTTCCTTGCACCGGGTTTTATCCCAGATGGCACGGTGTTTTTCCAAAGGTCCTCCTATCGAAAGCGTGGCACACGACACGGACTCCTTAGGTCCTGCGACACACACACACACACACACACACACACACACACACACACACACACACACACACACACACACACACACACACGTACGTGCGTTACGACATATAAATGGCAAGAGGATCGACTTCTTTCAGAATGTTTTAGATTTCTAATTATGGTTTTGCAAAACACACACAGCGTCACACTCACTCACACACACACACACACACACACACACACACACACACACACACACGTGCGTAACGACAATAGAAGGCAAGAAGTTCCACTTCCTTGCACCGGGTTTTATCCCAGATGGCACGGTGTTTTTCCAAAGGTCCTCCTATCGAAAGCGTGGCACACGACGCGGACTCCTTAGGTCCTGCGATGACCCGCACGAGTCTCCGTAAAAACTGCACTCGAGAGCCAAACGGCGGAAACCCCCATAATCAAAACCCACAAACTTGGGAGCGCGAGGCAGTCAGCCTACCCACTTAAGAGATCCCCCCAACAACATATGTCGAATGTAATGAATGCAAATGTATGGAAACATGAATATTCATAATTCACCCTTCAGTTTTAAGTATTGATTGTGACGTAGTCACGCCGTTTTTATTTGACTATATTGACCTCCTGTCGAGTTAGCTAATGTCGGGGATATTTCAATCAATAACTTCTTACTTGATGTGGCAAAGTGGCTGGAGTATTCGCTTGCGGTTCTTTTGTGTGTGGTTCAATCTGTTTTTGTTTTTACAAATAAACCAAACAGCAACATACAACATACCTTTTTAAACATTCATACTAGAAATTTGAGAAAAGAAGACACCGACTTTAAAACAAAATGACACCAAGCTTCGTGTTTCCCGCTTCTTTGAAAGCCTAAATTTAAATTGACCAATCGCGAGCTTGTTTCTTGTGATTGGAAAGCAAGTATGTCATAGTCGGTTTCCGCCATCCACTTCTTGTTTCTGTTTCGATTGTCTTTGTTAGTTCTCATTTATTGTTAAACTGGAGGTTACTCATAATGAGAATTTAATATTTATCGAGATTACATGTTTCTCGAGATGCCACAACTTTTAAAACCGGGTACCAGATATTTGTCTGCGAGTTAAGGCTATCGGCGTAAAATGTTATCATATCAACCTTAACGCTCCCTTTATTCGTATCCATCGTCATTGGACATGTAGCAGTCCCGTTCTCCATCGTTTTTCATGTGGCTTACTTATCTGTGGTTGTGGTAGTTCGGTTTTCTCTTTAATGCATTCTTGTTATTCTGTTTGTTGATGAAGACTTATGTCGTCACGCTTGTTTATATCCTTGTGTCTTTTGTTTCGTGGAGCATCCTAGTTATTGTTTGTCTGTATTTGGGTGCCAGGCTGAAGTCCATGGTTTTCTACCGGTCTATAATGAGCTTGGTAACCTCAACTTCAGCAGAGCACGCCATGGCTATGTGTGACACTGCACTAGGGCTGTACGTCTAAGGCATTTCATACATAAAGTCTAGGGTACTTCATATATAAAGTCTAGGGCACTACATATATACAGTTGTGGTAAGTAGATTTAGAAATGGGAAATAGATATACCAAATAGCTGAGGCTGACTACTAAAGAAAACTAGAAATGGCTCGTAAGACTCACTAATGCTGAAACAGGTTATATGGTAAGTTTCTACTAGGTCTAGAGGAAGGATTTCAAGTGGAAGGTCAGGAGAGCCAGGAAAGCCACCGCATTCATAGAGGATAAATCTCACTCTGAATAAACTGAAAACGTGTAGTCTTCCTGCCACACTCTGCTCTCCAGATATGCTGTTAAATGATGAAGTATTATTACCTTTAACTCACAAAGTTAGACTAACGTCCACAAGAAAATTAAACAACACTTTGTTATAAATTATAATATAATGGTAAAAACATGATGGGGAAGAGTGTTGCTCAATAGACATTCCAATTATACACAACAAAATTCACAAAAAGAAATAAGTAGTTATACGTGACCACAGTTGATAAATTAAAATGTTCTAAACCATCACGGGAGATTAACTAGAATGTTCTACTTCACCACAAGTGATAACTATACAGTCTCTGATTCACCACGAGGGATAAATATAAAGTCTCTGATTCACCATGAGTGATAACTATAAAGTCTCTGATTCACCACGAGTGATAACTATAAAGTCCCCGATTCACCACGATTAATAACCATAAAGTCTCTGATTCACCACGAGTGATAACTATAAAGTATATAATTCACCACAAGTGATAACTATAAAGTATCTGGGCATTCCCTCTAACTAGGAGTGTATATATAATCTTTGGAAATCCCGGATGTCTGTTCTAATCTATCCTGATCCTTGGAAATCAGGATACTAGTATTGTTGGCCGTTGGCTACTATTGAGGGTATAATTATGGTACTTAACGTAAGTCCATAAGGCTAGGGTGGCTCTGAGTTCGGAGGGGTCAATGCTGTTCCATAGTATGTCGCTCTTCCTGCAGTAGAAAGGCAAATTTCCTCCTCTTTCACTGAGGACTTCGACCCTCCTGATGATGATATTCCTCATTCAGGAATGTAAGCCATAAGACCACCATTCCCGATGTCTCCAGGAATTTAGAATTTATCTGTATTAATTCCTCTGAAAAACACCATAGCTTTCCTCAAGGTTTTCCAGCTGACTGTCACTAACATCTGACATCCGTATGCTCGTTACATCAGTCCATCCTAATTTAATAAGCTTATGCTAATTTCTCTCATTTAAATAAGCTTATGCTAATTTCTCTCATTTAAATAAACTTATGCTAATTTCGCTCTCCAGCTACAACAATTATAGCCACTCCTTGTTGGGATTTTTTCTGGCACCAGAGATTTTATCATATCGCACAGGTGTTCTCCAGCTGTCATGTTCCGAAAGTTGGGGGAGTGTATTTTGGTGTGATTTCAGAATGGAGTAGGGGCTTGTCATAATAATGTCACATCAGTCTAGGGCAGTACATGTATACAGTCTAGGGCACTACATATGTATGTAGCTCAGAAATAATGTGTGTGTGTGTGCGTGTGTGTGTGTGTGTGTTTCGTACTGCGTTCCTGTTAGTTTGGTAAGCAACGACTCCCTGTCGCCAGGTATGGGAACAAGAGAGTGTACGGAAACATCTGTTGAAAAAATTAATCTGGAATCAATGCAGCGTACGTGTAAACAAACGAGTTTTGACAGATTTATTCAGCTGGCTGTTCTTCATTCTCCTCTCTCACTGCCCTTCGTGTCACGCTCTAATCTGCACGCATTGACCGCCACGCGCGACCTGGCCACGCCCCTGTTTTCACAATATTAAGATGCCATAATACACTTCCCCATGTTTAACAATAAATCGGTTTAGTTATCTTAATACTTTATCTACATTAACTATCTTCGGTTCAGTTATCATAACACTTATCTACATAACAATCTTCGGTTAATTTATCGTAACTTTTTTATTTACATTATAATCTTCGATTCACTTATCACGCTAATAGATTGTGTAGTGCTAGCTGATCTATCGTTTTACCTTAGTACAAACATTATAAAGAAATAAATGTTGCATTGTGTTACGCTGGTAGATTGTGTGGAGCTAATTTAACGCTAGTTAGTAGATTGTGTGGAGCTCATAATTTAACGCTGGTAGATTGTGTGGTGCTAATAATTTAACGCTGGTAGATTGTGTGGAAGTAATAGTTTAACGCTGGTAGATTGTGTGGAAGAAATAGTTTAACGCTTGTAGACTGTGTGCAAGTAATAGTTTAACGCTGATAGATTGTGTGGAGCTAATGTAACGCTAATAGATTGTATGGAGGTAATTTAACGCTGGTAGATTGTGTGGAGGTAATTTGACGCTAGTAGATTGTGTGGCGGTCGTAATTTAACCCTAGTAGAATGTGTGGGCCGGTATCAGTGGCGAAGGTCTTACGGACGCGATTCACAATACCGCTTACCCGCGTTCGAAACAGCTGCCAACGATTTGGCAGCAAACAGCGTTGCGCTGGGTTGGTATGGGAGCCGGTCGTTCAGAAAGCAATGGTAAATTACTGAACGTAAACTTGCCAAGACACCACCAACAGCAGTAAAATGCTGGTGTTGATAGCGATGTCCTGTACAAAGGATATGGAAAAAAAAAAGATTTTGTTGAGGCAATTTAACGCTAGTAGATTGTGTGGGGGTCATTTAACGCTGGTAGATTGTGTGAGGTAATTTAGTGCTAGCAGATTGTGTGTGTGTGTGGTGGTGGGGGGGGGGGGGTAATTTAACGCTAGTTGATTGTGTGGAGGTAATAATTTAACGCGAGTAGATTGTATGTAGGTATTTTAACGCTGATAGATTGTTTGAAGGCAATACTATAACGCTAGTAGATTGTTTGGAGGTAATTTAACCCTCATAGATTGTTTGAAGGTAACAATTTAACGCTAGTAGATTGTGTAGAAGTAATAATTTAACGCTTGTAGATTATGTGAAGGTAATAATTTAATCTCTTCCTTCCCATCACCACCTTTCTACTACTACTACTACTACTACTACTACTACTACTACTACTACTACAACTACTACTACTACTACTACCTCTCAACCACCATCACCACTCTACTACTACTATCCATCGCCATCACCACTCTACCACCACCCATAATTACCACCACTACTACAACCACCACCGCTGCTACTACAACCACCACCACTACTGCTTGAACAATTACCCCCATAACAATCACCTCGATTACTAGTACTGCTACCGTTACCGCCATAAATAATACTACAAGAACTGCTACAACAACTACAACTACTGATATTCCGACTTATATGACTGCTGTTTTATAAACCCCTGCTGCTGCCACAACTACCACTTTTACTACTACTTCAACTGCGGCATCGACAACGACAACAACAATGTCATCGAACTGCTTAAGTAAATGGTTTTAGCAAAGTCGATGAAGAAACTCCGAGCCAAGATTATGAAGAAACCAACTAGGAAAAGTACAGTTCAAAGGATGCACAAAATAGCACCGAGTTGTGTACGGGAATACCCGCATGTCTTACAGCCCACGGCAGCAACTGCCGTGGGATTATGTACACATTATCCCTGAAGTCTCTTCTGGGCACCGGGAGAGAATATTGGGCAACTCTCGCAAATGGATCTCGCAGGAAATAACCGCTAATGCCATGACCTGGGGGGAGATATTCCCGGCACAGACTTAACGCATCAGCTTGCAGACATTACATGTGTTTTTAGAGCCTCGGGCGATGCATTTCGTATGCTAAAGATCATTACATTGATAAGGATGTTTCTTAATGGTGTAATTATTTATCGTCCATGGAATGTGGGTGGTTCTGTATTTACAGGTAGGAAGGTGGTGGGCTGGGTAGGAAGGGATGTGGGTATGTTTGTAGGTAAGTAGGCATGTAGGCAGAAGATAGTAGGCAGGAAGTCTCTAGATTTCAAAGGAAAAGACTTTGGCGCTGGATAACTTGAGAAAACTGAGAATAGTATAACATGAACGTCTTTTCTCAGGAACACGCAGGGTAGAACACATGGAGAGAGAGACACAGAGAGAGAGAGAGAAGAGAGAGAGAGAAAGAGAGAGAGAGAGGGGGGGGGTAGAAGAGAGAGGGTGGAGAGAGACCTAAAACCACATGGATAGAATTAGAAACAGAATGAATTATATGGAGAACATAATGCTTTGCTTGCTGCCAGTTGATGCAAAATATCACATGGCCTGCGTTGGTTGAGGGCATCCTATGAGCTGACAGTGGATAACGGGTGGAAGCAGATGAGAAGGAGGCGAATAAAGAAGAGGAATAGGAAGTTGATAATGAAGAAGAAGAAGATGAGACGGATGAAAAAGAAAATGAAGATGAAGAGGAGAACGATGCAGAAAGCGAAGAAGAAGAGGAGGATAAAGAAAACGAAGAAGAGGATGAGGATAAAGAACAAGAATAACAGGAGGAGAATGCAGATGAAAATAAAGAGGAGGAGGAAGATGGAGAAAACGACGAAGAGGGGGATGATAACTAAGACGAGGATCTTGAAGAAGACGATGTTGAAGAAAAAGAAGGCAGCGAAGAAGAATGTTCACGGCTGACGCGCGATGACAATCTGATGATAGAAATTAAAATAACAGACACTGATCTGCAACATTTAAAGCAATTATAATCGTTATGGATTGAAACAGACGTAAAAACACAAATCAGAGCTTGCATATTTCCCGTGGCAACATGCGGTGTGGAGCATGGGTGGTTCACAAGTCAGCCGTCAGTCACATAGGCGTCTGTGGACATAGTTGTTGCTGACATGTAAAATGGGTCAGCATGGTCGCATGGGTAAGAGGGCTGGTTCTTATTCATCGCGTGTGTTGATGCCGATGTAGTGGGTTCACTCCTACACCGGTCAGTTGGACTAAAATGTTGACTTCTCGTCCTTGACTTGGGGGGGGGGGGGGGCGTAACTTACAAGTACATCAGAAGTTGGAGTGGGTTCGGCTCGTCTAATGGCCATGGACACAGGTAATAGGGAAAGCTAATCCACACGCAAAAATCAGTCAAGTGCACTAGAATTAGTAGCACATGTATTCACTACGCTTGAGTTTAACGCCAGCGAACGAAAAAACAAAGTGTAATAAGAATTCATTGGACTAAATGAGAACAAACATACCTGTCCAACAAGATCTCAGTACCGAAGAAGATTGATTATGGCGAACAAACCGAGTAAAATGAAAAATGTTTGCCATGTATATAGACATGGCTATCTGGGGAAAGATAAATAAAGAGGGAGGCGAAGCAGAGAACAAGGACAACACAACTTAGATGGATCCAAGAGGTGATAGATAATGTACACATGCCAGCAATAGGGACAGGACATTTGGAAACAGGACATCTGTCTTAGGATAAAGAGGAACTTCGAAAGACTATTATGAGACGTTAGTTCTGCAGAGGTAAAATCACTAGATGATGATGGTCTTCTTCTCTTCTTCCATTGACCTCAGTTAAGTGGGTTTTATTTATTTATTTATATTTTTTTTTTGGGGGGGGGGGGCAGGTGGGGGTGTAAAGATCTTTTATGCGCTCTTTCTAATGCTTTTATAAGTTGGTATCCAAGTATCTAAGGTTGTTCTTGAGTGAGGTGGACGAATTGCGCAACTCTTCCTCACTTTAATCCAAGTCATCGCGCAAGTCATTTTGCATCCAACAACATCTTCTAAGTGGTCCTTCCATGCTCTGTATGTAGCCCTTTGTGGCAGATGGTACCAGGGCATTCTCATGAAGTGGCCAAACCATATAATCTGTTGTTCTTCAATACAGTGCATGACTGATTTCAGACTTAGTCGACTTCAAATTTCCTACTTCTATCTCTCACGGTTATTCCCACAGCTCTTCACAGACATCTCATCTCTGTTATTATGATTTTGCGTCATTTGTAGATAATGACGATGATATAAATCTCATGTATATATTGACTGTTGGAGGTTGTTTCTTTCCGCCTGTGTTTGATAATTAGTTCACTCATGTTTGCTGATCGGATCGTATTTCTGCTAGTTGGCCAACTTTATTTGCTGATTGTATTGCTGCTACATGGGCAAGTGTGTTTGACCATCGTGCTGTTGATGGTTGGCCGAGTCTGTTTGCTCATCGTGCTGCGTGTCAGACGAAGAGCAGAGCCCATCCTGCGATGATTGGTTGTCATCGATGGTATCTACATTGTGTCCACACGACATCCATTTGCCGATCACGTGTTGGGTATCGCTGTCACGTGACCTGTAGATGACGTGTGCCGAATGACACGTAGTACACAAAAACATGGCGCGGGATCATGGAGACACCACTGGGGCCGTCACGCAGTAGAAGAATACATTAAAGCTATTGATGTGTTTTCATTTCATCTGATCAGGCAGCAGATGTGAAAGGCGTGAATATCACACAATTCTTCTGCTTGTAATCCTTGCCGTGTGGCTTTGGTGATCATGTCTTTCCACAACCTTCTTCTGTCTTCTTTGCTACCAAACATTTTTGATGTTCTGTCATGCTATGATGTCAAACCGTCGCATTTTCTCCTTGGTCTCTCAATGTCTCCTTCTCCCAAACTTCCCCGTTATGACGAGCAAGCACGCTGAAAATGTCTGCCACGCTGACCTCTGGTGGCAAACTTCTGATAGTCGGTGACGTTGGCGATCATGCTTGTCCACAACCCTCTGTCTCATATGCTGCCAGTCTTTTCATGATTGCCAAAGAGTGTAGCAGAGTCATTATCGGAGCGTCGGCCCTTCAGAAAGCAGCGATAAACTTAAAACGATGCACGCCATTTGCAGGACGTAGCGTCCAACCCCGGGTTGCTGTTCTAAGTCCCGTAGTTTGCCATTGCTTTCTGAACTAGGAGAAGCCAATGTTGAAAATCCAACTGACCTGTGTAAAGGAATTAACGCACTACCCCGCGCACAAGAACTTCAGTGAAAACTTTTTTTTTCCATATCCCTTACAGGACATTGCAGTCAACATCAGCATTGTTCAGCTAAGTCACCAACGCGGCGAGAACCGTTATCAATTTTCGCGTTACCCTACGTGGATAAACGGGATTACAGAGAAAGTCGTTTAACACCTAGGCCAGGGAGACCAGTGGAAACTACTAAACGTAAATTGCCTTAGAAATTCACACACAGCAATAAATGCTAGGGTTGATTTTGAGGTCCTGCAAGAGTCATGCATCTGGCAGTTAACCCAAACTCCCCCTCGCGCACACGCACACACTAATGATACAGCGGCTGATGACTACTAACGCATTTCCCTCCGTTTTACATACCCGCAAATGGCGACAATCCACGGCTAACTTCCCACATCGCCAGTGCGCCACGCTCCCGACCTACCATCTGCCGCACACTGCAGTATCATCATTAAGTGCATAAGTACATTCACATCTGCATATCCGTCACCTCCCCCACCACTACCGCTCCCTCCTCAGATCCGCATCCGCGCCTGCACGTTGACAGAGGATACGTTTCATCCTCCAGGTCTGGTAGATCTGTTGCCGTTAGCGGCAGATGGGTGATGTTTGCCGTCCTGTTCGTGTCTATGTTTACAGTCCGAGAGATTGCGCTAATCCTGTAATCCGAGTGGTTTTAATCCAGGATTGGAACACGTTTTAGACTTGTTACGTGGCTTCACATTCTAGTAAGTGTTACTTGCTGTTAGCTGAAGCTGTTTCAAATTGATTTGCGGATTTTCTTTTGTGGCTGAAATAATTCACTGTACACAGCGGGATCGCCCGATGTACTTGCTCCGAGTGTGGGTTATCTTACGTAGGATTTGTCTTGGTAACGGGGTCGCGGCACAGAATCGACACACCGAATTATCGCACTGATGCCTGACTGTGGTGATCTGAGCTTCAGAGGAAGAGAATTAGTTTATCTATCTCATAATCCGTGACCTAGTGTCAATAAATATCCAAAACGTTTCCTATCTCTCCGACAACAACTGGTGTGGTGCCGGTCTTATTACAGAGATATGGGGTGAGAGTTGGTGAGGTAGATATGTGTGATAGTTAGAGTTGGTGAGGTAGATATGTGTGATAGTTAGAGTTGGTGAGGTAGATATGTGTGATAGTTAGGGTTGGTGAAGTAGATATTTGTGATAGTTAGAGTTGGTGAGGTAGATATTTGTGATAGTTAGAGTTGGTGAGGTGGATATTTATGATAGTTAGAGTTGGTGACGTGGATATTTATGATAGACTTGATGAGGTAGACATCTGTGATAGAGTTGGTGAGGTGGACATTTGTGATAGTTAGGCTTGGTGAGGTAGATATTTGTGATAGAGTTGGTGAGGTAGAAATTTGTGATAGAGTTGGTGAGGTACATATATTTATAGTTAGAGAGTTGGTGAGGTAGACATGTGTGATAGTTAGAGTTGGTGAGGTAGACATGTGTGATAGTCAGAGTTGGTGAGGTAGATATTTGTAATAGTTAAAGTTGGTGAGGTAGATATGTGTGACAGAGTTGGTGAGCTAGATATTTGTGATAGTTAGAGTTGGTGAGGTAGATATGTGTAATAGTTAGAGTTGGTGATGTAGATATGTGTGATAGAGTTCGTGAGGTAGATATGTGTAATAGTTAGAGTTGGTGAGGTAGATATGTGTGATAGTTAGAGTTGGTGAGGTAGATATTTGTAATAGTTAAAGTTGGTGAAGTAGATATGTGTGACAGAGTTGGTGAGCTAGATATTTGTGATAGAGTTGGTGAGGTAGACATTTGTGATAGAGTTGGTGAGGTATATATATATATTTATAGTTAGAGATTTGGTGAGGTAGACGTGTGATAGTTAGAGTTGGTGAGGTAGACATGTGTGATAGTTAGAGTTGGTGAGGTAGATATGTGTGACAGAGTTGGTGAGCTAGATATTTGTAATAGTTAAAGTTGGGGAGGTAGATATGTGTGATAGTTAGAGTTGGTGAGGAAGATATGTGTGATAGTTAGAGTTGGTGAGGTAGATATGTGTGATAGTTAGAGTTGGTGAGGTAGATATGTGTGATAGAGTTGGTGAGGTAGATATGTGTAATAGTTAGAGTTGGTGATGTAGATATGTGTGATAGTTAGAGTCGGTGAGGTAGATATGTGTGATAGTTAGAGTTGGTGATGTAGATATGTGTGATAGAGTTGGTGAGGTAGATATGTGTAATAGTTAGAGTTGGTGAGGTAGATATGTGTGATAGTTAGAGTTGGTGAGGTAGATATTTGTAATAGTTAAAGTTGGTGAAGTAGATATGTGTGACAGAGTTGGTGAGCTAGATATTTGTGATAGAGTTGGTGAGGTAGACATTTGTGATAGAGTTGGTGAGGTATATATATATATATTTATAGTTAGAGATTTGGTGAGGTAGACATGTGTGATAGTTAGAGTTGGTGAGGTAGATATGTGTGACAGAGTTGGTGAGCTAGATATTTGTAATAGTTAAAGTTGGGGAGGTAGATATGTGTGATAGTTAGAGTTGGTGAGGAAGACATGTGTGATAGTTAGAGTTGGTGAGGTAGATATGTGTGATAGTTAGAGTTGGTGAGGTAGATATGTGTGATAGAGTTGGTGAGGTAGATATGTGTAATAGTTAGAGTTGGTGATGTAGATATGTGTGATAGTTAGAGTCGGTGGTGCACGAGTTTGTGATACGTGTTAGTGAGGTAGATATTTGTGATATTTATAATTGGTGCGGTAGATATTTGTCATAGGTAGAGTTGGCGCGCGCACACACACACACACATTGACACACAAAGTTGCCATACACACAAACTTGCCACACACACACACACACACACAGAGTAAAACTTGTCAAAATTCTTGCCATGGCGGTTCACTCATAGCAGCAACAACAAAAGCAACCACAAATAACCAAGCAACGGACTTGGTCATTTGTTCCAAGTCAGCGGATGTTGGTTTGATTGATTCTGGCTTCGAGTGCCGCGTGTTTCCTGGACATGGCAGCCTAATGTGGTCTGGTTACGCATGAGAATTGCCAGAAAGCCTTTCTCTTGTAACCCAGTTGGGCCAAATCGAATGTTTCAGCGGGCGCTGCTAATGATTTTTCCTGTCCCACATCCCAAATTTGCTGTTTTGCATTCTACGTTAAGTGAATATATCGTGGGGGAGGGAAGAAGGGGGGTGGGGGGGGGGGTGGTTCCCGGTGATTGGAGACCGCCTGGGGTTCACACCTGCACGCGCTGTTAACTCACGTGATACACACAACACGGGCTCACGTAATACACAACATGGGCTCACGTGATACACACAATACGATCAGGGCGAATCCCAGTAATGGTTTGTCTGTGTATGTGTTTGTCTTCCCGCTTGCACGTTTGTCTGAGCATGTTAGGAACTGGTTCCTTTATTTTTATTGACAAATTGGCACTTTAGATCTCATCATCTCACCTTGTTCCTCTTGTACTTTGCGGTGTCGATGGGAAGCAGACACACTTAGACACACATCATCATCAGCAAGTGTCTTGCCAGCTGGCTTAGGCGTTCATGGCTCTCCACATATTTCTGTCTTTGATGTTCTGGATCAACTCTGCTGATAATATTCCTCCTTGCCACCGTCTCAACCCATCCAGTATCATTTCTCTTTGTCGGCCTCTGCCTCTCTTCCCCTTGATCTTTCCAGTTGTCACGGCGTTCTCCAATGCCTCTCTTCTCATCACATGACCCAAAAAAGCTGTTTGTCTCTTTCTTATTGTTGTATATAATGTTCTAGTTTCATTAGCCTCTTTCAGGCAACTGTCGTTAGGTACTCTGGCAGTCCAAGAAGTTCTCAACATTTGTCTCAGGAACCACATCTCCGTTGCTTCCAAGGTCTTTCTAATTTGTTCATTTACACTCCAATATTCACTGCCATACCGCAAAACAGGTTCTATATAGCACGTCAGTACTCGCTTTCTTACATTTAATGATAGTGGCTTATTGCATAACATACTTTTCATTTTCTGAAATGCAGAATTTGCTTACCCTATTCTGTTCTTAATCTCTGTTATGCGCCTTCCATCTGATGTTATAAATGGCCTTAGGTATTTAAAATTATCAACACACACACACACACACACACACACACACACACACACAATAAAGTACTAAAGTCGATAGTCGACTTCAATGCAACGGGTTTTACCCCACATCTCTCTCTCTCTCTCTCTCTCTCTCTCTCTCTCTCTCTCTCTCTCTCTCTCTCTCTCTCTCTCTCTCTCTCCGCAGAACGACAAGCCATTTGCTTAGAGCATCGCACACAACACGAACTCCGAAGCTTCAGCTGTGACCCCCAGTAAATATCCGGAAAAACTGCATTCGTGCTCTATAGGTTGCAGTCAGGATAACGAAGGCAGGACCTTCAGAGCACAGGATATAGATTCATCTTTTTACTTAACCGGACTACAGTAAGTCACGTGAATTACTGAGGATCGAACAGCAGACATCTACGACTGTGTAGACACTCGTAGTTGCGTTATCAGTGTAAGTAGGCACTCGTAGTTAAGTTATCAATATAAACACTCCTAGTTAAGTTATCGGTGTAAAAAGTCGTAGTTGCGTTATCAGTGTAGCCACTCGTAGTTAAGTTATCTGAGCCAAATGGCTACACCAGGATACGAACGAAAATAGCCCTGGCCATGTTTTCCCCTGTGTAATGTAGGTACATTCCTGGTTGTTTCTTCAAACATCGCTGGCCCAGGTGAAGTACAGATCTCTTAAATCAGGGCACACCGTGAACCAAGAATTCCAGGGCACCATCCTGAGTGCCTACATACTGCCACGGTTTTCCGGCACGACCTGGTCCTCAGGTGATTGACTGAAAGGGCATCCGCGGCCAGACTCAAGCAGACAGCGTATTAAGTAAAGTGTTTGGCATATCCAGTGCCTCTGGTGCGTCCTCCGCGAGAATTCGCCATCATGACTGACGTCTGGGGAGTTACTTCTGGCAACTGTTCAGGGGAAGGGGGGTGGTTATCTGGCAAGACCTGTTGTTGTTGTTGTTGTTGTTGTTGTTGTTGTTGTTGTTGTTGTTGTTCTCCTTCTTCTTCTTCTTCTTCTTCTTCTTCTTCTTCTTCTTCTTCTTCTTCTTCTTCTTCTTCTCCGCCACATTTTCTTCTCCTGCTCTTTCTTTCTTTCTTTCTTTCTTTCTTTCTTTCTTTCTTTCTTTCTTTCTTTCTTTCTTTCTTTCTTTCTTTCTTTCTTTCTTTCTTTCTTTCTTTCTTTCTTTCTTTCTTTCTTTCTTTCTTTCGTTCTTCTTCTTCTTCTTCTTCTTCTTCTTCTTCTTCTTCTTCTTCTTCTTCTTGTTCTTCTTCTTCTTCTTCTTCTTCTTCTTCTTCTTCTTCTTCACCCTGTATCATACTTCCTCTTCTTCCCCGTTTCTCATTTTCTCACTTCTCTCCATTTCTCATTCTTCTTCTTGCTCTCTTCTCAGCTTTCCAATCCCATATTCAAACATAACGATACTGTAACTTCAACTGCATTAAGATCTTCTCCCTACAGTTCTGCCAGACCCTACTACTCGTGGTCATATTCCACATCTCCAATGTTATTAGAAAGTGCACAAAAATTACCACATTCCACATATCCAATATGTGTAGACACTGCGCAAAGATTGCCACATTCCATTTCCCCAATGTGAATAGACAGTTCACAAAGATTATCACATTCCACATATTTAATATGTGTAGACATTGCACAGAGATTACCACATCTCACATGTCCAATATGTGTAAACAATGCATACAGATTACCATACTCCACATCCCTAATGTGAATAGACAGTTCAAAAAGATTACCACTTTCCACTTCTCCAATATATGTAGACACTGTACAAAGATTACCATACTCCGCATCTCCAACATGTGTAGACAATTACACAACGATTATCATATTCCACAAGTCCAGTATGTGTAGACAATGCACAAAGATTACAGTAATCCACATCTCCAATATATGTAGACAGTGCACACAGATTACCGTATTCCACATCTCCAATATATGTAGACAGTGCACACAGATTACCGTATTCCACATCTCCAATATGTGTAGACAGTGCACACAGATTACCGTATTCCACATCTCCAATATGCGTAGACAGTACACACAGATTAATATATTCCACATCTCCAATATGTGTAGACGGTGCATGCAGATTACCATATTCCAAGATGTAGTTTATCATTCCGGGTCACTCGCTGGCAGCCATATGTTATGTTAAAATGATCGTTATTCTAACCAACCAGTCAACAACGCGCATCTCAACAGAAAGTTATGCAAATGTTATTGACAACATACATACTGATTTAGGTATTGTAAACACCAAATTATATCGATTTGCAAAGACGTGAACATAAAAATGTCCATCAAAAACACTTTATCACCGGCAACTTAAGATATACAAACATCAAAAAACTTCGTGTGAAAGAAAACGAACGGACATGTAGATTCTTGTAAGCGCTGGCATCCATCTTGGTTGCAATTACAGTTTGCTAATGTAGCTATTGTCCCTGGCGTTGCGCTGGTTTCTTGGCAAGTGTTGCAGTGGTAGTCAATGGGACGCGTTGATTGTTCGCACGGGAGCATGGAGTACACGATACATGTTGTGAGGGGTTTTGTTTCTTTACAAGACTGAGGATAGCAGCGTGCGTGTTTTGACGTGGAGAGTATTTGAACAGTTAAATATAAACAAACAGGCAGCAGACTGGCGTGACTGTACATCGCTGCTCAAGCGTGTCTGGGCCATGAACATGCTATTGCATTGTCTGGGAATCCAAAGAACAGGTGAGCAATCAAACTTGTCCATCTCTCTGTCTTGTTGTTTCTGTATGTCTTTGTCTCTGTGTCTGTTTTTGTCTAACTTGTCACAATGTCTTTTTTCTGTCTCTGTCTTCTTCTTTGTCTCTCATAATCATTATTTATATCTGCCTTTTTCTCTGTGTCTATTTCTTTCTGTCTCTATCTGTTTGTCTGTTTGTGCATCTGACTACCTGTCTGTCTATATTTCTATCTATCCATCCATCCATCCATATATCCATCTATCTATCTATCTATCTATCTATCTATCTATCTATCTATCTATCTATCTATCTATCTATCTATCTATCTATCTATCTATCTATCTATCTATCTATCTATCTATCTATCTATCTATCTATCTATCTATCTGTTTGTCTGTCTGTTTGTCTGATTGTCTGACTGTCGGTCCGTCCGGAGGTCCATCCATCCATTTATCTGTCTGTCGGTCCGTCCGTCCGTCCGTCCGTCTTTCCGTCCGTCCATCCATCCATCCATTTATCTGTTGTCTGTCTGTCTGTCCGTCTTTCCGTCTGTCCATCCATCCATCCATTTATCTGTCTGTCTGTTTTACATGTCCCGCCGTGACTTTATTTCTGCTTGTTTTTCTGAGTTTTCGTGTCCTTTTTTTCTGTGTGCATCTTTACGTCTCTCTCTCTCTCTCTCTCTCTCTCTCTCTCTCTCTCTCTCTCTCTCTCTCTCTCTCTCTCTCTCTCTCTCTCTCTCTCTCTCTCTCTCTCGCTGCCTATATTTTTGCACCCCTGTCTCCCTCAGTATGTGTCTCTTCGTCTTTGTCTCTAATTTTTCTCCATGTCTCTATTTGCCCCTCTTGTCTCTGCACCTCCGTGTCTCTGTTCCTCCGTGTCTCTGTTCCTCCGTGTCTCTGTTTCTCGATGTCTCTATTTGCCCCTCTTGTCTCTGTTTCTCCATGTCTCTATTTGCCCCTCTTGTCTCTGTTCCTCCGTGTCTGTTTCTCCATGTCTCTATTTGCGCCTATTGTCTCTATTTCTCCATGTCTCTATTTGCCCCTCTTGTCTCTATTTCTCCATGTCTCTATTTGCCCCTCTTGTCTCTGTTCCTCCGTGTCTCTGTTCCTCCATGTCTCTATTTGCGCCTATTGTCTCTATTCCTCCGTATCTATAAACGGGTACCAGGAAACGCATTGAGAAGTAAAGGCGACCTCACTGACAAAGCCATATCACCGCTCGAGTGCCGATTGGTCGATAAAAATATGAGACTATCATCATATACGCAGCTGATCTCAGGGTTCCTTACACTGACTGTTTCCCTTATATTGGCTGGGTCCCTTATATTGACTGGGTCCCTTATATTGCTGGGTCCCTTATATTGACTGGGTCCCTTATATTGACTGGGTCCCTTACACTGTCTGGGTTCCTTACACGACTGGGTCCCTTACATTGGAGGCGTTCCTTACATTGGAGGGGCGCCTTACACTGACTGGGTCCCAGCACCCTGGCTAGTGCCTCGTACAGTTTATGTCCAAGTGCTGTTTACCCGTATGTAGCGACGGGTCTCCGTGGCTAAGGGCTTGCGAACGCGGTTTGTGAGCCCGTATACATGGGTTCGAAACACAGTGGTGCTGGTTTTTTTCGAAAAAGGTCGTTCAGAAATCAATGGCATACTCATTGGCACCTTGCCGTCTTGACAGACGATAGTTTGTGCTTTAAAAAGGCATAATAACTTTTAACTATGGCGGTAGCGAGTGTGACTGTTAAGGCCAATTTGCGCTGTAAATGTCCGTTCACAGTGGGTGCATGTGAACACGTGGTCATTTCCACCATCATGCACCATCTTACGTCTCAAACGCTTGGTGTGTGACTTTTCTGCAATAATTTTCTCCTTTGACTTTATTCCATTTCTGATATTTGCCCTCCATGCAACACGTTCAGCGGCGACTTGCTCCCAATGTGCATTATCAATGCCTGTATCAATCATGTCCCGCTTACACACATCTTTGTATCGTAGTAGAGGCCGACCCTGAGATCTCTTACCCATCTGTAATTCACCAAAAAAGATATCCTTTGGTATTCTACCATCATCCATCCTCCTAAGATGTCCTATCCATCTAAGTCTACGAAGACTGAGCATGGAATAAACTGTCACACAACCTGATCTTTCCAATACTTCAGTATTTGTGATTTTGTCTTGCCACTTAATACCAAGAATTCTTCGCAGACACCGCATATGAAAGCTGTTTAAGTTGTTCTCTTGGTGTGAGTAAGTTGTCCAGGTTTCACTGCCATAGAGAAGAGTACTAAGGACACAGGCTTGATAGACAAGGACTTTTGTTTTGGCAGTAAGCTTCCTGTTCTCCCAGACTCTTTTTCTTAACCTGTTCATTGTTGTTGCTGCCTTACCAATCCGGATGTTGATTTCTTGATCTAGGGATAATTTGCTATTTACCACTGATCCTAGATATGTAAAATGGTCTACTATCTCTAGTTCGGTGTCGTCAATAAAGATTGATGGTACCTGTCACGAGCGCCATGAGTTAACCAGCTAATAATACCGACGTTTGCGTGGCGTATATTTTCTAGGCCACAACAGTCGTACTAACAGAGTAAACACAGCTGCACAGGTTACATCGTGTCAGCCCATAAACACATTTGGTGGTGAGTGAGAAGGAATGGATACATCGAGTTGGCAGTTCATTAACAGTTAGAATCACATATGATTGTCGGCTTAGGATATGGAATGGTTCCGTTTGTCATCTATACTGCCGGACATCAGACGGAAATGGCTGCTGGGATTGTCACCACGGAACAGAAGATTGACAGTTTATCAACAGGTCGGAAGTGCCCGACTAGGGAGAAAACAGTGCATCTGTCAATTCTTGGTTTCCGGCACATCGAGAGGATTGACGGGGTTATTTGCAACTCTTTGTTGTAACTCGACAGAAACTCGCTGGCTTGTTTGAGAATCTAAACTATTACTGACAACTTTGACAGGACTAAAGCCAGGAAAATGGATTCTTGACAAGGGATGATCTGCCACGGTGCCACCTGTGTGGGGGCATAAAGGATAACGTCACGTGGCCAACTTTGGTAGTTTGCCATATAAACCCGAGTTGGGATCAACTAGGGGGGACTTGAAAAATGCTCTAGTCAGAGTGCCAGGGCACTGCAGTGCTTAGTGGAAATAATATCTACCGTGTGTTAATTAGTGACTTAATTTTGCACGTGCCTATAATGGCAGATGTAGATATGATTGATAGGACTGCAGTAGTGCCATTTAAGGTATAACCTATTATAATATATTCGTTATAATTACTTTAGGCAGTAGCCTTGTTAAACTATAGTGTGATGATTAGCACTGTTAGTGGAAACTAGCTAGAGTAGTGAAGTGATACTTGGCTCTGTTAGCTAAAATAGATTAGTGAAGTGTTGATAAGCTTTACTAGTTGAGAATTGAGTAATGAGGGATAATTGGGATCTTCCCGTAGGTGTCCCTGGTGGGCGGGGTTCCGCATTCTGGTTGCTGATTTTTTCTTTGTCATAGCCTGATTCGGCTCTAGGTGGGTAGCTAATCTGCTCTGTGACTAAGTCTAGTTAGCTAAAGATCATTAAGCAAGGTGATAGGCTTACACTCAGCCGAAGGGATCAGTGACTAGTACTATCACCAGATGTGTTGTTTCTATCCTAGGTTCCCTACCAGATCCAAGGAAACTCTACAAGTTTTGGGGAAGAATTTAAAAAACCCATTCTGAAGAACACCAGTTCAAGAGTCAATAAAGTTGCATACAGAAACGTAACTTACGCTAGAAGGAAATTGATTCATCAAAGAGAGTGATGCATACTGATGCACCACACAGCATCAGACAGTAGTAACGAACCGAGAACCGGCTAAGAGTACCTAGTGTTAGTACAGTAACAATTAACATTAGTAATTAGCACTTATGGACTGAATGGTTCGATGTGCAACGAGGATGATCTGTCGACTAACTAACTAACTAACTAACTGCGTACACACTACAAAAGACTTGTGCAGTTTGTTAAGGAACGTTAGGAACGGACATTGTGTAGAGTGCAACCGGTCCATGATTAACTGTTAATACCACCGGTGTCTATTTCGGATGTTCATGAAATTGGATTACCAGAGGTCTACAGAGGCAAAGCAGTATCCGGCAAGATGGTTTCGGCAACGGGTGAGAAGTACATGTTCTGACGTACCGTGCTGTGGTCTATCTTTGCTGGGATCAGCTGACTGGGTTGCTGTCTGAGAGTCAGAGTCTACACACTTTATAGAACACGTCACACATTTTCTTCACATACACGTCTCATATACGTTACACTTTTATTTTAATAAATTACTCTTTATTAATTTCTAGAAGCAAGAGTTGTTGAGTATGTTGCGTTGGGGAAGTATGAGAAGGGGGCATAGTACGACAGTGTGAGAGTGATAGGAAAAGGTGTCCATAGGCTGATGGAGTGTGTTGGACGGAAGCTGGTGGATTCTCCAGAATATTGAGAGGAAAAAAAAAATATTATAATGTGGGTGTCGGATCTCCTCACTCCAGGGACGACACTTTAAAGGAGGACACGACAGTACCCCATGTGCACCTTGTGACATAATCTGTGTCTTCTTTTTGCTAATTAATGGCATACTACTGAACGTAAAATTTACCCAGGAATCACGAACAGCGAAAATGCTGGGGTCGACTGCTACGTCATGTGAAGGACATGCAACTAAATAAGGCGTTGACTTCCTTTTGTATGCTTCCCCTCCACTTTTCACTGCGGCACACCCTTAACTTCTACCTATGCCTTCGTATGGATGTGAGACACGGACAATGAGTAGACATGCTGAGAAACGTCTGATGACAGAGGAGATGTGGTTTCTGAGAAAATGCAAAGAATACCATGGACAGACTGAAAAACAGAAATAAAATGTGCCATGTCGATAAGCGTGGGTGGCCATCTCACGCGATCACCATGGTCGTGGATCAGCTCAGTGTTCCTGTCTCGACCATACCACATGGCTAAGCCATCTAGATATTTATTCTCTGTCTTCCCCTTGTTCTTTTCTCCACAATCTTGCCAGTTATCACCAAGTTCTCTAATTTATTTCTTCTCATAACGTGTTTCCTCCATGTAACACTTCAATACTCGTTCTGTCGTTGCAATTGTCGTTGCAAGATATTTTCATATTTTCCATCTTTTAAAAGGCTACATTTCCCATAGCGATTCTTTTTCTAATCTCTCCAAGGCATTTCCCATCAGATGTTATGACTGTTCCTAGATAGTTGCACTGATTCACTTGTTTAAGAATATTCACATTTATCTGACTATTTAAATTTAAATGTTTGCATATCCTTTACAGGACATCGCTGTCAACATCAGCATCTTTTAGCTGCTTGTTGATTTCTTGGCAAGATTACGCTCAGTAGTTTGCCATTGCTTTCTGAGCGACCGGCTCACATAAAGTACTGCCATAACTATGATGCTGAAATTGAGGCAATCAAGATAGCCACAGAGAAATTACAAAATACCAGCCATGGTACACAACCTGCAGTGATATTGACAGATGCAAAATCCGTAATAGAGGTGCTCCTGTCTGGGAAATTGCCAGTTCTGAGGACACTACTTTCTGAACTTAGCAGTCAGCGTAAGATCACCATACAGTGGATACCATCCCACTGTGGAGTCCCCGGAAACGACAGAGCTGATCGATTGGCTAAGGAAGGAGCACAAGAAGAACAACCAGATGTGCCTATTACATACCACCAAAAGAAAAGAATGATCAAATCAATCAGAAAGCCACCAAACCTTACTCAAGACGACTACCACGTTATGGACAGATCAGAACAGGTCATTCTTCTGCGCCTCAGAACAGGACACAATAGATTACGCAACCACTTGTATACAAAATTCAAGATTGGTGACTCAGCCATGTGCACGTGTGGTTTGGCGTCGCAGATAGCAGAGCACATACTCCAGGATTGCCCAAACTACAACATATCCAGGCGAATCTTCTGGCCTAGAGAGACAACAGTGGAAGATAAACTCTATGGACCGCTGAATGAACTAAAAAAGACTGTTAGATTCATACAAGAGACGACATTGCAGTTGTAGACATGTTTCAAGTGAACGAAAGAAGAAGAACATACCCCGTAAGCTACCGACGTGGTTAGAACCGCTACCGATTCTCACCGTCGTCACGTTACTCACGAGAGTATACGGGATTACGGAGAAAGTCGCTAACTTCTAGGCCAGGGAGCCGGCTACCTGACTTTTACATTGTGGTATTTCTTTCTTCTCAGAGACGACCGTAATCATTGTTTTCTTATATTTAATTATACCCTAGTTGTTGACTGTGTACAATAATCGCATGTACTAAATGTTTCAGATCCTGTTCACTGTCTGCAAGCAATACTGTATCATCAGCATATCTAATGTGTTAATGTTGTGTCCCCAAATGGTGATTGCTCTCATATCTTCTAAGATAATGATACAACACTGATATACAAAAATGTATTATTTGGAGTTTTGTAACGTTAGCTGTACAGCTTGGTTGTTGTAGCATTGAGTTGTACAAGTTCATTGTTGTATCACTTAGTTGTGCAGTCAGCTGTACAACTTCATTGTTGTAGCAGTCAGCTGTACAACTTCATTGTTATAGCTAGCAGTCAGTTGTAAAACGTCACATTGTTGTACCTAGCAGTCAGCTTACAGCTTCATTGTTGTAGTAGCAATCAGCTGTAAAACGTCATTGTTGTACCTAGCAGTCAGCTGTACAACTTCATTGTTGTACCTAGCAATCAGCTGTAAAACGTCATTGTTGTACCTAGCAGTCAGCTGTACAAATTCAGTATTGTACCTAGCAATCAGCTGTAAAACGTCATTGTTGTACCTAGCAGTTAGTTGTACAACTTGATTGTTGTACCTAGTTCCAATGATACACTTATCTGTACTTCTCCTCACACAAAGTTCTGTAACTCCCGCGCAGTTTGTTCCAACACTGAATCATCGACATATCCAAGGCTGTCTGATGTTCCATTGATGTTCACATAAAGCATTTCTCCAGTTCCCTTCGCGTTTTTTGTGCTCTGAGTTGATGAGACATGAAAGACGCCACGGCTAGCTAGAGAGAGAGAGAGAGAGAGAGAGAGAGAGAGAGAGAGAGAGAGAGAGAGAGAGAGAGAGAGAGAGAGAGAGAGAGAGAGAGAGAGAGAGAGAGAGAGAGAGGGAGAGAGAGAGAGAGCTTTATATTTAAATGTTTAATAATTCAGCGCACAGTCTTGCATTCTGAGTTTATATCTCTCCTTACATACATTATGGTATTTATACATCTCCGATTAGGTTCATCTCTAATGACCAGAATGTATATATATATATATATACACTAGCTGACCCGGCCCGGCTTTGCCCAGATCCTGGCGGGGATCTATCTATCTGTCTGTCTGTCTGCCTGCCTAACCCGGCCCGGCTTCACCCAGTCCCTGGTGGGGAGCATCTCATTTAATTCATATAAGTAGTCATATAAGCTCCCGTTCCCGACTATCTGTCTGTCTCTCTGACCCGGCCCGGCTTCGCCCAGGCCCTGGCGGGGATCTATCTATCTATCTATCTATCTATCTATCTATCTATCTATCTATCTATCTATCTATCTATCTATCTATCTATCTATCTATCTATCTATCTATCTATATGTCTGTCTGTCTGTCTGTCTGTCTGTCTGACCTGGCCCGGCTTCGCCCAGCTCCTGGTAGGGAGTATCTCATTTAATTCATATAAGTAGTCATATAAGATCCCGTTCCCGCTCCCGACTATCTGTCTGTCTGTCTGTCTAGTAATTTACCAATGCTCTTTGAACGCCTGACGTCTTATACCATTGAAATCAACGCAAAGCGGCCTGCTTAACCATCGCCCGCGACTAATGTCACAACCTTGACTCGGTGTGACGGGGTGACAGTGTGACGGTGAAATATGAAACAGCGGGTCACTATCTTAAAGTCACAGATGCCAGTTGTGTGTGTGTGTGTGTGTGTGTGTGTGTGTGTGTGTGTGTGAGAGAGAGAGAGAGAGAGAGAGAGAGAGAGAGAGAGAGAGAGTATAATAATGATAGCACACTTCCGCGCACTGGTGATAAAATCACAGCAGTTTACACATCTGTTTCCATATTTTAAGCACGCACCGAGACTGGCCCTTGGTTCGCTCAGCAATTATGTCCCACAATGAATGATTAATAATCTCATGTTCTTGCAACATTGGAGTAGGCCGTGAGTAATACGCTGACTGATTCCCTCGACACTTCCGGATTACGGGAGCTGCGACTCTTCCGCTCCTTTTCTTCCTTGTCCTCTTTCCCGGAAAAGTGCTGTACGCACCAGGACGCACCTTCAGTACTTGTCTTATGTAACCCGGTTTTTTTTTTCTCTGACTGTGTCGTTCAGTCCACAAGCGCAGGGAAGCTATGGCTGGAGCTACGCTGTGTGTGCTTTTCGCGATGTTCTCAACAGACAGTCTGCCATACTGTGGGGGAGAGACCAATGGGGCCAAACCCGGTGCAATGCAGTCGAGCATCTCGCTGCTAAACTTTTGTTTTAAATAACCGTAACATCTCCTCGGATCTCTTGTGTAGTACCAGGGGATCTGGCAGGCACTCAAGATTCACAGGAAAGACCACACGGCCGCATTATCAGATTACTATTAATATATCAATTCTTGTGTGATTCTAGTGCTAACGTATGGATGTGAGAGTTGGAAATCAACGGTAGCTTTAGATAAAAAAATTAGACAATTTTGAGAACAAATGTCTTAGAAGAATTCTAAACATCCAGTGGACAGATTTCAAAACCAATGCGCAAATAAGACAAGAGACTAAGCTAGATATTGTCCAATTATATAAGAAAACGTTGGAACTACATCGGCCATGTACTCAGAATGGACAAGACAAGACTCCCCAACCAAGCCCTCTTATGGTCACTAGTAGGGAAAAGAAAACGGGGCAGACCAAGATAGACCCTGCGAAGAACCATCATCAGAGAAGGCTCATTCAACGGCCAAGTGAACATCCAAGATCTACAACAGGTAGCAGCGAACCGCCGGACATGGAGAGCCATGACTTCTGCCCTATGCGCCGCCTTAGGCTCAAGAGGAAAGACTTACTGACTAACTAACTAATACATTAGTATTGGGACTCTTCGCTGGCTATTGAAGATGAAGACGGAGCACGCATGGGAATGTCCGGAGTACTGTGATGCCGCTTCTTGACTTGGCTCGTCTCAACTCAACTGTCTTGTGTTGGGTGTTAGGTAACGATAGTCTTTTTGCAAACAGTTTATAGTTGCATACCACTGACAAGACATAGCAGTCAACCCCAGCATTTCTTGTTTGGGCTGCTTATGATTCCTGGGCAAGTTTACGTTCAGTAGTCTGACATTGCTTTCTGAACGACCTGCACTCATACCATTGATTGAAAAACAACACAATGCGGTTTGCAGCTGTGTCTCGAACGCGGTATGTGGAACAACTACGAATTGCATTTGTAACTCCTTCGTCAGAGATCTGGCTTTGATTTTAAAGGGTGGTGAGGAGTTAACCAGACTGTTCCATGCAGACATTACTCACGCTGAACGTGGGAACAGTAGGCTGTAGAGACTTTCATGATTCATCATCATTGTCGTCCATTTTGCCGTCATAGCGTCGCGGGAAGGAACTTTTGGCGCTCCAGTGTCCGATGGGTGGCACTGGATAGTGTCATTCCGAGTGGTCGTACAATGTCTTTGATATGGTCACTCCATTGTCCCCTGGGGTGTCCTCTTGCTTTCGTTGCAGATCTTTGATGTAGCGCCAGTTCTGTAGTTGATGATGTTGCATTCTAACGAGATGGCCAAACCACTTGATCTTCTTCCTTTCAGTATATGTTGCACAAGGTGTTGACTCCAATGGGAAACTTTCCTTACCCTGGCAATACTGTTGGGAAAACTCTATCCATTTTACCTGTGATGAATTCCCCCTCTTCTTCTTATTCTTCTTATTACCAGTGTCAAACATGGAGGATAGGCGGTTGACCTGTTAAGGCCTCTGGAGTGTTTATGCTTGTAGCGACACTGTGAGATGTGGGATTATTGTGGAGTGCTTTTACAACTGTCCGCGGTTGTTTGTAGCGTGAACTGCATGTTCAGAAAAATGGCGACTGGTCGGTCGCTGAACTAACTGGGCTTGCCTTTTGCAGTAATGTGTGGCTGCTGGTTTTCTAATGACTTTCTATCGACCATGAAGTGTATTTTTCGTGGCGTACTTTTGAGTTGGCATTCTAGCAGCGGCGTTATGCATAGCATACATGTACAGAATGTTGTTTTGTCGAGACTTCTGTCTGTTACAATTTTCACATGGGACAGTGATGAACATTTTGTGTGATATTCACCGGCACAGGAACGGTGCATTACGGGGACGACCCTTTGCCATGAAGTTGGAACTGCGAGTAACTAACATTCCTCTTCTTCTTTGCCTCTGATACTCCTAGTGGAGTATAGGCCCACAAGCACGCAAGTCTAACCCTATGTAGGCCAGGCCAGTTCATGGTTGCTTGATTGCGGACTTATATTTTATATGGTATGGTGATATAGTAAATCCGAATCCATTATACAAAGAAAAACTTGCACCTCGTTCAACCGGCTGAAGTTGGCCAGGTTGTATGTGATTCTCGTTTCGGTGTTCTCGATAAATTTTGTGTCGATAAATGTTCTGTCTGTTGCAGCAGATTTACTGCTTGTGTCATTGATAAATGTTCTGTCTGTTGCAGCAGATTTACTGCTTGTGTCATTGATAAATGTTCTGTCTGTTGCAGCAGATTTACTGCTTGTGTCATTGATAAATGTTCTGTCTGTTGCAGCATATTTACTGCTTGTGTCATTGATAAATGTTCTGTCTGTTGCAGCATATTTACTGCTTGTGTCATTGATAAATGTTCTGTCTGTTGCAGCAGATTTACTGCTTGTGTCATTGATAAATGTTCTGTCTGTTGCAGCAGATTTACTGCTTGTGTCATTGATAAATGTTCTGTCTGTTGCAGCAGATTTACTGCTTGTGTCATTGATAAATGTTCTGTCTGTTGCAGCAGATTTACTGCTTGTGTCATTGATAAATGTTCAGTCTGTTGCAGCAGATTTACTGCTTGTGTCATTGATAAATGTTCTGTCTGTTGCAGCATATTTACTGCTTGTGTCATTGATAAATGTTCTGTCTGTTGCAGCAGATTTACTGCTTGTGTCATTGATAAATGTTCTGTCTGTTGCAGCAGATTTACTGCTTGTGTCATTGATAAATGTTCTGTCTGTTGCAGCAGATTTACTGCTTGTGTCATTGATAAATGTTCTGTCTGTTGCAGCAGATTTACTGCTTGTGTCATTGATAAATGTTCTGTCTGTTGCAGCAGATTTACTGCTTGTGTCATTGATAAATGTTCTGTCTGTTGCAGCAGATTTACTGCTTGTGTCATTGATAAATGTTCTGTCTGTTGCAGCAGATTTACTGCTTGTGTCATTGATAAATGTTCTGTCTGTTGCAGCATATTTACTGCTTGTGTTATTGATAAATGTTCTGTCTGTTGCAGCAGATTTACTGCTTGTGTCATTGATAAATGTTCTGTCTGTTGCAGCAGATTTACTGCTTGTGTCATTGATAAATGTTCTGTCTGTTGCAGCATATTTACTGCTTGTGTCATTGATAAATGTTCAGTCTGTTGCAGCAGATTTACTGCTTGTGTCATTGATAAATGTTCAGTCTGTTGCAGCAGATTTACTGCTTGTGTCATTGATAAATGTTCTGTCTGTTGCAGCAGATTTACTGCTTGCGTCATTGATAAATGTTCTGTCTGTTGCAGCAGATTTACTGCTTGCGTCATCAGCTGGGGGATTGGCCGGCGCGTTTATGTTTGTGTTGTTTACCTGCTGTTTTTTAACCTCTCAGTGAAGTTTCAATTTTCGTTAGAAAGTGGCATTATCAATTCCCTAAGAATAAGAAGATGAACATATCAGTTTGAATTGTCTAACAATGGAGTGCAATAATTGCTTGGTTTTCACTCGACAGTTGAGCTCCCGCCTCAGAAACTGGAAACGGAAACGTCGAAAGTTCTGAAGCTGGATCACCTGACTATTGGTAGCCATGGAAACAACGATAACAACGAACGGAGCAAACTGAATATAGAGGTAAGTTGTCTGTGTCCGTCTCCAGCTTGAGTGTGATGTATTTCTGGATGTTTTCATTGCTTGAATGTGATGTTGTATTTCTGGGTGTTTTCATTGATATATTTTCACCATCTGTGATCGAAGCATTGAACGACACATGTTTCAAGTTCATAACAAAGAAACATATATGTTGGTTGTTAAGTCATCTAGAAAACTATGATTTAACGCTTAAGTTCCATTAACTGGCCTGAATTTCGATTCACTGGCCAGAAATTCGATTCACTGGCCTTAAATTCCATGCATTGGCCTGAAGTTCCATTTAGTCGCAACTTGTTTGATCACTACCTCAGGACAGACTACATTCCCCCATATAAAAAACAACAACAACAAAGACAATAATAATGGTAAATTATCTCGAACGACAACTAGTCACACACAAAAAATGGCCATATGTATGGCACGGTACACCTTCCTTGGGTATTTATAATGCCCATGGTAAACATTGCCTCAATGAGTCATGTATTATTGATTATTTTTCATGCGTTTTAATGCTATTGTTCTTTTGTTGTCAAAGATTAGCTTCATAAGAGATGTTGAATGAAATAATGTATGAGAGGAAATAGAAAAGAAGGGCAGAATGTCAGACAGGCCTGCCTGCCCAATTCTTAATCCTTTGAAAATAAAGATTTTCGTTCATTGGCCTGAAGTTCCATTCATTGGCCTGTTGTTCCATGCTTTGGCCTGAAGTTCCATGCTTTGGCTCCATTCACTGGCCTGAAGTTCCATTCACTGGCCATAAGTTCACTGCTTTGGTGTTCAAGGCGTTTGAGCTCACATCTATTGGAGTGATGTTGGGCTCCCGGCCCGATACCAGAGCACCATGTACCACTGATGTTGAAGCGTTCTCTTTCCCCTCCTCAAGCTCAGAATCCAGCGGGTTGCGCCACACCGGTACTGACACTGTACATCCTCCGAGAACACATCAGCATGTACCCAGGCCATGATCCTGCACTCACAGACTGGCTGGTGTTTGGTCTTGGTTGGGAGTTTGGTTTGCTCGCTTTTAACTCAGATGTAGTCCATATATGTGCTACTACTACTACTACTACTACTACTACTACTACTACTACTACTACTACTACTACTACTACTACTACTGCTACTACTACTACTACTTCTACTACTACTACTACTACTACTACTACTACTACTACTACTACTACTACTACTACTACTACCACTACTACCACTACTACTACTACTACTACTACTACTACTACTACTACTACTACTACTACTACTACTACTACTACTACTACTACTACTACTACTACTACTACTACTACTACTACTACTACTACTACTACTACTTCTACTACTTCTACTACTACTACTACTACTACTACTACTACTACTACTACTACTACTACTACTACTACTACTACTACTTCTACTACTACTACTACTACTACTACTACTACTTCTACTACTACTACTACTACTACTACTACTACTACTACTGCTACTACTACTACTACTACTACTACTACTACTACTACTACTACTCGTGCACTGGACTGATTTTTACCCACTCTGACTTCGGGTACTTGTAATTTACATCCTCAAGTCAAGAACGAGAAGTCAATATTTTAGTCCAACTGATCCATGTAGGTCTTGAACCCGTTGCTTCAGCATCAGCGCACCGGATGTTTAAGAACGAACACTCTTGTCCATTCGGCCGTGCTGATATCCTATGTTGGTAGTGATTCCTTTCGCAGTTTAAGGCACACCGTTCAGTAGTCATTGTCACTCGTTTAAATTCCAGAGAGAAGGTTGGACTCAACAAGCACATCTATAAAACTGATTATCTGTTGGGGTTATTGCCTGACTTTGGTCTACACTCCTCTCTTCTGTCTTCCCTTCCATATATCTACTTCTGTCACTCTCTCTATTATTCTCTCAACACATACTCCGACAACATTTCCCTTCAACATATAATAAAAGATTTATTAATAAAGAAAACTATGTCCGGTGTGTGTATGGATATTGTCTGTGTAGTCGTTATTGTATTCTATGGTTGTGGACAGAATGAACTCAGAATGTCTATCAGCTGTATCTTCTCGCCAGTCATTCTTCACGATTACAGGACATCACATCAAACAGGACAGAGCTCACCCGGGATGATCCGTAGGCTTGAATCTGATGGTAAATCCGTTAGTGAAATGAAAACAAACTGTTCATCACTGATTCACCGTATTGCTATAAAAGTCCCGTAAGTTTATGACTGTGCCCAAATCGGTTTCATGATATTAAGTATCCATCATCAAACAAGAAAACACCACATTGTCAATGTTCTTCCTATTGTCTATTATGATTATCACTATTGTCTTTGTCTATTCCTTCTACCCTATGTATGCAAGTCGTATGTAGGTTGAAGTCTCTGCTTGCCCCACCTTAACATCTTTTTCTGTTTAGGAGCCCCGTGGTATATGCGTGTTAGCATACAGTCTTCTGTATTTTACTTGATGTTAGTATTTGTTCATCTGAACGAACTGTTTAGGTTCTTTCTGGATCTAAGTATGTACTTTATTGGTTCACGTAGAGTAGGTTTTTCTTTCTTCTCTAATGTCCCTAGAAACTGGGAACCTGTGGATGAATATAACAAGTCGAGTGGTAAGCGTCCGCCCCTTACTCCTAACTTATGCAAGTGTCCTTCTCCAGCCATAATGACAAGGCTTTCGAAGTCACCATCCGCATAAGACATAAGAATTCACCTCAGTCTAAAACACCCACTAATAATATGTAATGATACAGGTAATACACGCTCATCTATATTCCTATTCTAAAACGATATTTTAATATACCTTATATACATCTATGTTCCTATATAGAATTAATGTAGATCCACGAATCGAAATTAATCCTCAGCCAAGCACTTTATCCCATTATAAAGGAGGATATTTCTTTTCATTACAGGACACATAATTCTATCTTTCCGTCCAGTTGGGGAACGCACACTAAACTGACACAAAGAAGTGGCCACTCTCTTTAGATCATCTTTGTCCCATCGTCCTTGACATTGCTGGACAAAGCAAATTCAGACTTCATTATCCCTTGTCAGTGGAAAATTTCTGATCTCAAACTTTTCCGTTGTTTAATACAACCAAACCGCATTCTGCTGTCCAGTCCTACCTCCAGAACGCAATAGGCTGGTCCATGATACTGTCTGTCTTTGTAGCACCCCAATTTTTCCACTTTACAGGTCACCTGTGTTGTAGTCGACTCTCCCGCCTTGACCTACATACACATGCGCTGGTCAATCCGTTGTTTATATCCTTCTGTTTCATTAACCCTTCTGCTCCCTGGGTATTCGCTGCATACAGTCGTCGATCTGGGAATCACCAACATACAGCATTTCACGACAGTCATAACACCTGATGAGAGATGCCTTGAAGAGATTAGAACAAGAATCGCCATGGCTAAGGAAGTATTTTGCAAGATGGAAAACACACTGATTAATAAAAAGATGTCAATTGCAAATAGAAAAATAGTGTTGAAGTGCTACATAGAAACTGTACGTTTATATGGATGTGAAACGTGGACAATGAGCAGAAAAGCTGACACATCTAGTGGCCGTTGAAGTGTGGTTTATGAGGAAAATGCAAATAATACCATGGACACACAGAAAAACCAATGAGCAGTCCTACAAGAAATAAATGAAAATTGTGCACTGATTAGAGAAATTAGACGTCTGTCACAATTTTGTGGGCACGTTATGAGCAGAAATCAACTGGATAACTGATGACATCTTTCAATATTGACGGGAAAAGAGCAAAGGGGAAGGCAGAGAAGTAAATACCTGGATGGCTTGGCCACGTGACATAAAAGAGACAAAAACACAGATCTGATCAAGAACTGGTGATCGTCAGAAATGGGGAAATATGACCACCTAAGCTTATGGGCATGATTATGTTTGTCAATAGAGTTGCAGTTGTTTAGGAAGCAGCAACCTTACCAACTCTGCCACAGTGGCAAAGCCTAGTGATGCCACCTCGCTGGAAAAAAAAGTGTACTTCGACGCTCAGTTAACTTCCAGATATTTTCAACAAAACGTGTCGTCATGAGCCAAGTTTGGCATCCATCTAAACCCACAACTACGGAATGTGGAGACAGTTCGTACCCAGCCAATGCCACTGTCATTATTTGATTCGAATCCTGTCTGTCTATTTAAATCCAGTTGTATATTGTCTCGCGTGTCTTCTGATCTCCGTGCGTTTCCTCTACCTCTAGAAGTGTGGATCAGTACCTACGAATTTGTTTTCTTTTTGCGGATGTATGCTGTTGTGTTTTTTTTTTGTTTTTTTGCATGCACTTCTTAGCTTATGTACCTACGTATGGGGTGAATGGTTAGTTGTATGTATGTATGTATGTATGTATGTATGTATGTATGTATGTATGTATGTATGTATGTATGTATGTATGTATGTATGTATGTATGTATGTATGTATGTATGTATGTATGTATGTATGTATGTATGTATGTCTGTCTGTCTGTCTGTCTGTCTGTCTGTCTGTCTGTCTGGGTGGGTGGATGGATGGATGTGTAAGTATATGTGTGTATATATGTATGCATGTGTATATATGTATGCATGTGTGTACACCGTTAATCTGTTGCCATGTCCATATAGTTTGTTACCACGATGTCCCGCTGGGTATGCCCTGGATGACCTCCCAGAGATGGTTTCAGGCCATGTTTTTTCCCCGCCACTTATCAACGTCTGCCCGATCTCCCGCCAGTTGTGTATTTCTGACTACAAGAGTTCTCAGGTTTCCTGATAACCTCCACACCCACCTGTCCCCTGCAGGATTCTGGCAAGGACGATTCTCACATTTATATAGGTTCTCAGGGAGTCTTAACCTGCCTGAAAATAGAACGAATGAAATGGTATAACAGAATCACCAACGTGGAGCTCATGATCAAAACATGGCAAATACCTGTTAATCTAGACATGACGACAAATTGCTGGAACGGACATACATTAAGGGAAAAGAACTTATAATAACTAGAGACACTCTTGTCTGGAATCAGCATGGCAAAAGAATCAGAGGAAAGTAGGAAAAAGTATGAAGAAAAGACGATGGAGAAGGACATACACTGAGAAGAAAACATAATTCTGAGAACTGAGTTGAGTTGAGCTAAGAACCGACATTACCACACTCAGGACATTCCCTTACGCGCTCTGTCCTCTTGTTCAACAGCCAACGAAGAGTCATTCTACTAATCGTTCCCTGATTGAAAGTTATCCTGGTCTTCCCTGTCAGATTTGAGATTCTTCCAGAACCCCTGCCGATCACCCGCAATATCATTTTTTTTAAATCCACATACGGGTTCTCAATCTGTTCCCCGGCCTTCTCCACCTGGTCCCACAGGCGCACGACCACCTCCTTCTTGTCGATAAGTAATCTAACACCAAGAGGTGCATTCCCTGCCAGCCTATCATCCTGTTCACCCCCCCCCCCCCTTTTTCCCCCGCACTCCCGCATGGCCAGGCAAAAAATCCATACAATTCTCACAATCTGTGACCTCTGAAAAAAGGATAACCGTTCCACACGAAACATTCCTTTCTCCGGCTTAATAAGCATGTTCCTTGAATCCGTAATGAATAAAACGTGTGTTGCAGCAGTCTACCTGAAAATAGAATAACTAGAAAACCCCTAGTCTGGAATCAAGGAGGCAAAAGCAATAGAGGAAAGTAGGAACAGAAGTGAAGATTATGGGGAGGACATAGATGAAGCTGTACGGAGTAGGCCAGGCCAGGAGGGCTCGGGGTGAGCTGTTTGACGGCCATTGCACCAGTGGGGGAGTACAAGGTGAAACAAGAAGACGTGTGGTCTGATATATCTCTGTCTGTCTGTCTGTCTGTCTGTCTGTCTGTCTGTCTGTCTGTCGGTGTGTCTGTAGATCTGTCTAGATCATCATCATCATGTGGCAAGTTCTTTGCAGAACATCGTTCTCATCGCAGCCCGTCGAAAAGATTTTTGGCAGTTTCTTCTTCTTCTTCTTCTTCTTCTTCTTCTTCTTCTTCTTCTTCTTCTTCTTCTTCTTCTTCTTCTTCTTCTTCTTCTTCTTCTTCTGAAGTCTCCGTCGCCATGTCGCTAAGCCGTCTGCTACGCGGCTCCGAAGGTTGTCGGTTCGATTCCGGGCTATGTCGAGTGAAATTTTCTCGGAGACTCCTGGTGGTCGTCGCGTCGCTGGAGCTACGGAGTTCGTGCTTTGTGTGAGACTTTTGGCCGCCCTGGGGAAAGAGACTGGGTTATTTGGGATAGAACCCGGTGCAATGAAATCGACCCTCTTGCGTTTTGAACGCTTCTTTTTCTTTTTCTCACTTCTTCTTCTTCTTTCTTCTCCTCCTCCTCCTTCTTCTGCTCCTCATCCTCATTCTTCTGCTCCTGCTCCTTCCTCTTATTCTTCCAACGCCCACTCCCCCACCTCCACCCATTATCCCTCATTATCGTGAGCAGAAATAGTTGACGTTCCAGCGCCCGGTGGGCGGCACTTGAAATTGTCATTCCGTGTGGTTGTACAATATTGGATGTCGTTAATCCATTTTCTTCTCGGGCGTCCTCTTGCTCTCGTACCAGATGTTCTTTGGCGTTGCGCCAGTGCTGGTAGATGATGTTGCATTCTAAGGAGATGGCTGAACAATTTGATCTCCTGCCTTTCAATATATGTGGCACAAGGTGTTGATCTCACTGTCTGATAACATGGCAAACTACAGAACGTAAAATTGTCTAGTAAAACACTGACAACCAACACATGCTGTGGTTGATTGCTACTTCCTGTAAAGGAAATGCGGCGAACTATTTATATAAAATCCATTTCATGTAATCATTTTTATCTTGACTCTTACTGACTTCTTCCATTATGTCAATCTCCAACACCCCCACTCCATGTGGAACACGTACAAATCAGATTATTCCATGCGGAAATGGCTTTTGTCTGTTGTAAACACATAATGCGTGCAACAACTCGGCGCCTAAACGTTAGGCAATTATCTTGGGCGTGTTAGCCATCGTTTGGGAATAACAACCTTTGTAAACCGCAGTGCTTATTCCATTTAATAGAGGTGTGGACCAGGAGTTGTCGGCTAAACATGATTATTAGGTTCAGACTGACAGACCTGGCCTCGCAGTATGTCATTTATTGCTACTCGTTTACAGCGGGTGGATCAGATTACTCACTAGGTAATGTGTTGCAGCACAGAGCTGATCCACGACGCTGGTGATCGCGAGAGATGGTGATACATAACCGCTCAAGCTTACCGGCAAGCACATGACGAATGAATGTTCTGCAGTCGGCGACTATGGGTTAAAGTTCATGAACGGAAGTTTCGCAATGCCGACTGTGATATAACTCTCACAACCGTTACATCGCTGTTTAAAATTTCCCCCCCCCCCCCCCCCCAACTACCTCTCAAGCGCCAACAATCACCAAGATACTGGAAATTTAAAAGTAAAAGGAAGAAAGGATTGGCGCGAGATTTAATAAAGGATACACGTGCATCATCAAAGTGGGAATCGCACGTATTCCGAAAACGAACGGAATATTCCGAAGATCGTTTGAAATCTTGTTACTAGAAGTCCACGGGCAAATCTTGAGCTACAGCCTACGATGGGTGACGTTGTAATATTCTGTTGTGATAATTTGGCCGTGTCTAGCGTGTGCCGCGTGGTCTAGTGGTTACACATCCGCTTCACACGCCAGTGATCCGGGGTTTATTTCCGGGTCCGGTCAAGGATATGTACTACTGACGAGCTCAAACGAGAGCGAAATTGATGTTGCTGATGTATTGAATGACCATAATCCATGTTTATGTTTAATAAATTATGTAAGAGGCCATTTCCTTTGAGTGTTTTCTAGTCGTGTCATGAAGTTCAATAAGACACACCCTAGATATTAATTAATTAGCCGAAAGAGGAGAGGCAAGGAACCCTCAACAAGATAGGGTTGGCCTTCAGGAAACTTTACATTGTTCCCTTTAGGAATTCCTTGGTTCTCCGAAACTCTATATATTAAATCAAGCATTTGAGCCAGTGCTAGCTTAATTATAACGGGCAGGATCACATTGAGAAAGAGGAACTTAGTATCCTTTATCTTTTTGGCGTTGTCCCAACAACCATACATCCGACACCGACCTGTCGGGTTCGAAGACAGACGTGTGGCTATTGTGAGCACATCGGTTTGCGTTTATTTTCGTGGGGTTATGAGTGCCGGCTGTTCGGAAAACAATGGCAATGAGCGCAACAGGGACTAGGAAATCACAATCAGGCAATACAGGCGGGGGTTAATTGCGACGTCTTATGAAAGACATGAAACTAACTTAAGAATAGACGTGGCCTGGCAGTGTGTCGTTGATTGGCACTCGTTTGCAGTAGATGGATAGATTTCTCACTAGGTCATGTTTTGCGGTACGGCTGAGAGGTTAAATATATACTCTCTCTCTCTCTCTCTCTCTCTCTCTCTCTCTCTCTCTCTCTCTCTCTCTCTATCTATCTATCTATCTATCTATCTCTCTTCTGAGACTGTAGTGGGTTCATTTCATCCTCCGGTCAATAAGACTTAAACGTTGACGTCTCGTTCAGACAGAAATGACTAACCACTGACCGTACACTTGCCTGGTACATCACGAACAGTCGGTAGGAACTTCGGATGATTGCGAAGTCCTCCAGAAGACGTGTAGTATTCACATGTTCTACACTGTCATTTGCAGTGATCAAAGGACGTGTAGTATCCACGTGTTCTGCACTGCCATTTGCAGTGATCAAAGGACGTGTAGTATCTACATGTTCTGCACTGTCAGTTGCAATGATCAAAGGACGTGTAGTATTCACATGTTGGCAACTGGTCTAGGATCGCAGGAGGACAGTTAGAGCATTGCTTTGCTGATCCGGCAGCTTCTGCAGCTTGTCTTGTTCCAGACGTATTATTGGTGTTACCTTTCCTCTGGGGTAAACTAGACAGGCCGAGAGAGGGATCATGCTGCATAGGTGCCACTCAGTATTCGTTTACTGTATTATTTATTTTTTCGTTCTCTTGCTTTTAACTCGAACGTAATCCAGACTGGACTGATTTGTGCGTGTGGAACAGCTTTCCCTATTACCGGTGTCCCCCAGTATGAGGCGAACCCTTTCCGACCTCAGAAGTACTGTAATGTACGTCCCCAAGTTTAGGACCAGAAGTCCAACTGACCGGAATATGGAAGGAACCTTTTACTCCGAAATCCCACGTATCGGTCAGTTGGACTAAAATGTTGACTTCTCGTACTTTACAACTGGGTTTAACATGCGATCCATCCATCCATCATGTGCCATACCGATAAGCGTGGGCGGTCATGATTCGCCATTTCACTCGATCACTAGAGTTGTGGATCAGCTCTGTGTTCCTGTCTCAGCCATGCCATGTGGACAAGCCATCCTGGTATTTACTTCTCGGTTTTCCCATTGGTCTCTTCTCTTCGATCTTGTCAGTTGTCACCAAGTTCTACAATTTATTTCTTCTCATAACATGTCCAAAAAATTTTGACTGTCTGCGTCTAATTTCTCTATTTAGATTACGATCTTTATTTGTTTCTTGAAGGACCTGTTCATTGGTCTTTCTGTCTGCCCATGGTATTCTTTGCATTTCCCCCAGAAACCAAATTTCCACAGCCATCAGATGTTTTTTTCAGCTTGACTGCTCATTGTCCACGCTTCACATCCATACAAAAGTACAGTTTCTGTGTAGCACCTCAACACTCTTTTTCTCGTTGCAGTTGACGCATTTTTATTGTTCAGTATGTTTTTCATCTTGCAAAAGGCCACCTTCGCCATTGCAAGTCTTGTTCTAATCTCGTCAAGGCATCTCTATCAGATGTTACGACTGTTCCGAGATAATTGTACCGATTCACTTGTTGAAGAATATTCCCATTTACTTGTATATTATATTGTGGTATTTCCTTCGTCTTGTGACGACCACAATCTGTCTCCCTACAATTTAATTCTAACCCAAGTTGTTCACTGTGTGCAACAACTGCATCTACTAAATGTTGCAGATCCTGCTCATTGTCTGCAATCAATACTGTATCAGCATATATAATATTATTGATGTTTCGTCCCCCAATGATAATTCCTTTCATATTTTCTATATGTCTCAAAATATCAGTGTACAGGAAAAAAAGATCTGGAGACATTACACACCCCTATGCTATGCACACGTGAAAACTAAACTTATATTAAGCGCTAGTACTCAACTTTAAATACACAAGGGTTTGTTCCAGAAGCTTCCAGATAAGACAATTCATCATGGCGGAGAAGTAAGACTTCTTCCCGCCAAATAAGAGCTTGACGACAAGCTGCGCGTGTGGTACAAAACACAGTCCTGCCAGATAATTATGTTTGTCTTTGAGAGAATCCTGGCTCTTTGATAATGATATCCGACGAAAGATGTTCCCAGATTTATTTTTGTGCTTGGCAATCGGAGCTAGGTGTTTCTGCTCTCAACTCCAGCGGAGCACAGAGACGAGATAGCTGTTATCTGCGCCAGCTAGTGCGCGCTGAAGGCACGACAGAACAGCGCTCAACATTTTATCTGCTGATTTATGGATTAGACCAACATTCTATTATGAATTAGACCGCAGGCTATAACCCCATGTAGAGATGCCTTTGTATGTTGTAGTCATTGTTGACACGTTTATGATCTGTGTTTGCCTGATTTAATTTACTTGTTATTTTCTGTATTCCTTAGTTTTGTTATGCTGTCTAGTGCGTCCTTTGATTCTTTCTTCTAGTTCTGTGAACGCCAAACAATACATGTCTGTGTGTTTATTTATTAACTTTCTTAGTGGCCTCAAAGGGTCCCCCCAACTGATATTTATTTATGTGCAATACGTTAAGATCTTGCGGAAAAACAACAAACGCAAACACGAGTAATTATCTTGCAAGGACCTCACGCTTAATCATAGAAATCACTGTCGGGACAAAGAATAAAACATAATATCAGTAATGTCACGGGTACATACAACCCGTTACCCTGAGTAGAATCTGTCTAGAGCAGTGGTTCTCAACTTTTTTGGCCCATACACCCCTTCACCATATGCTCAGAACGTCATTCCCCCCTTTCGTATTTCCTCCCTATAAATTCACCCCCCCCCCTACTCAGTATACGTAAAAATGGAAGCTAAATTTAATAACACATACTAAACATGTCTAACGTCTACATAAAACGTGATTTGCAGGTCTACTTACGTTATAAAACTAATTTCAGAAGGGCGAGAAATACAGAACCGTAAAGTATGAGGGAAAAACAATATCAAGTAATCGGTTCTTGTATTAACACGATTTTGAAATAATCTTAACACCCTCCCTTGAAACCCTAAAATTCCCCCGGGGGAGGGGGGGGCCTCCCCACCGGTTGAGAACCGCTGGTCTAGAGGTACCAAACGTGACACAGATGCACATACAAGTCGGACACTTTGACCTTTTTGGTGCATAGCAAGCACTTCCCTAGAATGAGGAAAGACAGCGAAGAAGATTAACAGTAATACTATAGCTTCCTTATCATTGGACGATAGAAAAATAACCCTTTACATTACGTCGCAGTCAACACCAGCATTTTTTGCAGTTGTGATCGCTTGGCAAGTTTATGTTCGGTAGTTTGCCATTGCTTTCTGAACGACCGGCACCCCTACAATTGTTTTTGTTTTAATAACGCAAAGCGGTCTGCTGCTAAATCGCCCGCAGTTGCATTTCGAACACGGTTATGCGGCATTACGAACTGCGTCCGTAAAACCTTCGCCTCGGAGCAGGCGGACAATTAGTAAACAAGCGAAATAATCATTGGATAGTTTGGAGATGTGATTTTTATAAAAACAAAACAAAAAATGCAATAAATTCCTTGGACAGCCAAAATGAACAATCTGGACAATTTGAGGGAGGCTAAGTGGCAAAGACAACTTATCACAAACATCAGAGAGGCATTCTTCATGTTTTTGGCCACATCATGATAAGACAACAACTGGAATATGCCGTGACAGCTGGAAATGTTTTTGGCCACATCATGATAAGACAACAACTGGAATATGTCGTGACAGCTGGAAATGTTTTTGGCCACATCATGATAAGACAACAACTGGAATATGTCGTGACAGCTGGAAATGTTTTTGGAAAGAAAGATAAAGATGAGAGAAAATTCTTAAGTCTTGTCTCACTGCACGGAAGGGTGTCTACACAGGAATTTTTATACGCGCCGTTGGAGATAGTCAGATGTGATGAAGCATCATCGCCGAAGCGTTTGATGATAGTAAATTATTACAAATTGTGATTTTTATTGTTTCTCCACGGGAATTTGTGTTTTATTATAATATTGAAATAAAGGAAAGGCATAAAAGCAGGCACGGAGGAGAATGAGACAGACAGACAGAGATAAGTAAGATGGGGAGGATATGAACTGTGCGGGATGTGATAATAAAAGATAGGACGCCTTGGGTGAGTTAGTTCAGACATGCAGATATAAATACATTATTATCACGCCACATACGTTTGACGTTTCGGTGATCAGAACCCGCGTCAGATCTGCACACATTTGAGGTAACAGGATGACAGACTGGCCATCTATTCCTCAGTGCATTCATCGTCATCAAGTAAATATGGCGCTTACAACTGTTTTTGGGTTGTGCGAAACATTGATCGACCAGAAGAGTACTTTCTGCAGTAGTTCGAGACAACAGGACGTTTTGGATTTGTTGGGTTGTCTAAAACATTGATTGACTAGAATACTTTTTGCAATGGTTCGAGACAACAGGGCGTTTTGGACTGTTTTTGGGTTGTCCGAAACATTGATTGACAAGTAGAGTACTTTCTGCAGTGGTTCGAGACAACAGGGCGTTTTGGACTGTTGTTGGGTTGTTCGAAACATTGATTGACTAGAGTACTTTCTGCTATGGTTCGAGGCAAAGGGCTTTTTTGGACTGTTGTTGGGTTGTCAGAAACATTGATTGACTAGAGCACTTTCTTAAATGGTTCGAGACAACAGGGCGTTTTGGACTGTTGTTGGGTTGTCCGAAACATTGAACGGGTGCACACTACTCACATACTTTCTGCAGGAGATACTTTCTAGATGCCACACAAAACGCCCACGAAATCTTCATGACATATTCGACATAGATGAATGGTTGGGGGGACACGTCAAACTTCCCCGGGAAAATGGTTAAAAGTTGGAGAGGAAAATAAGATCGCACCAGTAATTATTCTGTGTACTAGTTGTACCTGTGCAAATGTATTTGTTTTACATTGATTTGATGCTTTTGACAGATCCCAGCGGTTGTGTTTTTAACTGGTGTCTTGATGATAGAAACAGTTCGCGTGGCGTTTTGCTTGTTTTTAACTTATCCAGTTAGTCTTTGTACCCCGGCTAACCGTGAATGCTGTCGGGCGGCGGCTTCACGCTCTTCGCTGATTGATCGATGCTGGTGACGGTAATTGACATCACTCGCATGTTTTCCCAATTGCTGTTTTTACTTTTTGTTTCACGCGGGTAGAAAAAGAGCGCTAGAGTAGTAATGCAGAACTGTGGAAATGACATCATGTGATGTTTTGGGGAATTTCTTGGGCGGGTTTTCAGTTCAAACCCGTATTTTCTGGATCATTATTGGTTTGATTTTTGGTATGGGATCGCTGTTAATGTACACAGTCTCCATACGTGCTCCAGTTTCCTCCCATGGACTTTGCAAGGAGGGCTTTAGCACAGGACATGAACTCCATGCTTCGGGGAGGTGTTCAAATGTGAACATTCCAGAATCATATATGATGAAATCAGTTTTTTTTTTTTTTTTGAAAAACACCTTTCCCCGTTAATGTATGGATGCTCGAGAAAGTAAATTAGCTGAACTGCAGTAATGCTTAAAATACCATGAGTAAATCGATTAATAAAACCTGAGAATCGTGTAACTGAAAGGAAAAATTAACGTTGCGGCACTGATACAACTACATGAATATATATACGTATATATACGTATATATATATATATATATATATATATATATATATATATATATATATATATATATATATATATATATATATATATTCTATAGAGAACAAATTCTTTCTTCCATTGATAACACCTTTATGTTTGGAGTGCAAAGAATTACTACAGTAGACCACAGCCATTCACTGCATATTGCTTAACGATGGACTCTAGAGCATATTTTTGATGACATCAAGTACTTCATTTTTAAAATTTGTTCTACATACAAAGTGTAGTGAGACTTTACAAACACCCTGAATATATAAAGGTTACTCATCTCCTTAGAGCAGCTGCCTCGTTGTTGACTCCATATTTTTGTAGCACGCGCCTCGTATGTACATACAATGAACGATTCACCAAAAAGCGAGAAGCATACGGTAAGCTTTACTAGAACACGATAACAAATGACAAAATGGACGTTGCGGCCAAAACATTCATCAGCACACAAACAAAAAACATTAAACACACACACATACATATATACATATATATATATATATATAAGTTACTTATATGTTTCTTTGTTGAGGACTGGACACTTGTGTGCCGCGTGTATGAGTAAAACAAAGCGGTGGCTGAACCGGTAGAAGGTACCACGGACATGTTCGGGGCGCAGTGATGACAGTCCCAACGGAAATGAACTGTGTGGCCGGCCTGGTAACCTGTTTGTTGTTCTGTTTTCAGGAGTTTGAATGTGGCCTCCAGTTTGAGAGTTCCGAGAACGCCAAGCAAGAATGGTCGGTGACACTCTACGACTTCGATGGCCGTGGGAGGATCACTAAAGAGGTATGATGATGTCTAGTATATGCTACAGCTGTTCAGTTTATCCCACCGCATGACGACAGGCGCAGTCTCGCACGGATGGGAGAGAAATACACTCCTACAGTATACAGACATACACACCCCTACATTATAAACATACATATACACAATATACAGACATACACACTCTGACAACACACGGGGACACACTCTCTTTGTCACTCTGTCTCTCTCTGTCTCTGTCTCTCTCTGTCTCTGTCTCTCTCTCTCTCTCTCTCTCTCTCTCTCTCTCTCTCTCTCTCTCTCTCTCTCTCTCTCTCTCTCTCTCTCTCTCTACTCAGGTATCCAGTTTCTTACTACACAAAGAATGAACACCCTTCTTCTCTACATTCTACTCCTCTCTCACCACCGAATATTTCCTCTCCCAGCTCTCTTCTGTCTATATATCCCTCTCCTCTCTCTCTCTCTCTCTCTCTCTCTCTCTCTCTCTCTCTCTCTCTCTCTCTCTCTCTCTCTCTCTCTCTCTCTCTATCCTGATAGAAGGGCAAAATTCATTTTTTTTTCTATGTAAATGTAAAATTCACAATTGATGAATGAAAGATGAGTGATTGAAAGGGCCGAATGTAAGACGGGCCGGTGTGCCCAATTTGTTACCATTTGAAAATAAAGTGTGTTCATTTGTTCTTTCGTTCGTTCGTTCGTTCTCCACATTATTTACTTGTCCCAGAATGTGCTCTTGGCCAACAACATCACCTCCTACCTCTCTTGGTTTGAAAGGCTGGATTGTATGAGGTGTGTCTAGTCCACCCATTTGTCGTTTTATGACACAGCAAGGACAGATCCTGTCTTGTCCTACAACTTCCTTTATCCTCCTCTTCTACCGTAGGGCGTACTGGAAGAGAACCCTGGAAGTGGGACCTACATATACACACAATATGTCTTTAGCTTCAAAATAATGTATTCCAGTAGCGAATATACGCACAAAAGCCACAAGCAATATGTTTCATGAGTTATTGTCTGCCATATTTCACTGCATCTCGTCAGGTACATACTGCATAATTATGTACCATATGTTTGTTAGTTAGTTAGTTAGTTAGTTAGTTGCGTACATCATTACGCAAGGGTGCAGTCACTTGTGAAGCATCCAGGACTGCAGGAGCTGTGAAAAAAAGGCTTAACAGAAAAACCAACTGCAGGAGAACCTCCTCCTGGAACGTCAAGCATTCTTTGCCCACATTATCAAAGAACATTTCGAGCCAAAATAGCCTTACCAGCCGTCTTAGAACTCACGGCTGCATACTTTCAACCCCACTGGATGAATTGAATGGTCATTATCATTCTTGATGGACAAACAACAACAGTTAGTTAGTTAGTTAGTTAGTCGACAGATCATCCTAATTGCACATCGAACCATTCAGTCCATAAGTGCTTGGATCCCCTCCTCAGTAAATCCCGCAGCCTGTAGCAGCTAACGTAACCAATTCTGTGTTGGTTTATTAATCGTCTTTGGCTTCCTGCGTAGTGTTCTTGTCTGGCCACAACTCTTAACTTGCTATTCTCATAGTCTGACCATCTGTCATTTTCTTTTTTTTTTAATTGCCAAAATAGTACCTTGCGGTGTATGGCAGAGGGGTCTTTGAGCCTGATGAATTAAAGCCGCCTGGCTAGTGCAGTCGCCGCGAACTGTACAGGTTAGGATTTTCTTTATGCCTCCGACAGAAAAAAAATCCCACACCTTACCGAGGGATCGAACCCTGGTCTCCTGAAGGAGAGTCCGGTGTTCTAGCCACTCGGCCAGCCGCTCCTCTTAGTCTGACCATCTGAAATACTTAAAACACATGGTCACTGATATTGTTCGAATTTGGAGGGGCGTGCCATGGGCTAACGGCAATGTACTGCCTGGCATATTTCGCTGCATCTTGTTAGGTGCATACTGCAGAATTACATATCATATGAAGTAAATCAATTATGTGCCGTCTCCACAGTGAAGGTTGGCTGCAATAATCTCCAACAGTCTGTCCCTTGATTGTCTACAATCAAGATTGTTGTTCGTCCATCTCTTGATGTTATCTTCCCACGTGTATCGTGTCAAACTCTTGCTCGCTTGCCTTAAACATTACCCTCCAGTATGGTTGTTGTAAAAGTGTTACGTCTTTTAACATGGCCGAAATATTTCACATGTATCTTTCATCAGTTCTCTTTTTAATTTCCAGTGTTTCTAGAACCTCTGTATTTGATTATTTTTGTTTCAGTGAAATACGACATATTCTTTTGTATATCGACATCTTCAAGGCCTCTATTCGACTTTCTAATTTGCTTGTTCATTGTCCACACTGTTGTGTCATATAGTAATTAATGTTAAATATACATAATATTTGACATGAAGTGGATAGATAAATCATATTTTCGGTGAAATACATAAATCACATGTCTTTTATCCTGTTTCTAATATGGAACTTTGGTTATCTCATATAACATACACTGGTTATCTCATTTTATCATGTTCCTCTTGTACCTTGAGGTGTCGAGGTGAAGCACAAACAGCGGGAGAGTGCCCGCTTTGGGCTTCAAGTATCGAGATTCCCATGAACTATGTTATTTCCTTTGTCCATCGTTTATATGGCCGGCTTCTTCTTCTGGTTCCATTTGGTCTGTACATCATTGCTTGTTGTGGTATACTTTTAGTTGGTATCCTAGCTACGAATATATGGCAGAGCCATGTAACTTGGTGTTTTCTAATGAAATCTAACGCTGCTGTAACCCCCACTTTAGTCCTGATTTCATCATTTCTGATCTTATCTCTTCTTGATACATTGAGTATGCTTCTCAGGAACCTCATTTCTGTTGTTGTAACTTTTCTTTTATCTTTTTTCTGTCATTATTCAGGTTTGGCATTGGTATCATAGAGTTGGTTGGAAGATTGTGTTGAAGAGTGCTTTGTTAGTATCTACTGGTACGTGTTTGTTCTTAAGTATTGGTCGGTTAAACAAAAAAATGTTGATTTCTCGTCCTTGACTTAGGGATGTAAATTACAAGTACCTCAGAAGTCGGGATGGGTTCCCTGATAGCGAAAGACACTAGTAACAGGGAAAGCTAATCCACACGCAAACATCAGTACAATGCAGTAGAAATAGCAGCACCTATGTGGACTACGCTTGAGTTCAAGTTTTAAAAAACATGAGCTGATAAAGGACCTTTATTTTTATCCGCTCTGTAAGCTGTGATTTGCGTGTGGGGTGCTTTCACACCTGTTCGCAGTTGTTTGTAGCGTGAACTGCATATTCGAAAAAATGGCGACCGGCGGGCCGCTGAACTAACTGGGTTGCCTTATGCAGTAATGTGTTACTGCTGGTTTTCTAGTGACTGCCACTTGTATCGACGATGAACTAACTGTATCTTTCGTGGCGGATTTTTGTGTTGGCATTCTTGCAGCAGCATTATGCATAGTATGCCTGTGTGGGCTGTTGGTTTGTCGAGACTCATGTCTGTTCCACTTTTCACATGGGGCAGTGAGGAGCATTTTGTGTGATATTTACTGGTACAGGAACAGAGCTTTGCCGTGAAGTTGGAACCTCGATTAACTAACTCACTTCTTCAGTCGGAGAGAATAAAGAGCAGGAAAGGAAGAGAAATGTTGATAATACAAGAGGATAAAGAACCTCTTCATTTATCCTCTCATCCGGAGACAGGCGGCGATAAGGAGGTGTTAGTTTGGTCAACAGGCGAAGGGATACCGGCTCGAGATGTTGATAAACTTGATGGTGACGTCAGACAGCGGGGCGGCGCATGTCGTTGTCACGTGATAACCCGACCAGGCAGTAATAGCAAATATTTACACTTCGGGGCGGCTGTAGTGTGGTAGTTGAGTAGGGCGTTGAGTTTCGAGTCTGTATGTCCCAGCCAGCTGTTTACCTGCGGGGGGTTGGCTAGTGTGGTTTCAGGATGTTGATCTTGTTGAATGACGTGTGTTGTTGAATGGCGAGTCCTGTTGCGTGTCGAGAGTTGTTGACTGTAGGGTGTTGTTGAGTGTCGAGTTTAGTTGAGTGTTTGGTCGTAGAGGACGATGCTGAATGTCGATTGTAGTGAGTGTTTGATCGTGTAGTGTGATGCCGAATGTCGATTGTAGTGAGTGTTTGGTCGTACAGAATGATGTTGAATGTCGATTGTAATTGTAGTTGAGTGGTCGTATAGAATAATTCTGAATGGCGATTGTAGTTGAGTGGTCGTTTAGAATGATGTTGAATGTCGATTGTAGTGAGTGTTTGGTCGTATAGAATTATGTTGAATGTGTATTTATGTGAGTATTTGGTCGTATAGAACGATGTTGAATGTCGATTGTAGTTGAGTGGTCATATAGAACAATGTTGAATGTCTATTGTAGTTGAGTGGTCATATAGAACAATGTTGAATGTCGATTGTAGTTGAGTGGTCATATAGTCCACGGCAAAGTGGTCAAGCCGTCTGACTCGGGCTCCGAAGGTTGTGAGTTCGATTCCGGGCCGCATCATTTGGTTCACGAGTACATTTTCCGGAGACTCCTGAGGGTAACGTCGCTGGAGCTACGGAGTTCGTGCTTTGTGCGACGCTTTCCGCGCTGCGGAAAGAGACTGAGCCATGTGGGATAAAAACCCGGTGCAATGAAGTCGATCCTGTCGACTTTTAAGCGACTTTTTAATAGAATGATGTTCAATGTTGATTGCACTCGTAGTAGGTTTCGTGGTGTCGAGTGTTGTTGATTGTTGAGTGTCACAGCCTTGGACGGCGACTTGAAAGTATTTGAAGAAAACCGCAGCTAATTTTAGATTGTTGATCTCTCTCTCTCTCTCTCTCTCTCTCTCTCTCTCTCTCTCTCTCTCTCTCTCTCTCTCTCTCTCTCTCTCTCTCTCTCTCTCTCTCTCGCTCTCTCTCTCTCCCCCCCCCTCTCTCTCTCTCTCATTTTATATAACTAGTTGTTGTTTTTTAAATTCTTCTTACCGTTGATGAATACCGGCAAGGGATCTTCAAACCAACTAACAGCATACCACAACAAGCAATGATGTACAGACAGATGGAAGCAGAGGAAGAGGCCGACCACGTAAACGATGGACGGAAGGAATAACAGAGTCCATGGGAATATCGATATACGAAGCCCATAAGCGGGCACTCTCACGCTGTTTATACTTCACCTCGACACCGCAAGGTACATGAGGAACATGATGAGATGAGATGAGAGATGAATGCCGAGTGACGTATATCCTAACATGTCACCCACCTCTCCCACTCACTGTATGACAGCTCGGGAAATGAAATGAGTTGAACTGCAGAATAGCAGTAAAATACAGAGAGTAAATTCATTCATGAAACATGAGCATTTTGTAACTACTGGGTGTATTTTTAGTGACTGTGCAGTGTTTGAAAATATTGCCGGTCCAAGTTTTGTTTTCACCCTCTGTAAAGTTCATGCAACATAATAGGTAAATACAAAACTTGGACTGGCAATATTTTCAAACACTGCACAATCATTACAAATGCACTCTGTAGCAAGCACCTTGCCTGAAACCAACAGGGCAAAAGAAATGTCCTACAATCTGTGTTGACAACAGATTCACGTATCAAGTTTCAACGTCGTGGTCGACAGGATAACACGCTCGCTCTAAAACTTCCGACACGCTGATGGCGAGGCAGGCGGTTCAACCCCTACACCGGGATTAGGTTGGACTTAAACTCCAGGAAGCGAAAAACGCAGCAACATATACGCAAGCGGAAATAGATAAACCATAAGGGCCCCAGCTATAACCAAACGAAAGATAGATTATTGAACGATGCCAAATTATCTTTTTAAAAAAAATTGAATTGGAATGAGATGAGGCTTTGGGGTTCAGGGCACTTTGTAGAAATCGTCGCCTCGATGGGGATTTAAACACATTACCACTATTGCGCTACCATGGCTGACTGATGTACAGGGTGTTTCTTCTTCTTCTGCGTTCATCCGGAGAGGTTTTTTCGGACGTGATTGCGTTGTGTCTGTTTACAGCAGAGGCATTCTTGTGCCGTTAGTCCGACACATCCGACTTCTGCTGGCATTTTTTGACCGGGTTAACCTTCCCGGGGGTTTCGTAGGACGTTTGTCTCTCATTGTTGTGATGTTATCCCCCACCCAGCTGGATCATTTAGAACAGCCGAAGACATCCTGGTCAGCCCTCAAGAGAAGACAGCGGCAGACCTTGGGCATTCCCCGCCATCCAATGAGACCTCCACACTTGCAGAACCGACACATAGCGCTCAGGTACTGGGCTCACCCTCTGACGTACAGGGTGTTTGTAAAGTCTCACTACACTTTGTATGCAGAACAATTTTGGAAAAAAAAATGAAATACATGACGTCATCAAAAATGTGTAAAAAATGCATTAAATTAGTTACATTAGTCACTGCTATGCTTTAACTCTGGTTTGGAGAAGCTGGAAAGTACCAATGAAGTATTCATTATAACGTATTCAACAACTTTCTACACATAATGTGATGGAGAGGTTATTTATCAGGAAGTCTGCTATAAATCTTTGAACAGCTTTCCGTGTGTGTCGACCGCCATTTCGAAACACTTGTTCATCCCCAAAAAAGTATTTTCTTCATTTTCTTCCGTTGATAAAACCATTCTGTTTTGAGTGCAAAGAATTACTTCTGCAGACAACAGCCATTTGCTGCATGTTGCTTCATGATGCACATTTTTTGATGACGTCATGTACTTCAATTTTTATTTTCAAATTTGTTCTGCACACTAAGAGTAGTGAGACTACAAACACCCTGTATATGTAGCCGCCGTGTAGTGGTGAGCAGATATCTAGCAATGAAGCACAACAAAGAGGCTGTAGATAAGTGGAGCAGCACACCCCCTGGTCTCACCCCATGTCCTGCTGTGCCACTTCCTGCCGAAGTCTCTAGAATGTTCCTCTAATCTGTTCCTGTTGGGAGCGCCGCTGATAACTAGTGACACGCGCCGCCGTATTCAGGAATGTCACTGGTTCTAGTTGACATAAAACAGATTCTGGGTTTGAGTAGTTCCGCGGTTCCGCGTTCAGATCTTTATTACTGCCTGTCTGGGTTGCGAAGGTCCTCTTGGGTGTTTTAATGAATTCTGCGTCCTGGAGTCTCACAGTATCTTTGCGTTACGTTTATGGTGGCAGAATGGCCTGAGGGCACAACTTCCACCTCTAACTTGAATAGACCTGGTGTAGTTCAACGGTATTGACTATATGGGGTTTGTCATCAGGCGCATTTGGGCGTTTAGTGCTAGGCTCATATTTTATTAGAGAGATCGGCAGTCGGTGGCTGGTGACACGGGTTTTACAAAGTAAGAAACGGATTGTATCCACCCTAGTTCTGGGGTGGGACGCAGAGGTGTTTCCAAGGCACCAGGGCCGGGTTATATACTGGCCAAGACCTATTGACGCGTCCTCGTCGAGCGTCCTGGGCAACAGGTCCCTTCGGGTTCCTGGCTAAAGTCAATAGGATCGCCGATTCCTCCGAAGTCGGAGAGTGTCTGCCTGTACGGCGAGGAACCACCAATCTGCACACCAATAAGCCAGACATGGGACAACGGATACTCACGCAAACCTCAGGTCCTGTATGACATCACACTGATGTTGGACAACAGGATGCCTTCATCCGACATACAGGACTTCGCGTTGGAGCTCAAGCCAACGAACACAAGCAAGCAAGCAAGCAGTCATGAGGTAGTAGATTGAACTTATAGTGTCATGTTTGTGCTAAGGTACGCGGGTGTTAGAGGAAACTAGCGGGCAGATAGACTTGCGATCTCGACTGCCGTGGCAAGTGTACAATAAATGGACCAGACAACATATCTTGAAAGCCTTTTTGGGGAAGTTAGTTCGTTGCATATCCTTTACAGGACGTCGCATAAACCCCAGCATTTTTGGCTGTTTGTGATTTCTTGGCAAGTTTACGTTCAGAAGTTTGCCATTGCTTTCTGAACGACGGGCACTCATACCATTGTGTGAAGACCCACGCAAGGCGGTCTTCTTCCGCAGCTGTGTTTCGAAGGCGGTATGTGGGATTGCGAATTACTTTTGTAACCCTTTCGACACAGTGCCTGCTTCCATGAGGAAAGCATGAGTCACTGACTCAGGGCAAGGATGCGGTTCTGCAACTGTGACCAGACTGCCGGAACACAAAGTCAGACGTTGAGTTGAGTTAAGAACCGACGTCACTGCACTCAGGACATTCCCATGTGTGCTCCGTCCCCTAGTTCAACAGCCAGCGAAGAGTCATACTACTAATCGTTGTCACCGCTATCTGATTTAAAGTTCTCCTTGTCTTCTCTCTCAGTTTTTAGATTCTTCCAGAACCCCTACCGACCCCCCCCCCCCCCCAATCTCATTCTTTCCACATACGGGTTCTCAATCTGTTCCCCCCGCCTTCTCCACCTGGTCCCACAAACGCATGACCACCTCCTCCTTGTCCATAGGTAATCTACTACCATGAGGTGCAATCCCTGCCAGCCTATCAGACGCAGTGAAGCTAAGACAAGAGCGTCATGCAGGGAGTCAATGAAGAATAATCAACCAGGACAGAGCTGGTGTCGTCGACCGCTACAGGCTGAGGGAGATACTGAGGATTGGATCTGAGCACTTATGGACTAATAGCTAATTTGCAGCGAGAATGGTCTGGTAACTAACTAGTTAGCTTCTCAGTTCTTTAAGAAAAAAGGCTAGGGCAACAGAGCAGACAGAAAATGTGGGCAGACAAGAGTCCATGAGCCCGGGAAGGTAATCCGCCTATGGGAGGAGGGTTCTAGAAAAGAAAGCTCAACCGTCGAAGTCGGAAGATGTCGGCCCAAGTGGCGCGGGACTAGAAAGCGGACATCTACGCGCTACATTGGATGTTATGTCCCACGCGTAGCAAACATTGATCTCAGAAGAGGAAGCAGCAAGCTAGTTTGATTTGTCTCTTCCCTTCCCAACTCCAGCAAAGTGAGAACCTGTTTACGTGGCAGGGACGAAGCAGTGGCTGCTAGGCTCTCCACCAATAGCCAACATGTGGATTATAGATTGACTGGATGTTGGATGGGGATTGTGAGACGTACGGAGAGAAGAACAGCAACAGCATCAGCAACAACAATAACAACAACTAAGGCACGGAAGAAAATTAGAAGCACTACAAAAGTAACAACATCGAAGAAGCAGAACTACGAAAATAAAAACATCAATGAAGATTAATTATAAAATTAACAGTATTGAACAAAATCTACAAAAATAACAACATCGAATAAGAACTATAAAAATAACAACATCGAAGAAGAAGAACTACTAACACAACAACGTCGAAGAAGAAGAACTATTTAACAACAACAAAGAAGAAAAAGAACTACTAAAATAACGTCGTAGAAGAAGAGGAAGAAGAAGAAGAAGAAGAACTACATAAAATAACGTGGAAGAAAAAATAACATCGAAGAAGAGCTACAAAAATAACATCAACACAGAATAAGAGGAACTACGAAAATAACAACAAAGAAGAAGAACAGCTATCTCATCCATGACAGCAACAAAAGGAACACAGAAAACTAAGAAACCACCAATCACAGAAATGAGGCCAGATAGTGACAGAAGAGTAAAAAGCTACTAATCACAGAAATGAGACCAGATAGTTAAACTTACCTTCCCCTCCGCTCCCCTACAAGATCAGCACGTGCAATGTGGAAGGCTTTGAACATTATCTCTACACGTTGAACATGTGTCAAGCACGTGATCTAGATTGGTTACGGGGTGAATACGACGTGGAAGATAAAACCTGACAGTGATATGGAAGCTAAGACCAGACTGTGAGTGATACAGGAGATACAGCCAGACAATGCTGAAGAAGATACGAACCGCCACTTGCCGCACATAAAGAACGCAAAGTTCCCACAGATCTGATTATATTAGAGGGTGATGGTTGGAAGAGTCTGCAGCTAGTGAATGGGTTGTACTCGTGAATATATATTTCTCTTTCCTACGTATAGTGACAGAATTGGCTGGTTGGCTGGATCCTTGTAGTTTGTTAATTGCTTGGCTGGTTGGTTGATTGGTTACTTTGTTGGTTGTTTGATTAGTTACGTATCTGGTTGTTTGATGGGTTACGTGGCTGGTTGTTTGATTGATTGCTTCGCCGATGAATTTGCATAGGTTTCACCCATTCACCAATTTTTTTAAAAAAACGGATAACACTGCTTCTGTTTGCTGCATGTCAGATATGCGGCGGCCATCTTTAAACTGCCATAATGACGTCACCATGTTCGCCTGCACCATGAAGTCACGTTCTTGACACCCTTAACAACAATATTGATAGATTACAAGAAACACATCGTACAATCACATGTAATGACACTATTCAGTGCCACCCATCGGCGCTGAAACGCCACTTATTCCTCCCAAGGACGCTTGACGGCAAAAGTGGAAGGTGATGATCATGATGATGATGATGATGATGACAAGACAATGGCATGGTTATTGTAATTTATATCGTACTTTTAATGTTTTCATTTCTTCTTCTTCGTTCATCCGGAGTTTTTTTTTTTTTTTTCGGACGTGATGATTGCGTTGTGCCTGTTTACAGCAGAGCTGCATTCTTGCGCCGTTAGGCCGACACATCCGACTTCTGCAGGCATCTATTGACCGGTTAGCCTTCCCGGGATGTTTTCATGTGAAGCCCTTTCGTAACGAAGGCAATACATAGAGAACGAGGTACTCATACCGCGTTCGAAACACAGCTGCATGCGATTTAGAAGTAGACCGCCGTGCGTTGCTTTTCATACAATGGTATGAGTTCTGGTCGTTAAGAAGCAATGGCAAACTACTGAACGTAAATCGTGTCTACAAATTACAAGCACCCCAAAAATGCTGGTGTTAACTGATACGTCCTGTAAGGGACAGACAACGAGTAACAGCTGGAGCACGTTGATTGGACGCCCAAAAGGTCAGTTGCCATCATAAAGTTTATGGTCGGCTACTGTGAATTCCCAGCTTGCACCATCTCCCTCCACTATGACACAATGTAACATCTTCCTCTTGCGTCCTGTGGTGCTATTTGCCCACTGAAGGCGTCGTCTTCCGCTACCCTTTTATAGATGACGTTTCATAGACGACTAATGAGAACATCATGGACGGATGAAAAGAGCATTCTTGAAAGAAGTTAACTCAGTAAAAGAACTAGTTACTCGCATCAGGAGACGACAGTTCACCCTTCGGTCATGACACGAGAACGGAAAACTAGAGTACATCGTAGTAATAACTGCATTACGTTTTATTGGAAAGCAAAGACAAACTAATGAACGCAAACTTGCCAAGAAATGACGAAGAGCCAAAATATTCTGAGGTTGACTGCGAAGTTCTGTAAAGGACATGCAACTTTTTATTGGATGCCTTACAGATCAATTGTCATCAACCAATTCATGGTCGACTGCAGTTGATTGTGACGAGTTCACCTTGGGTAGCGAGAGTGAACCACACCCTAGGTGTCTCTGGCACTCCCGTGTATTCTAGCCCCAGGGGTTGGATGAGCAGATACACCTTTTTCCTCTGTGGTTGATCTCATATTAGTTAATTACGTCTACAAGCCCCTCCAGATTCTAGACCCCCACTAACTACCTACACCTGTGGAACAATGAACACTGAGGCATCGTCCGAGACCACACTCAATCATTATACAAAGAGCAAGTCAACTTACATTAAGTTTATTCTACCCTTGAGAATATAGAACTGAAATGAACATCCTGATAGAAGAATCTATTTACACAAATAGGAGATAGAGTAGAGATAGACTCAGAGATGTAGGTATCTTCATCGAGTTGAGAAGTAGATTGGATGCAGATGTCCCGTCCAGTCGGTCCGCCACTCACCCGGCTTCCTTCCAGTGAGATGACTAGAACCTTGGAGACCACTCTGTCTCCCGAGCGTGGATCCACAACACTAGAGTCACTGCTGGACCACACTTCACTGGACCAACTGCATCTCTATCACTCCCACGGAGTCACTGTTAATACAGTTCTCGCACAATACCTGTTGGAAGACAATCCTCCTGGACTTGACTCCAAGTAGTCGTTACTTCGAAGAACTTAACGAATCACTGACCAAGCTAATGGTCTGTCACTTATCCCACAGTCTTACTGCAGAACCGCTATGGTATTGACCAATTTAATGGTCCCGTTATCACAGCACCGGAACATGAATGGAAAAGTGTCTCAGACCAATTCAATGGTCTCCTACAGTCACACTGCTTGTAGAATCAGATATGGCTACTAAAATGTTACTGAGTTCTTGGATAACACAGTTGATAATCTTGATACTGCAACAGTACATTAATAGAATCAGACATCTATTTCACGGCAACAATTCAGGTTGGACTATAATCCCATAGTCCCTTCCACCGGGTTATCTTGACACGAGTCACTACTTGGTGAAGTTCTTCTCAAGACCTGCCACTAGAGCTGTCCAAAGAACCATTCAAGTGTCTGAAGATCAGTTACTTCTGCGTTTAGGCAGAACCCCCGTCACTAGACGGACCGGCGTTCCCTGTCGTTGAGCATGATTACTCAACATGCTGAACTGTTCATCACAAAACAGAGTGTCGTCTATTTATCAGAACAATCACAAACCAACACTTCTCACACGGGCACCTTCAGGGTGGTTGTATGTCTTGAGGCAACCTTCACTCATGGTGAATCAATATTGGGTACCTGCTGTGGTTGAGTCTGGCGTGATAAGTAAAGAACTGAACCCTTCGCTCTGTCACACGAAGTGGTTTCCTGCCAACAACATTATAGTTGACTGGTTCCTCAACAGGCAAACTCCTGAAAAGGAAGAGCGACCGGTGAGAGTATACTGGCCCAAACATAAGTCCACATGCATCCTACCAATAACTACTCAACTCTCAGTCATGCTACTTAGTTATGCATATAACTAAAGCATTATCTCTATATGGAGAGTAGTATAGCATGGGTTTGCAAATGTCAGCTGGCCTCACAGAACAGCCCGTCAAACAGAGCAAGAAATCAGAATGACGAGTCTGATCTTTGGTCTCACCTCTCCCTAATCATCTACCAGTCGTCGCTAACGTCAGTAGTAATATAAGGCTGTTATTATAGTTCTAAGTTAATTGAACTAAACATAGGTAAAGAGTCCCTAGACTCGGTCCTAACATCATCAATGTACATTAAGAAACATAAGCTGGATCAATATCCCATCCCTCGGGATATAGGAATAGGACATGATCCCATCCACTATGTACACAAGCCTGTTTGCTGGTGGGACCACCTGCCCCTGCCCTAGCAAACTCTTCTTATCAGACTCTGCCTTAGAGTCAAGAAGCCTTCTTGAGAATACATGTTCCCCACATGTTCCAAGGGTAATCTTCCAGTTCTGTCCTCCCCAAGTGGGTTAGCCTTGGCCTGGATGGAACTTCATCGTTGGCTTGGCCTACCAACACATACTTTCATAACTTGCTTTTACATTCCCCATATTCTATATTTCCCCAGTCTCATACAGCCTCCTTGCATCCTTCCATACTTCCAGCACCTGAGCATTCACTCGCACTAGCACCAGTACGAAAGAGACAGGATAGCTGAGACAAGATTTCAGAACGCACATTTATATCGCGACGGCACGCAGTGTTATCTCGCGACGACCTATTCGGCGTTCGGACTTACTCCAGGAAGTATCACATGCCATGATCTAATATATATGCACACAATGTCCCATCATATATGTATATATAAATATAGCACCAAAGCAACTTACCTTGACACAGAAATCCGCTGTTCCACACAATGAATTCACTATTAAGTTATTACACCATAGTTACATCATTCCTGGTGGCACAGAACTAAGTTCTTCCTTTACTTAGTAGTCTCTAAGCACAATTTCGTCTGAAACTCCACCTACCAACTTACCTGGTTTTCTAACCGTTCTTCGGCTTCAGCAACTGACTGAACTAATCTAGGTTTCCATCCGGCACAAGTAACTAGGTTTTATTCTAACACAGCAACCTAATAGATGTAACGATTGTCAAAATATGGTACACATATTTGAAACCCAAATCGCTTACAACCCAATACGGCGTTCCTAACAGCTGTTTCGCGAGCACACGGTAAACAAACACGATTCGCCATCAACTGCGTTATCGATCGGTTTGCTACTTAGTATGCAAGGACATCCGCATAGGTAATGAGGTTAGAACAATGGCGTGTAGAGCACACGTACAAAGTTAAATGATTTAAACAATTATCTACCTGTATAGGACAACCAGACCTCCAGACAGCTCCGAACTGTTTCAAGGGCTTCTCAGCTTCCTTGATCTAACAGTCAGCCGCATAATGGTTGAGGGGAGACGCACACAAAACGGCTCACATTCGGCCTGCGTCTATTCTGTGGCAACGACAGTAAGTGAATGACTGATTTAGCCACATTCCCGCTTCGTGCCAACTCAATGCGCACTAGAAGCGAGTGCTTCTCGAGAAAAGATACTTTCTCGGGAAAACCGTCATTCCCCGCCTAGAGTTTCTAGATCTCTCTGCACGAGAATTTAGAGCGATACCCAGCATCACGGGTTACTCGAATTTCGGTGTTTCGAGAATATTCTAGATCGTAAGTCCTTCATCGGCTTCCCTCAGTCTATTCTTAGCTGGGAAAGTCCCCGATGACGCGCCAAAATAGTGCGGGATCTTGACGACGCAAGACAGATAATCGCGTTTTGTCACATAGGCCCCCCACTTTAAGAGGATCGACCCCGTCGTTCCACTTCTACGCAGAAGCTGTCTATGTCGTTCGTTCTTTCTTCTTAGAGACCGGATGGCGGGTGAGGAAGTCTAACCCGTCAATATTGTATAGAATACTTTTACCACATTAGGTGGGGTGACAAGCTATTCAGTATCACGGGTGATCAACGCCTACTCCGCTACTGCGATCGGGCATCTCGCAGTGTCTTGCGGAACAGAGCTCCCGTCTCGATCTGATTTAACGATCGTTCCTGCCAGAGTTTACTGGACTTCTGCAACTCCAGCTTCCCCTTTCGAGGACCCAGCTGGATTGCAGTCGGTCGGATTGAGGGACCAAGGGTCTGTGTCCGTTCCGACACCCCCCCCCCTCTTCCGACCACGGTTCTCAGTGTAGCTAGCACTGCGGGTGTTCCTTTGGCCGGTCATGTTCCCCCGAGCACCGGGCTGAACCGCAGAAGGTACCTGCACATACATATAGGACTGCCTATGGTGTGACAGGCTTTCCGCTACCTGACCTGAACCCCGAACCGTTCTTTCAGCGAATCTCTGCGCCCTTGGGCTGGTAGACTTATCATCGGGCTTCCCCTCATAGCGCATGAGGAGACTGGAATGGAAAGTAGAAGACTTTCCCAGGATCACCACTCCATAGTGCTTGTGGAGCCCCACTTTATCCACTAGGAATGGGCCCTGCCACCCGATTTCGAATTCGTTCCCCTCGATTGGGAGGAGTACTAGAACTCGGTCTCCAACCTCTAAGGATATCTTCGTCTTCGTCCGTTTCTCAAGTGGGCGTTTACGGCACTCAGGACAAGACCTAATATACCTGCGCACGTCGCCTGTCATTCCCGGCCACCAATAGTACCGGGATAGACATTTACTGGTTGTCCCTACAGTCAGATGTCCGGTTGGGGACCTGACATGTACCGTTCGCAGCAGATTAGCTCTGAAGCTCTCAGGAACCAACTTACGATCCCTCTGCCTTTTCTCTGATCCGGTCTGAATTAACGGTGACTGGTTATCAGAGTTGAACTTACCCTGAGTTAACGGGTTTTTATTGTTGGGCAACCGTTCTGAACAAGGACACTCCTTCGCATCCTTGCTCCGAGCATTCCTCATTCCATCTGGGTGAGTATTTCGGAGACTTACCTTTTCGAGACCCTCTTCTTCTGTACCTCTGACCTGCCTAGACTTATGGATGCTAGGGTGTTCTGGTTCACCCAGAAACACGTACTTCCGGCCAAGAATTAGGGGATAGAGAGGATCCGGTACGACTGCCGCCTGAATGCGTCCAGTAACGTACTTGCTCCGAATCTCCACATTGGCAATCGGGCAACGTAGCGCTACAGCACTCCTACTGGCTGGCTGTATCTCCGTCATCTCCCCGGTGAGTTGCTCTGGGCCTGTCAGGTAGGATGCAATTACAGATGAAAATTGCAATCCTGTGTCGTAGAGGCACAACACCTGTTGCCCATTCACTTCCACTTCCTCAACCACTGGAGGTCGCTCTGGTTCTCCATTTCCATCAACCGTCTTCACTTTCCTGCAAGGTCTATCCCTAACCTCTGCAAGACAAGCAAAGTGAAAGTCCTTGGGCTTACTCTTACACTCACTCGTATTGTGAGTGCTGGACTTGCAGAATTTGCACCATCGTTCACTCCACTTCCTCTTTGGAGAACTAGGTGGGCTACTCTTACCTTGGTTGACGTTAGAGATCTTCTCTAAAGAGTTTACCTGTTTCTTGGGTTCATCAGAACCTCTGTTCTTTTTCTTTGACTTACCTTGATCCTTATCTTTCGATCTCGGATCTGTTGGACTGGTATCCCCAGTCTCGCCATAGACTTCAACGTATCTTTCGGCTAACTTGGTGACTATATCCAATCTCTCAGCCCCATTCTCACCTAAGAAGTTTCGCAAGGGTTTAGACATTTGCATTCGCATCTGATCTACAACCATCAACTCACGCAAACTTTCATACTCCTCTTTAAATCCGGCCAAGGCCATCCACTTAAGAAGGTATGAGTTCAATCTCACACTGTATGATGAAAACAGTTCACCAGGTTCTCGCTTCGCAGTCCGAAACTTCCTTCGGTATGAGTGCGCTGTGATCTCGAATCTCTTCAAGAGAGCCGCTTTCAGAGCCGGGTAATCATTCTGTAGACCCGGTGGCAAGCGTGCATACACCTCATAACCTTCGGCACGGAGTCCCTGGGAGAGTTTTAAACACCATTTCTGTTTGTCTAGTCCCATTGCCATAGCCATGGCTTCATACTTCTCTAAGTATCGGTCTATCCGCTCCTTCTCGGGTTCGAACGGCTGTAAAGGCCATTTCATAGCCTGGTAGTCACGTCTACTGGTTGACTCTGAGCCAGGAGGTACACCTCCTCCCATAGCTCCATCAGTTACATCTGTAGCCGGCACTTGTGCCTCAAGTAGCTTCATTCGATACTCATGGTCACGTTTTTCTTTCGCGGCTTCCAACTCAAGCCGTTTCATCTCAGTATCAGCCGCTATCCTCTTTTCCTCAAGAGCCACTTTACTGGCTTCCAGTTCTCTTTCTGCTCTCCTCCTCTCTCTTTCCTCTTGGCGAAAATTTCTTTCCACCTCTTGCACATAGGATTTCAAAGCATCTCCCTCTAGACCAGACTTGCGTCCAGTTTCCTGAACTTTGTCTAAGTCTAACTCTTGGGTAGACATGTTGACTATGATATGTGGGTACTCAAGTATGTGTGGGTGAAGCAATACAATGAATCAATAATCAATAGTACTAACTAATCACCACAACACAAATGTCCGTCAGACAGTTAGGAGATAGGTAGAAGTAGTAGAATCTTATGTAGACTGAAGTAGAGGATAAAGACTAAGTCCCTATCACTATGTGAGAGGTCTACAACACACAGAGAGCTTGGAATAATCCCGGACGGGCCCCCACTCTGTATGGAGTGTGACGAGTTCACCTTGGGTAGCGAGAGTGAACCACACCCTAGGTGTCTCTGGCACTCCCGTGTATTCTAGCCCCAGGGGTTGGATGAGCAGATACACCTTTTTCCTCTGTGGTTGATCTCATATTAGTTAATTACGTCTACAAGCCCCTCCAGATTCTAGACCCCCACTAACTACCTACACCTGTGGAACAATGAACACTGAGGCATCGTCCGAGACCACACTCAATCATTATACAAAGAGCAAGTCAACTTACATTAAGTTTATTCTACCCTTGAGAATATAGAACTGAAATGAACATCCTGATAGAAGAATCTATTTACACAAATAGGAGATAGAGTAGAGATAGACTCAGAGATGTAGGTATCTTCATCGAGTTGAGAAGTAGATTGGATGCAGATGTCCCGTCCAGTCGGTCCGCCACTCACCCGGCTTCCTTCCAGTGAGATGACTAGAACCTTGGAGACCACTCTGTCTCCCGAGCGTGGATCCACAACACTAGAGTCACTGCTGGACCACACTTCACTGGACCAACTGCATCTCTATCACTCCCACGGAGTCACTGTTAATACAGTTCTCGCACAATACCTGTTGGAAGACAATCCTCCTGGACTTGACTCCAAGTAGTCGTTACTTCGAAGAACTTAACGAATCACTGACCAAGCTAATGGTCTGTCACTTATCCCACAGTCTTACTGCAGAACCGCTATGGTATTGACCAATTTAATGGTCCCGTTATCACAGCACCGGAACATGAATGGAAAAGTGTCTCAGACCAATTCAATGGTCTCCTACAGTCACACTGCTTGTAGAATCAGATATGGCTACTAAAATGTTACTGAGTTCTTGGATAACACAGTTGATAATCTTGATACTGCAACAGTACATTAATAGAATCAGACATCTATTTCACAGCAACAATTCAGGTTGGACTATAATCCCTTAGTCCCTTCCACCGGGTTACCTTGACACACGTCACTACTTGGTGAAGTTCTTCTCAGGACCTGCCACTAGAGCTGTCCAAAGAACCATTCAAGTGTCTGAAAATCACTTACTTCTGCGTTTAGGCAGAACCCCCGTCAAACTAGACGGACCGGTGTTCCCTGTCATTGAGCATGATTACTCAACATGCTGAACTGTTCATAGAAAAACAGAGTGTCGTCTATTTATCAGAACAATCACAAACCAACACTTCTCACACGGGCACCTTCAGGGTGGTTGTATGTCTTGAGGCAACCTTCACTCATGGTGAATCAATATTGGGTACCTGATGTGGTTGAGTCTGGCGTGATAAGTAAAGAACTGAACCCTTCGCTCTGTCACACGAAGTGGTTTCCTGCCAACAACATTATAGTTGACTGGTTCCTCAACAGGCAAACTCCTGAAAAGGAAGAGCGACCGGTGAGAGTATACTGGCCCAAACATAAGTCCACATGCATCCTACCAATAACTACTCAACTCTCAGTCATGCTACTTAGTTATGCATATAACTAAAGCATTATCTCTATATGGAGAGTAGTATAGCATGGGTTTGCAAATGTCAGCTGGCCTCACAGAACAGCCCGTCAAACAGAGCAAGAAATCAGAATGACGAGTCTGATCTTTGGTCTCACCTCTCCCTAATCATCTACCAGTCGTCGCTAACGTCAGTAGTAATATAAGGCTGTTATTATAGTTCTAAGTTAATTGAACTAAACATAGGTAAAGAGTCCCTAGACTCGGTCCTAACATCATCAATGTACATTAAGAAACATAAGCTGGATCAATATCCCATCCCTCGGGATATAGGAATAGGACATGATCCCATCCACTATGTACACAAGCCTGTTTGCTGGTGGGACCACCTGCCCCTGCCCTAGCAAACTCTTCTTATCAGACTCTGCCTTAGAGTCAAGAAGCCTTCTTGAGAATACATGTTCCCCACATGTTCCAAGGGTAATCTTCCAGTTCTGTCCTCCCCAAGTGGGTTAGCCTTGGCCTGGATGGAACTTCATCGTTGGCTTGGCCTACCAACACATACTTTCATAACTTGCTTTTACATTCCCCATATTCTATATTTCCCCAGTCTCATACAGCCTCCTTGCATCCTTCCATACTTCCAGCACCTGAGCATTCACTCGCACTAGCACCAGTACGAAAGAGACAGGATAGCTGAGACAAGATTTCAGAACGCACATTTATATCGCGACGGCACGCAGTGTTATCTCGCGACGACCTATTCGGCGTTCGGACTTACTCCAGGAAGTATCACATGCCATGATCTAATATATATATGCACACAATGTCCCATCATATATGTATATATAAATATAGCACCAAAGCAACTTACCTTGACACAGAAATCCGCTGTTCCACACAAGGAATTCACTATTAAGTTATTACACCATAGTTACATCATTCCTGGTGGCACAGAACTAAGTTCTTCCTTTACTTAGTAGTCTCTAAGCACAATTTCGTCTGAAACTCCACCTACCAACTTACCTGGTTTTCTAACCGTTCTTCGGCTTCAGCAACTGACTGAACTAATCTAGGTTTCCATCCGGCACAAGTAACTAGGTTTTATTCTAACACAGCAACCTAATAGATGTAACGATTGTCAAAATATGGTACACATATTTGAAACCCAAATCGCTTACAACCCAATACGGCGTTCCTAACAGCTGTTTCGCGAGCACACGGTAAACAAACACGATTCGCCATCAACTGCGTTATCGATCGGTTTGCTACTTAGTATGCAAGGACATCCGCATAGGTAATGAGGTTAGAACAATGGCGTGTAGAGCACACGTACAAAGTTAAATGATTTAAACAATTATCTACCTGTATAGGACAACCAGACCTCCAGACAGCTCCGAACTGTTTCAAGGGCTTCTCAGCTTCCTTGATCTAACAGTCAGCCGCATAATGGTTGAGGGGAGACGCACACAAAACGGCTCACATTCGGCCTGCGTCTATTCTGTGGCAACGACAGTAAGTGAATGACTGATTTAGCCACATTCCCGCTTCGTGCCAACTCAATGCGCACTAGAAGCGAGTGCTTCTCGAGAAAAGATACTTTCTCGGGAAAACCGTCATTCCCCGCCTAGAGTTTCCAGATCTCTCTGCACGAGAATTTAGAGCGATACCCAGCATCACGGGTTACTCGAATTTCGGTGTTTCGAGAATATTCTAGATCGTAAGTCCTTCATCGGCTTCCCTCAGTCTATTCTTAGCTGGGAAAGTCCCCGATGACGCGCCAAAATAGTGCGGGATCTTGACGACGCAAGACAGATAATCGCGTTTTGTCACAGATGCCTTACAGATCAATTGTCATCAACCAATTCATGGTCGACTGCAGTTGATTGCCAGGCTTCTCTGTATCTCTCGCCTTTGTGACACAGGCTAACATCCTCTCCCCAGTCCACCATCCTCTCCCCAGTCCACCTTTTGATGTTATTTGTCCACTGAAATCATTGTCTTCTGCTTCCACAACGCCCAGTACCGACTGTAAATCCCCCATCCTCCATTCAGAGATCACGAATAGACATTCTCCATCAATGAAATCACCCGCTTGATCCAACTGAAGCAATATGTCTGTTCGCTAAATCCCACAGGAAAGCTTTCTGTGTTAACAAAGTCATGCTTTTAATTGTTTCGTAATACAAGATGGCCGCGCTTGAAGTCTGAGCGATGGCTGGTGGGAAGTCATGTCTCCGAGTGTTATTCAACATGTTTGATGTGTCATGTGTTTATTTTCGTGTTTGTTGTGTGTGTGTGTTTATTTGTTGATATTGATAACTTTAGTTGTAAAGCGTCTGTGATTGTTGTCTGTGATTGTTGTGCGTATAGGCATGCTATCTATCTATCTATCTATCTATCTATCTATCTATCTATCTATCTATCTATCTATCTATCTATCTATCTATCTATCTATCTATCTATCTATCTATCTATCTATCTATCTATCTGTCTGTCTGTCTGTCTGTCTGTCTGTCTGTCTGTCTGTCTATATTCTGTCTTATTTGTTGTTGTTCTTAGTTAGCCATGAATGATGTGTGGATGAAATACTGTACGAAAGAGAGTGACAGAAGGGCAGAATGTTAGACGGGCCTACGTTCCCAATTCTTAACCCTTTGAAAATAAAGTTATATCTATCTATCTATCTATCTATCTATCTATCTATCTATCTATCTATCTATCTATCTATATCTATCTATCTATCTATCTATCTATCTATCTATCTATCTATCTATCTATATCTATCTATCTATCTATCTATCTATCTATCTATCTATCTATCTATATCTATCTATCTATCTATCTATCTATCTATCTATCTATCTCTATCTATCTATCTATCTATCTATCTATCTATCTATCTATCTATCTATCTATCTATCTATCTATCTATCTATCTATCTATCTATATCTATCTATCTATCTATCTATCTATCTATCTATCTATATCTATCTATCTATCTATCTATATCTATCTATCTATCTATCTATCTATCTATCTATCTATATCTATCTATCTATCTATCTATCTATCTATCTATCTATATCTATCTATCTATCTATCTATCTATCTATATCTATCTATATCTATCTATCTATCTATCTAACTGTCTGTCTGTCTGTCTATTTATCTATCTATCTATCTATCTATCTATCTATCTAACTGTCTGTCTGTCTGTCTATTTATCTATCTATCTATCTATCTATCTATCTATCTATCTATCTATCTATCTATCTATCTATCTATCTATCTATCTATCTATCTATCTATCTATCTATCTATCTAACTGTCTGTCTGTCTGTCTATTTATCTATCTCTGCCTGTCTATATTCTGTCTTATTTGTTCTGATTATGTGTATGTCTAGCTTTACCTCGGAGTACTGTGTGTCGACCAGATCCTCTGGGACTCCCTGCTGCACCATTCTCTCCAGGCCATATTATTGATATGTTCTTCCACACTATGGATATGATCCCACAGAGGCAAGAAATACATAGTATTTCAGGATCCTCGCCGGTGCTACGGAGTTCGTGCACTGAGCTGAGTTTCTCCAAACTCAGGTTTGAATTAGGAGGAGAACGGAGCACTTATGGGTTACACCCGTGTGCCGTGATGTTGATCCGTCGACTAAACTAAACTGAAATACATGAATTTCAATAGCTTTGCACCTATCCAATATAAGCGTCACCTGGTCGGGGCCCTGTTTAATCCAGCCAGAAAGATTTGCCCGATGACACTAGAGAAACTGGACACCCTTAACCAGACTGTACAATCTAATGGATATCCAGCCAACTTCATCAAGCTTTACTGCCCGCCACCCAAACCCATCCCCACAGAATCATGATTCCCAAACTTGAAGTGTTTCTTCTTCAGCTGATCTTTAGAGGAGACGATGTAATATCGACTTAAACCATCAGTACATCAAACATTCTTTGCTGCTGAACCAATGATTTGATATAAAACCGCCTCGATACGTTCTAAATTTGAAAAAACCATGAACTCCGGAAACAAAATCTAACTGCATTTATCAGTTCCAGATTGAGTCCAAACAACTTAAATAGAACGGAAACACAATTAACAAATCGGGTAGTCGAACAAATACCAGAGCGAATGGAAAATATCAGTCTTCGGGAATCTTTGTATATTGCCCATAATTGATCGAATTTAGTTGAAAAAGTTGTCTGCAGAATGAGGCAGTCAGTCTCATGACAATCCCTCCTTTGTCGCCTCTGACGGCTTCCGTGAAAGGTTACAGTGTGGCTATTCTTTGCATCCCTTGTGAACACCCATCTCTTCCCCCCCCCCCCCCCCTCCCAATCCCTCCCAGTAACTCACGGGTCAGAGTACAGCCAGGTAAACATCGTTGATAGGTGGCGGGTCAGGAATATCTCGGAGATCGATTATTTAAAAAAATGATTCATTCATGAATGATTATTGATTTTCGGCAAGTCAGCCGGAAGTGATACGCGCGACGTGCTATTGACCTTGACCTAGTAAACGAAGGCGTTGTGTATGTGGGGGGGGGGGGGGGGGGGGGGACAGGAGACGGAGGATGAGGGTGTTTATGCATATCACCCATTCCCAGGGTTTTGTGTTCAAAACTATTCCCAATGGAAGGAAGTGGTTGGGAGTTTAAGTTGAAGACTGCGGCCCATGGGTAGAGCTGTCGCCGTTAGTATATTTCACGCTTGATGCTTAGATTCTGGTTTCTGTGGTGAAGTAGATCAGCCGTCTGCCTCGCGCTGTGAACGTCCTGAGTTCGTTCCCCGGACTGCGTGGATCAGACCACGAGTGCAGGTTTTCCGTTGACTCCTGGGGAGGGGTTATCGCTGGAGCTATGGAGCTCGTGCTTTGTGCGATGCTCTCGGAGAGAGACCGAGTCATGTGGGGTTGAACCCGGTGCAATGAAGTCGAGCCTATGCCTTTAGAAGACGCGAGGCTGAGAGTAAGGTGGCGATCTTTCATTCATCCTGTGCAGAACTCTTCCCCCTGAACGGATTCAGCGCCAAACATAACCAAGGTTTGGATCAAACAAAAGTGGACGAAAAACGGACAGTAAGGGTGTTTCACAGTTATGACTTCAAAGTTGTTAATAGACGTGTTGTATTATAACACAATGACATTTCGGCGATATATAAGCTCATGACAAATACGGGAAGTTGATTAAGACGATTTATCATCCCATGACACGTAATCAGTAATAAATACACTTCCCAAATTTCTCTCTGTCACAAACCAGATTGGAGTCACGACAGGGCAGTCGCTAGCCCGCTTGTCTGTGCGACGTATGGTCACTGGTTCGGATTCCCACCGAGGCGAATTTGTTTTTGTTTTTTTTATTGACCCGGGCTGTTAAGTCGACACAGACTTCAGTCGGTGCCTATCACCGCGTACATAATACCCCTCAAGGCGTGAACGCGGGATCTTTACTTTCTTCACTTACATAAGCCAGATGTCCGGCCACTGTTGCTGGCGTGTGTAAATTATACTGTCGTGTGTTAATTATACTGTCGTGTGTAAATTATACTGTCGTGTGTTAATTATACTGTCGTGTGTTAATTATACTGTCGTGTGTAAATTATACTGCCATGTGTAAATTATACTGTCGTGTGTAAATTACCTATCACATCTTGAATTCATCTATGTTGTTGTTTTCCCTGGTCGTCCGCCTCCCCAGTAAACTTTTTTCCGTGATTAGCGTTTCTAGATTCAGTTATTGTTAAACTGTCAACATTATTTCAATCTCCTCCTCCTCCTCCTCCTCCTCCTCCTCCTTTCTCTTCTTCTTCTTCTTCTTCTTCTTCTTCTTCTTCTTCTTCTTCTTCTTCTTCTTGTAATAATCTTCTTTAATACTGCGTTATTGTCAGATATTTAAGTCTGTTCTCCTTTCCGTCCAGTGAAATGTGAATATTCTATTATAACAGTTATATTCGGATATGTGGTCTTGACTACGGAAACACACACACACACAGAGAGAGAGAGAGAGAGAGAGAGAGAGAGAGAGAGAGAGAGAGAGAGAGAGAGAGAGAGAGAGAGAGAGAGAGAGAGAGAGAGAGAGAGAGGCAGGCTGACTACGCTAATCACTCGCGTCCTTTGATTGTTAAGGCGCCACCAGATAAACAACCTGCTGTGCCCTTCCTGGTATCATGACCACCCACAGATTAATTTATGGGATAAGTAACCATGATTTTTTTTTTAAACGTTCACTCGAGTTGAACCCCATCATAGTCCACAAAAATTCTACTATTAATAGTAATTACTACTAATATCGGGTGTACTGCACTGCGTTTTGTGTGTGGGTTAGCTTTCCCTGTTGCCAGTGTCCCTCGCCATCAGGCAACCTACTCTGCTTCTGAGGTACTTGTAATTTGATAATAATTTATCACGTTACTAGCTGACCCGGCCCGGCTTCGCCCAGTCCCTGGAGGGGATCTATCTATCTACCAGTCTGTATGTCTGCTTGTTTGTCTGTCTGTCTGTTTGTCTGTCTGACCCGGCCCGGCTTCACCCAGTCCCTGGTGGGGAGCATCTCATTTAATTCATATACGTAGTCATATAAGCTCTCCCGTTCCCGACTGTCTGTCTGTCTATCTGTCTGTCTGTCTGACCCGGCCCGGCTTCACCCAGTCCCTGGTGGGAGCATGTCATTTAATTCATATAAGTAGTCAAATAAGCTTCCGTTCCCGACTATCTGTCTGTCTGTCTATCTATCTGACCCGGCGTGGTTTCGCCCAGTTCCTGGCGCACAGTAACTTAAAAGAATGTCCTTCCACACACCATTCATTATTTTTAATGAAAACTGTTTTTAATCACCGACATGACAGTTGATAAGTTCTTTAAGCAGAAAAAGATGGGTTACAATGTTATGCATTATGCATTATTTTTATGAAAACTTTGAAAATGCCTTAAAGATTATATCATTATTTATTATAACTCATATGCCTGAAAATAACTATAGACAACGAGTTTAACAATAGTGCAAGTAAGTCCAACAATATGACTATAAAGTATATAGAAATGTTATTAAAAGTTATGCCCCTTGAAATAACTTTTCTAGAGTGAAGTCCCCCTGCTATATAGAAATTATGTAATGAAAAATGAAAAAGTAAATGTTATTAAATAAGTAGAAGATTTTACACTAAGAAACTATTACAGTCGGTTGCATAGGAATGAAAGGAAGACGTGTAGAAAATTTCATCTCAATCGGATGTACCGTTATCGAACGCATCCAATACATAGCTGACCACAAAGCCACATACAATCTGTTTTATATATATATAGATAATGTAGTGAGTAATCTTTCAAGTTATTATGTAGTGAGTGAGTATACTGAGTAATCTACCAAGTTATAATGTAGTGAGTAATCTTTCAAGTTATTATGTAGTGAGTGAGTATACTGAGTAATCTACCAAGTTATAATGTAGTGAGTAATATGCCAAGTTTTGACTGGCACCTTGCCGTCTTGGCAGACGATAGTTTGTAAAATGGGGTTATCTCTCCATAACACAAAGCTTGGACTGAATTGACAGACCATGTGTTGCCCATGCAGCATGATCCCTCTCTCTCGGCCTGTCTAGTTCACTCCAGAGGAAAGGTAACACCAATACGCCTGGAACAATACAAGCTGCAGAAGCTGCTTGATGAGCAAATCAATACTCTAACTGTTCGCCTGTCGGAGCTTCGATCCTAGACCAGTTGCCGACCAGGGCTTAGGGCCTGGTCTGTCCTGCCATGACATTTAGTCTTTAGGTTGCATTTCATCGCACTAGGGTCAAATTGCACTCCTTCGCCCCGAAGCCGCTGGCACAATGTGGGGTGTCGGGTTTGGTGAGCGCCGTCCAACATTCAGCGCAAACAGAGGGCAGGTAGTACCGTCTACTGTCATACGGTAGCTCAGTCATATCTGACTAAGACCTGACAATTCCAAGTTATAGTGTTGTCAGTAATATAATGGAGTAAGCAACCTACCATTTTATAATGTCGTGAGTAATCTATTACGTTAACAGTGTAATGAGTAATCTACCAATTTATAATATAATGGGTGATCTATCAAGTCAACAGTGTAATGTGTAACATATCAAGTCAACAGTGTAATGTGTAACATATCAGGTTATAATGTAGTGGGTAACCTACAAGGTAACAAAGTTAACAGTGTAATGAGTAACCTATCAAGTTACATGTCGACCTCAATCTTTTTAGAAATAATTCCACCCTCGTCTCGTTAGTGGCAAAGGTGAGAGTGAGACATGCAGTTTCGTAACTCCCTGACATACAGAGTCGCGGGTTCGAAATACGCCGCGGGTGGTTTGTTGATTTTTATGGTATGAGGCGTCGGTCGTTCAGAAAGTAATAGCACTGCTTAACTAAAACTGATTAGTGAATCACTAACAGCCTGGGCATGCATGGGCTACACCCTGTCAAGGACATGCAACACACTTGTTAGCAATATTTAAGATTTATAATTATATTTGCATGCAGGTGGCTAAATAACAGATGTTTGGCACCAGGCCTCTTCCAGAATATACATTCAGGCTACTATTTGTAGCCATAATGTTGATACCCGCATTCGTGCAGGCTATACATCGAGGCTACAATATGAGGCCTCAGTGTGAATAGAACAAAACGTGACTAATGCATGAACTTGTTAAATCGCCAATCAATTAATGCGTGTTATGGAGGCACGTGCAGGCACACACACAGGAGTTGGTTTTCTCATTTGTTTCCACACAGGACAATCCTTTTTTCTCACTGAGCGTGAGTCAGCCGCTCTACGGGCGGTGGGCTTTGGGAAAAAAGCAACTATAGTTGCTGCCACCGTGCACTTGTCCTGCCACAATTCATTTTAAATTGTACGTTATGTTTCTGTCTTTAAATTGACCCTTTGGGTCTAAAAATAGGCAATTTTTAGTCTAATATACTAACGTTACCTCATTGTTCTTATGTTGAGTTGAGTTGAGTTAAAAACCGACATGACTGCACTCAGTACATTCCCATACGTGCTCCTTCCCCTCGTTCAACAGCCAGCGAAGAAGTTCTTCTGATTATTATACAGTACATGTATAAGGAAACATTATGCAGACCAAATAGAACCAGAAGAAAAGGCCGACTGTGTAAACGACGGACAGAGGGAGCAGAGTCCATGGGGAATCTCGATATATGAAGCCCGTAAACGGGCACTCTCTCGATATTTATGCTTCAGCTCGACACCGTAAGCTACAAGAGGAACATGAGATGAGATTAATGAAACAAAATGTACTTTTTAATCCTTAAGACACACAATAAACACAAACTCATATACACCTACATCCCTAGGGCCTTATGTAAACAAAATAATGAATGTGCAGAGGGGGGAGGAGAGAGAAAGAGAGAGAGAGAGAGAGAGAGAGAGAGAGAGAGAGAGAGAGAGAGAGAGAGAGAGAGAGAGAGAGGTAAAAATAATGTAATAATATAATAAAAACTAAGACAAATATCAAAAAAATAAGTAAGAATAAAACACTACATAACTGCCCGACGTTTCGGTAGTCATTGCCTTTCTCAAGAACAAAACAAACTTCATCATTGCCCTGTGCCTTGCCGGCTGGCGTGGATGATCATGACTCTCTACAAATTGCGATCTCCAGAGCATGGATCAATTCATTTGTTGACTCCCTATCGTGCCGGGACACAAGACTAGAGAATATGCTGACGCTGTCTTCCGTTCTTTCCACACATCTTTCTGGTTGTCACAACACGTTCCAGTTTTTGTCTTCTCATAATGTGGCCAAAATATTATGTTTGTGATAAGTTATCTTTACAACTTTGCTTCCCTCAAAATGTTCAGACTGCTCATTTTTGCTGTCTCGTGAATGTTCAGCATTCTACTTTAAAAAGTCTTAAAAGTCGAGAGGATCGACTTCATTGCCTCGGGTTTTATCCCATATGGCTCTGTCTCTTTCCGCAGGGAGACCTGCAGAAAGCATCGCACAAAACACAAACTCCGTAGCTCCGGCGACGAACCCCAGGAGTCTCAGAGAAAAATTCACTCTTGAACTGAAAGACGTAGCCGGGAATCGAACCCTCACCCATCGGAGCGTTCTACTATAAAACCACATCTCAAATTGTCTTTACTAATTGTCCGGGATTCGCAGCCATATGTTAAAACTGGATCTATGTAACATGCAAGAAATAATTTTCTAGCGTTCAAGTACAAGTAATCATTGCACACAATGTTATTCATTTGATAGAATGCAAAACAAACATAGACACAGGTCAATTAATATGAACAACTGTTGTATTCTGCTGCAGTCAAGATATGTCTTATAGTTTGTTTCTTCTTCTTCTTCTTCTTCTTCTTCTTCTTCTTCTTCTTCTTCTTCTTCTTCTTCTTCTTCTTCTTCTTCTTCTTCTTCTTCTTCTTCTTCTTCTTCTTCTTTTTCTTCTTCTGCTTCTTCTTCTTCTTCTTCTTCTTCTTCTCCTCTTGAGTCATCAGTGTTTGCTATGCACCTATTCTGTCATGGGTCACAAACAGTATGAAAACATTGAAAGCAACACTTAATCACGTCTTCTGTACATTTCAGGATCTCTCAAGTCTCCTGAAAGCTCTCTACGACGCTGTGGGGTCATCCATCAGACTACCACCAAATGGCGCCAAGACACTGAAACTACGTCTGTCTGTTGGCCAAGACGCCGGGTCTCAGCTACACCAGAGCGCCAAAGCCAAGTCTTCGGAGCGCAGCAAAAACACGAACAAACCCGCCAAAAATAAAGTGCGGGAATTTTCAAAGTTGAATAATCTTATGAGGACGCAGGTTAAGTGTACCAACGAAAACTCGGGGCAGTCCTCTGCTCTAGCTACTCAGGATTATGTGGCAACCCAGAATTTGGACACGAAGAACCCAAGTCAGCAGCAGTCTGAAGGTCAGCAGTCCAAGCCGGACCACCAACAGCTGGCTGATCTTGTACAGGAGAACATGGAGAGAAACCAGATACGACAGTTGCGGTATGTGGCAAGTGTGTTTGTTGCGGTTCATGTTCCTCCTTTGTCTTTATTCTATTTCGATATTGCGATACTACTGCTGCTGCTACTACAGATACTTATGTTGCTGCTACTGTTCTTGCTTTAACTGACACTGTTGCTGCTACTAATACTGATACTACTACTACTACTACTACTACTACTACTACTACTACTACTACTACTACTACTACTACTACTACTACTACTACTGCTACTGCTGCTGCTGCTGCTGCTGCTGCTGCTGCTGTGGCTTCTACTAATGCTGCTTCTGTTGTTACTAAAACTGTGCTGGTTCTATTACTACTATTGTCGCTACTGTTAGTACTATTATTACTGCTGCTACTACTACTACTACTACTACTACTACTACTACTACTACTACTACTACTACTACTACTACCACTACCGGCTGCTTCTACTACATATGTTGTTGTTGCTACTAATGTTGTTAAGCATTTGAAACAAATCAGGTATAAAATTCCGTTGAAAAAAGGAAACGAAAACATAAAGTATGGATAATTCCTGCAACCATTAAAGTATAGAAGCAAGAGAAGAAAAATAAATAGAATATTTAAACAATAGCAAAACCAGAGCTACTAAATTTAAAGTCAATGACAAATCAACAGAAGCTAGTAAAGAAGTTAGAAATCTGATCCAGGCATTCTAAAGGTGCAATATTTAGATGGCCTAGCTGGAGAGGCAGAACTACAGGGTGTATTTTTATTGACTGCAGTGTTTGAAAATATTGCCAGTACAAGTTTTGCATTTACCTATTATGTTGCGTGACCTTTACAGAGGGTGAATACAAAACTTGGACCGGCTATATTTTCAAACACTGCACAGTCATTAAAAATACACCCTATGGCAGCAGTGAAAGAAAACCTAGATCTCTACAACAGACGAGTTGAGGTGGCCGGTTCTTTCCTCTTCATCTTTACTTCCTGGACAAATCCTAGAAAATTATGAAAATCGTCTGATACCCACGTTTTAAGGCCAGGTCGACGACCCCAGAGCCACAATGGCAGGAAAACATAACCTTATCTTTGTTAAGACTTGAACCCAGACAGCTGTTCCGGCATGCCAGTGTGCTAACTACTATGCCACAATGGTTCCAAAACTGGCGTTTATGTTTCTTAAACTTCAGTTTACTTTTCTCAAACTTCCCTGTGCCATGTTTCTCAAATTTTCCTGCTGCTTGTTTCTCAAACGTTCCTGCGCCATGTTTCTCAAACTTTCCTGTGCCATGTTAAATTTGTGGCAAGTTTCTCAAACTAAAAGGAGCAGCTGGCTGAGTGGCCAGAATGCCGGATTTCTTCAGGAGACCCGGGTTCGAATCCTCATTAAGGTGTGGAGTTTTTTTCTGTTGGGGGCAAAAAGGAAACAACCTGCACATGTCGCGGCGACTGCAATAGCCAGGCAGCCTTAATTCCTCAGGTTCAAGACCCCCCCCCCCCCCCTGCCATACACCACAAGGTATTTATTATATTGGAAGTAGATGACAGACAGTTTTTTTTTTTTTTTTTGGGGGGGGGGGGGGGGGGGGGGGGGGGGGGGGGGGGGGGGGGGGGGGGAAGTTTCCTCACTTTCCTGTACCATGTTAAATTTGTGCCATGTTTTTCAAACTTTCCTGTACCATGTTAAATTTGTGCCATGTTTTTCAAACTTTCCTGTACCATGTTAAATTTGTGCCATGTTTTTCCAACTTTCCTGTACCATGTTAAATTTGTGTCATGTTTCTTAACCTTCCCTGTGCCATTTGACACAAGCATTATCTTTTACTTTTCCCTACGCAGTTTATGTGTATGGATACGTCAATACTACACACAGGCTCTGTATTTGTTTTCTTGTCAGACAATCTCCCACAACCCATCTAATACCTTCTCTCTCTCACACCCAATCTAATACCTTCTCTCTCACCACAATACATTCACCCACACCCGATAAAATACCCTCTATCACAAACCTCATCAAATACCTTCTCATCTAATAATCTTCTCTCCCACATCCCATCTAATACCTTCTTTCACATCCCATCTAATACCTTCTTTCACATCCCATCTAATACCTTCTCTCACACCTCATCGAACTGTCACACCCCATCTGATACTTTCTCCTACAACCCATCAAATACCTTATCCCTTCTTTCAGACCCCCATCTAATACCTTGTCCTACACCCCATCAAAGACAGCATCTCATCCTATCAAAGACAGTGTCTGTAATCTTAATAAAGACAATCTCTCTCACCCAGTCTCCTAAAGACCTAACTAAATAAACGCAGCATACTTTGATATTCCTTCTCCTTTTGTATCCACAGAAGGCATCACAGTGACAGCAGAAACGAAAGCCAGCAGCACCACAAACGACGACACCGGATCACAGGCTCTCACTGTCCAGTGACCACAGTATGTGCTGCACTGTCTGCCACAATGAAAGCCGTCATCGCCGAAGGAGGAGGAAACATCATTGGTGCTGTAGGAGGCGGCGGGCTTTCTGGAGCGGCAGACGACACAACAGACGACAAACCAAAGGAGAGTCAGGATCGGAGGAACTACTACCTGGACCTGGCTGGGATAGAAAACAACAAGTGCAAATTCCAGAACAATCCAACAGTTCCAGTTGCAGGCTCTGGTTGTGTTAAAACGTCCGGTGGGCACCACAGGTCAAGGTCTCACGATGTTGCCACGGGTACAAAAGCTGACAGTGGTCCCGGGGCTGACAGTAAATGTGACAACACCTCACCAGAAAAATGTGATAACATTCGTCGCGAAAGTGAACGGTTGGGCAACAAACATGGACGCCTTGATCAGCAACACCCACGCTCAAAATCGTTTGACCCGCAGGAAGTCACTGGGCAGACACGATCTCCCAAAATTCACCAGCTGCCTTCATCTGACGCAAACCCTGGAACTAGACGATTTAGGCCAGTTAGTTTGCCGGGTCATGTTCCGCCAATGGTGTCCCCACACCATCATCGTCGTCACCGGCATCGGGAGAAAGATCGCGATATGGCCATGCAGCAGGTGGCACAGTGGATAGAGCGTGAGCATCCATGGGATATGATCGGTGATCACCTCATCGTTCAAAGACACGAACACCACCACATCCATGAGCATCACCATCATCATCACTATCACCACTACTATGAAGCATGATGATGAATCCACTATTCTAACATGGCAAAAGATACCACCTTTTCCTACAGTTGGCTTTTTAAAAAGCCACAGCTACTTTGGCCCATCTGCAATGGTTGCTGCGAGAAGCCACCAACACTACAGTTCTTGACAAAGATACTTCAAATATGACATCTACACAAGAAGCCACCACTGGAATATATATCTTAAAAGCCACATGCCAGATTCTGAGCACATTAAGTGGTTCACTGCTGATGCAAACTGGACCACTTTTCTATCAAGTCTTTAAATTAAGAAATCCACCGTTGTGGTTGAAAAAAAAACAACTCTTTGTTCAAAACTGAGAAAGAAGCCAGGATTGTGTAACAATTTAGAAGGAGACATGCTGTGTCTGAATGTAACAATGGATTTTTAATGCCAATAAGAGCCAGTGTTATGCTTCTTCTTGAGAAAGTAGCCACTTGTGTGTTTAGACTTTGCAAAGAAGTGATTTTTATGGATTATGCTTGAGAAAGAAGCCACTGCTGTTGTAACGCATGTGAAAGTATCCACCGCAGTGTTTAAAACCCTGCTTTAACTTTGTAAAGAATCATTGGTTATTGTGACTCTTGGAGGAAAAATAATCCACTGTTTTAAAACCTATATTAAAACTATGAAAAGGAGCTACCACATTGTATTTAATGTCACAAAGATTCCACAATTATGTTTTAAACTTCAAGCAACTGTTAATACAGAAAAGTTCTTATAAAGTAGTATTTATCTGCCAGTATTCAAGTACAACGATATACAAGTTTATCAAGAGCAACATTTATTTACAAATTGGCAATTAACATGTAACTATTAAAAAACGTGTTCATGATTCATTGGCTTTTGCAGCTGAAGTTATTTTTCAAAATGACAAATCCACAGAGCAAAAAAATATAGAGAAAAGACCACACAAACATAGAGAAGAAAGGTAGAAAATAAGATCAGTGATATAGGGAGGATGTGGAAGAAACTGCATGGATATTTAAGCATATGAACTATAGAAGTGAGTTGGTTGAGGGGATTAATAGTGAAAGAAGAAGGAGGGGAAAGAAAAAACTGGCCAAGCAGACACAGATAAAAAAAAAACATAATGCTACCAATATTTGGTTACAATTAATATTATCTCCTTCAGGAACAACAACTCTAACAAACACGTTATTACTGCTGGCAGCATATCCGGCTAAAATCACCCCATGTTTGCCCATGTATAAGCCAGAGTTTATTCTATGCATACTTCATCTAGCAGTCACAGAGCTTTCATCATCAGTTAATGTGCATCTGTAAGTGACAAATTGGCAACTGGGGAATTAACTCTTTCCTACTTGGGAGTAAGAATTGGCACGGCCAAACACGAGAGGTACATCCGGAAAACTAGGTGCCTCGTCAACCAGCACAGAACTGGCACTATTAGCCACCGGACGCTGATGCATATGCTGAGGGGAGGATCTGAGCACCTATGGACCTGGAGTGCAATGAAGATACCCCAACTGATAACTCCATCCAGTGCACTAGGGGTTACGTATCACAGAGGCCAGCAGGCTTGCCTGCTTGTCCGGTAGTCATGTGATCAAATCCCCATCAAGATAGATTCTTTTTAATTGACTCTCAGGTTGACTAGCCTTAGATGAGTACCCTGAGATATCCAGGAAAGTAAAGGCAGCTGACATGGTATTAGTCACATGACCAGTTGAGTGTCGGGTTGTTCTGTAAATGTGATGGAGCGGGCATTATGTACCCAGTGCATCTTGGGGTGTGTAACAGGGTCCTTTACTTCTAGTATCCATATATTCAATATATATATGGGAATAATCCATTATATGGGTGTACTCCAATATATGGGTGTACTCCAGTATATGGGTATACATCAATATATGGGTGTTCTCCAGTATATGGGTATACTCCAATATATGGGTGCACTCCAATATATGGGTGTACTCCAATATATGGGTGTACTCCAAGATATGGGAATTATCTGATATATAGGAATAATCCATTATATGGGTGTACTCCAATATATGGGTGTACTCCAATATATGGGTGTACTCCAAGATATGGGAATTATCTGATATATGGGAATAATCCATTATATGGGTGTACTCCAGTATATGGGTGTACTCCAGTATATGGGTGTACTCCAGTATATGGGTATACTCCAGTATATGGGTGTACTCCAGTATATGGGTGTACTCCAAGATATGGGTGTACTCCAAGATATGGGTGTACTCCAAGATATGGGTGTACTCCAAGATATGGGTGTACTCCAGTATATGGGTATACTCCAAGATATGGGTGTACTCCAATATATGGGTGTACTCCAGTATATGGGTATACTCCAGTATATGGGTGTACTCCAATATATGGGTGTACTCCAATATATGGGTATACTCCAGTATATGGGTGTACTCCAGTATATGGGTGTACTCCAATATTTTATATACTCCTACGCATGGGTATAATCCAATATAAGGGAATTATCATATATGTGAAAATTATCCAATATGTGGGAATTATCCAATATGTGAGAATTATCCAATATGTGGGAATTATCCAATATGTGATAATTATCCAATATGTGGGAATTATCCAATATATGGGTATAATCCAAAGCTATTCGGACACTGCTGGCACCTGTGGTGAAGGAGTACTGAGTATGATTCGCAATCCCACATACCATGTTCACAATCAGCTGCAAGCGATTTGGAAGAAGACCGCCTTGTGTTGATTTTTAACAAAGATTTGAGCGTTGGTCATTCAGAAAGTAATGGCAAACTACTGACGTAAGCTTGCTTTGTCAATGACAAACAACCAAAATATGTTGGGGAAGAGTGCAACATCCTGTAAATGACATACAACTAACTTTTTTTTTTTGGTTTTATTTTTAAAAAGAACACCAAGAGGAAATATCTGACTATAGGAATAAAATATTCAGCTTTAGAATCAACAGAACATTCAGCTTTAGAGTCAGTAGAACGCCCAGCTGTATAGTGAATAGAAAACCCAAAGAGAACAACAAACTTGATAGTGAATAGGACAAGAACATCCCAAGAGAACAAGGAGAGGACAGCCTGAGACAGTAGCATTGCTTGTGATGTATGTCATCAGTTTGCATACATTTTTATCATTATGTGAATGTTGTAATTTATTCCAATGTATGTCTTAGCCACGAGAAGCATTTATCATTCTGTATGTATGTGTACACACTCTAATGTGCGTTGTTGCTGTATGTACATGGATTGTTGCTCTATGCACAAATTTGTTGTGTGTGTGTGTACATGGATTGATAGCTCTGGGTATATGAACTGGTGATGTGTGTACATGGGCTGTTACTACGTGGACATTGATTGTTGATATGTGTACATTAATTGTAGATATGTGTACATGGATTGTGTGCTGTGTGAACATGTACATGGATTGTCATGGTACACAGAATAGAGAAACCTAACAAACTCAGACAATGTAAAGAAATTGTATGGTTTCTACAACCAACGGGAACTTTCAGCTGCAGCTGATAACAACAAAATAAAATAAAGAATATCAGAAATCTAACAGCTGTTTTGTCTTCTTGTCTCAACTTTATTTCTTCCTGTCCATCAATGTTTGTGGGTCTTTCCCTGCCTTTCTTTCTTTGTTTCTTCCTCTTTCTATTTCTCTGTCTGTGTCTCTATCTCACTTTTCCTCTTTTTGTCCTCTCCTATTGCATTTTCTATCCCTTTCTTTTTCACTTCTCGTCCTTGACTTGGGGACGTCAATTACACATACCTTTGAAGTCAGAGTGAGTTAGCTTGATGGCGAGGGACATTGGTAATAGGTAAAAGCTAATACACACGCAGAAAAAAAACAGTCGATGGTACTAGAAGTAGTGTGTGTGAACTACCCTTGAGTTCAAAGCTTTGTGTCAATTCATGCCACCACCTCTCTCTCTCTCTCTCTCTCTCTCTCTCTCTCTCTCTCTCTCTGCCTGATAGCTGCTAGTAAGACAGTTGACATTGCCAGGTACTTCCCCGCCTCTGTGTTAGCTTTGTCTCTATATCTGTAATTATCTGTATATCTCTTTCGTTGTCTCTCTCTATCTATTTCTATCAATATCTGTCTCGCCCTCTATATATCCCTGATATATATATATCGGGCTTCCCCACCCCACCCCATTCTCCCCATACAAAGCCCTGTCCTTACAACAACACGGCATCTTTTCAAGAAAATAAGCGGCTTGCCAGAACCGGGACACCACTTAAGCCAACAGCAACAGAAGATAATCTCTTGTTGATTGCCGGTTTTTCCGCCACAAGCTATCAATGACCAAACTAACGAGAAAGAAATAACTTCAGTCGTTGACAAAGACTGGCCAGCCAGCCTGCATTCTTAGTTCCCGGGCTGAATTGACAAGTGAAACGTTACAATTATTCATTTCAATGACGATCCTCCGGGAGACATTAAACACCTGCTGACCACTGGGATCGGCGATTGTGGTCTGGGACACATGATTGTGCTCTGGGATCTGTGATTGTGCATTGGAAGCACGCACCACTTCTCTGTTTTGGAAAGGTTCAAACAAAGAAAAGTAGATTATGTTTGTATAGGGTGTATTTTTAATGACTGTGCAGTGTTTGAAAATATTGCTGGTCCAAGTTTTGTAAAGTACATGAAGAGTTTGAACTCTGTAAAGTTCATGCAACATTAAAAAAAAATTTGGGGGGGGGGGTGTTTGCATATCCCTTACAGGACGTTGCATTCAACATCAGCATTTTTCAGCTGCTGTTGATGTACTAGGCAAGATTACGCTCAGTAGTTTGCCATTGCTTTCTTAGCGATCGGCTCACAACCAACGCAGCGAGAACCGCTACCGATTTTCGCGCAGGTTACGTTACTCATGAGAATATACGGCACGGGATTACGGAGAAAGACGTTATCCTGCAACATAATAGGTAAATACACAACTTGGACCGGCAATATTTTAAGGCAATTTGTATAGCCAATCTTCTTATAGTCCATGCCGTGTGGCGTTGGTGATCATGTCTGTCCACAACCTTCTGTCTCGTGTACTGCCAATCTTCTTATAGTCCACGCCGTGTGGGCACTAGTGTACTGCCAATCATTTCTGATACTGATGTTCCGCCATGCCATGATATCAGGCTGTCCAGCATCTTCTCTCTTGGTATCCCCTTGACTCTCCTCCCTGCCAACTTTCCCATTGTGACAAAATACTCCAGCTTGTAACTTCTCATGACATGCTACAAGAATGTGCGCTGTTTCCTTCTGATGCCAGTAACCAGTTCTCTTTGTGAGTTAACCTCTTTCAAGATACCTCCATTGTTCTCTCTATCTGTCCATGGTTTTCTCATCATTCTTCTATAAAACCACATATCCGTAGCCTCCATATAATTCTCCACTTGTCTGCTAATCATCCATGACCTGCTTCCGTACATCAGGATTGGCTTAATATAGCTCTTAGGAACTCTTTCCTTGTCTCGATTGACAGAGATACATTTCAGAGAATATTTTTTATCTTGTGAAATGCTGCCTGCGTTTGAACTATTATACATTTAACTTCCTTAAAACATCTTCCATCTGCTGTTATTAAAGTGCCCAAATACTTAAGTACAATGTCTTGTTTCAGATCGGATCATTCACCTTGATTTGCTTTAGGGAATCAATTGTTTTCTGTGTAATAACCACGGTATTTCTTCAATTCAGACTAAGACTTTTGTTTTGACTTCCGTTCACTTCACAAATGAAGAATATGTTCTGCTGTATAATCTTTGTCAACTGAGATGGGGGGAAATAGTACTTACGGGATACTTCAAACCAGCCGTGGTGAATTAGCAGACTAATGTGGAATCAGGTGGAGTTGTGGTTTTATAAAAGTGGTGAAAACACCAATTATATAAAAATAGCAATGAAGATATCTTGAAAGAAATTCACTCCCAAAGATTATATGTACCAGAAGAAGACAGTTTACATTCTTGTTGCAAGTCGTGGCAACGGGGAAGGTGGAGTATATCGTGACAATGGGAAAGTTGGAGTGCGTCGTGACAACGGGAAAGTTGGAGTGCGTCGTGACAACGGGGAAGGTGGAGTGCGTCGTGACAATGGGGCAGGTGGAGTGCGTTGTGACAACGGGGAAGTTGGAGTGCGTCGTGACAACGGGGAAGGTCGATTGTATCGTGACAACGGGGAAGGTGGAGTTCGTCGTGACAATGGGAATGTTGGAGTGTGTCGTGACAACGAGGAAGGTGTAGTGCGTCATGACAATGGGAAAGTTGGAGTATGTCATGGTAATAGGAGAGTTAGAGTGCGTCGTGACAATGGGACAGTCGGAGTGCATCGTGACAACGGGGAAAGTTGGAGTGCGTCGTGACAACGGGGAAGTTGGAGTGCGTCGTGACAACGGGAAAGTTTGAATACGTCGTGAGAACGGGAAAGTTTGAGGGAAAGAGAGGCAGAAGCAATCCAAGAGAGGGGAGGGGGATATTAAACAGTTTAACGTCACGCCAGGGTGTAACTGCAGTATCAGAAATCAGCACACAAGACAGGAGGCTGTGTACAAGCACGGTTGCCCAACGCAATCCACCGTGGATGGTAGTGTGAAGAAATTTACCGACAGGCAAATATACTTGCCGCTCTCTACCGTGGCATCCCTGCCAAATTATAACCATGCTTTCTCAAATTGGTTCTGAAAAGAACAAACTGGCAGTTCTGTACGACAGCTGCAATAAAGCTAAAATAGAACGATGCTTGCCTATGGTGTTCGTTGTAAGACCCTAATCACAACTGAAATATTTGTTCCGTAACCTTGCATTTTATAATAGTTGACATATTTGAGATAATTGGAGCATCATGGAGGAACTGTCATGCATTGAGAATATCCTGCCATGAATAAACGCGGGTTAAAGCCAAATGCACTTACACTTAGAATAACCCGAATTGCCTGTACTTTGATTCAAGGAGACGCCACTGTTGGCAAATTACGTACTTGTCTGGGTTTTTTCAAAGCAAAGTCATTGTGTTAAAACAGATGATAGAAAGTGAAGCATGGGAAGGATTCCCAGGTTCTGTTTGTAAGTGCCTCTCTCGCCGAATGCCTGGCTACACGCAAACAAAGGATGCGTCTGATGTGTTTATCGTGGACGTTTGTAGTGGCACGGATGATGGGGTGGAGGACGGAAGTGGAGAGGGTGACGGGGAGAGAGGGATCTGAAAGTTGTCTATTCTATGTGCTTTTGAGGATAGGAGAGAGACAGTGAGATCTGAATATTGTCTATTCTGTTTTATTTAGAGTATGAGAGAGAGAGAGAGAGAGAGAGAGAGAGAGAGAGAGAGAGAGAGAGATCTGAATGTTGTCTATTCTATTTACTTTTGAGTATAGCCGTAGAGAGAGAGAGAGAGAGAGAGAAAGAGAAAGAGAGAATTGAATGCGTCTATTTTATTTACGTTATAGAGTGTGTGTGTGTATGCATATATATATATATATATATATATATATATATATATATATATATATATATATATATATATATATATATATATATATATATAAACTACCTTCTGCAAAACTTGCCAAAAAACCATAACAACCATGAAAGAAAACATAATAAGAAAGAGATCTGGTGGCGAGACCCCCAGGCCAGGCAGATCAGATAACACTGGGGAATATTGTGACACGGGGGCCAGTACTAGTAATCGTGTGACGGAGTTAATCCTGACTGTGTTACTAAGGAAATCCCCTGTGTCAGACTAAGAAACAGAGTGAGAATGGGAACGTAGAATGTGAGAAGTTTGATTGAGGGAAAGCTTTAAGTAATATGTGATGAGATTGAGAGGTTAAACATTCACATTTTAGGAATTAGTGAACATCGCTGGAGAGGCAAGGGACATTTTACAAATGAAAATGGAAGTCTTTTCATATATATTCTGGTAGAGACGTCGGAGGCCAGAGCGGAATGGCATTTTTTTTTAGATAAAACAACTGCAAAAGCTTTAATGGGATATAACCAGTTAGTGACAGAATCCTCACTATCAGACTTAAAGGACGTCCAAGAAACACAACTCTCGTACAGATATATGCACCAAATTCAACAGCAGAGGAGGACGAAATTGAAAATTTTTACAGCACACTGCAAGACACATTAAATAAGATTTGCAATAATGATATAACAATAATAATGAGCACTTTAATACTAAAGTAGGTACAGAAAGAGCTGAAAATTAGAGACACTTTTTAGGAAAATTTGGATTGGGAAATAGAAATGATGCAGGTGACAAATTAATTGAATTTTGCACAGAAAATGAGTTAAGGATAGCCAACACACCTTTTAAACAACACCCAAGAAGACTCTTCACAATGAAGTCCCCGGACAGTTTTACCAAACATCAGATAGATTATATTTTAATACAAAGAAGATGGAGATCAAGCATAACATCTGCAAAAACCCTACGTAGTGCAGACTGTGATACAGATCATCAGTTATTAGAAGCAGATCTGAAACTAAAACTCAAAAAGCTTACCCGAGGACCAAGGCCACTTCCTTTTGATCTCACAGAAATACCAGATGCATATGACAGAGGGTATTGAAGACTGCTTACATTCAGTGGGAGGCGTGGCAGAGGGTATTGAAGACTGATCACAGACAGTGAGGGGCGTGGCAGAGAGTACTGAAGACTGATTACAGACAGTGGGAGGCGTGACAGAGTGTATTGAAGACTTATCACAGACAGTGAGGGGCGTGATAGATGGTGTTGAAGACTAATTACAGATAGTGGGAGGCGTGGCAAAGGGTATTGAAGACTTATCACAGACAGTGAGGGGCGTGAAAGATGGTATTGAAGGCTAATTACAGCCAGTGGGAGGCGTGGCAAAGGGTACTGAAGACTGATAACAGACAGTGAGGGGCGTGACAGAGGGTGTTGAAGACTGATTACAGACCGTAGGAGGCGTGGCAGAGGGTATTGAAGACTTATCACAGACAGTGAGGGGCGTGATAGATGGTGTTGAAGACTACTTACAGACAGTGGGAGGCGTGACAGAGGGTGTTGAAGACTGATTACAGACAGTGGGAGGCGTGGCAGAGGGTATTGAAGACTTATCACAGACAGTGGGAGGCGTGGCAGAGGGTATTGAAGACTTATCACAGACTGTGGGAGGCGTGGCAGAGGGTATTGAAGACTTATCACAGACAGTGAGGGGCGTGGGAGAGGGTGTTGAAGGCTAATTACAGTCAGTGGGAGGCGTGGCAAAGGGTACTGAAGACTGATAACAGACAGTGAGGGGCGTGACAGAGGGTGTTGAAAGCTGATTCAATGTGAGGCGTGGCTGAGAGGATGCATAAACAAGTACATCAACGAAAACAAATAAACTGCATTAGTCAGCTTTACAAGAACACAATCACAAGTGGTATAATTGACGCTGCGGCCAGAACAACTTTGTCAGCACAGAAACAACAGAAACTGATACATATATTTATATATATATATTATATATATATATATATATATATATATATATATATATATATATATATATATATATATATATATATATATATATATATATATATATATATATATATATATATATATATACAAATCGGTATTATGTAGTTGTACCCGGTCTTTGGTGTTTATTTGCAGAGGAAGGCTTTAGTTGCAACGCCGATTCTATCACTTGATTGTTTTCTTGTAAAACTGACACAATTCAATTGTTTGTCTCGTTTTATTTACTCATCGTATTTGTCAAGTTTTACAGCAGTTCCGCCAACTTTATGTCTCTGAATTAGGAAAGGCAAATACGCCGAGAAAGATCACTGGTTCCCCTATTTAATAAAACCGAGGCCTAGAATATGTGAAGTTAGCATTAAAGAACCAGCGATCTTTTCTTTTAGAAAATATGGGAATCCCTGCCTGTCAATTACGCCAGCACACACTGTCCGTTTACCTGTATGCATCCGCCATATGTCAGATGTAAATCAGGTGAGGAAAGCCTAGGTCAGGTGTATAATAAATCGAAGGTAGGTAGGTTTCAAACAGGTAAAAGAGGTGGAGGCAACGCCATGACGGGAGTGCCTTTGAGCTTGGCATCAACATCAAAGTGCGGGACTTTTTCAAGTGGGGGAGAATTGGCAACTCTTGACGTTATTATAACGGGAATTAACTCTGACTGGGCGTGATTGTTTGGTGAAGCATTTATCTCTCTTGAGTCGTAACTCTTACTTCCAAAGATAAAAGTGAGTAGTGTCTAAGACACTTACCTATCGACGCGTTCCTCTATGTTGGAATTCCCTTTTCCCCAATAACCTGGGCTCTCCGGTCGATGCAGCCTAAAATATATAGGAACTTTTCTGAGAATTAAAGATGGTCGGTGGGACATTGACCACTGCCTTATAGGCTAGGTCAGGTCAAAGTGGTATTCAGTACAAGCAGCCTAGAGTCTTGCACAGTTCAGTGACAAGACGTGAAGATTGAGTGGATTGTGAACCACGCTTTGCCGGAAGTAAGCAGAGCGAAGGTCAAGCACGGACTATAGGTCCTTCAGAGCTCATTCACGTCTGGACCGCGTACGAGGTCGGACTGAAGATGGCAAATGGCAGAAGTCTATCTAGCCGCCACTTTTGTGTATATACAGTGTTTGTGAAGCAGCGGTTGAATGTCGACGTCAATTGAGAGTTCGAGCGAAAGATGTTGATTGCAGAGACCGAGTGCAAGTATTATTGATTTAGTGACATTGATTCGACATTGTTTTAGAGAAAGACGATAGTACACAGTTTGAAACTTATGCAGCTGTTGTGTCATGAAGAATTTACCGTTAAAGTGGTGTTGACTGTTACATAATGTGTCTGTGAAGATTCCTAGAAGGTATAAAGGCTGATACTACAATAGTCCATTAAGAATCACTCCTGTAGAACAACAGGGTGCTCTTTGCCAGATGAAAGTTAACCAGAATGTGAGAATAGACTTCCTGACAGATACCAGCGTCAAGCACTGGCGAATACTACCAATCAACTCCAGGGCAAATAAGAATCACAATAAATATGAACAGTTACAGATGCCCCTAACTCTCTGGTAACAGTAAGAGTAACACACATTGGCAGTGGTCTGTGAATATTGAATATGCCCATAACTCAGACATCATCTCATCCATCGGCAACACAGAATAGCTCAGTGGCAGCAGAATCGTCAGTCGTAAACCCATTTCGTTCATGGCATCACTTCATCAATCTAACGCCGACCGGTCTAAAATATGGAACGAGCACAATACACCAAATCATCCTCACAGCGTGAAAAGAGTCCCTTTACTTTTTCATTACTTATGTTAATGGTTTTCAGCAAAATATTGACATTATCTGTGATAATTTGGGGGGGGGGGGGAGAGAATACATTACATGTAAATATTTTGGCTCCATAAGCATTCAGAATGGACTCCGTTCAAAATCAGGCAAACGTAGACTGGCCACAGCAATGCGAAGGTTAACGAGTATTAAAAACATATGGCGCAACACCAGCACACTAAAGTATAGTTACCATTTTGAGAACATGCATAGTGCCCGTGTTAATATACTGGCTTGAGTCATGGACCATTTTGCCTGTGATAGTATACTAATTTGTCTCACGGACCATTTTGCTTGTGTTTCTACTAATGAAGAATCAGATTCGCTGGGCTGGTCACTTAACTCGTATGCCAGATCGCAGGCTCCCTAAACGCAATTTTTTTTACGGCGAGCAGCGTTATGGTAAACGCTCCCAAGGCGGCCAGAATAAACGTTTTAAAGACACTCTGAAAATCTCATTAAAAGCTTTTGGAATTCATCACGACACTTGGGAGACTGCTGCCAAAGACCGAAATTCGGGTGTACATCATTACATCAGGTGCAGTCACTTGTGAAGCAACCAGGACTGCAAGTGCTGTGAAGAAAATGCTGGACAGAAAAACCACTGCAGGAGATCTTCCTCCTGGAACGTCAATCATTCTTTGTCCACATTGTCAAAGACAATTTCGAGCCAAAAAAAAAAGACCTTATCAGCCATCTTCTAACTCACGGCTTCGCCCCACTGGATGAAATGAATGGTCATCATCATTCTTGATGGACAAACAACATGCTAACTTGTATCACGGAACATTTTATTTGTGATAGAATCAATCCTTTTCTATTCTTTTTTTTAAATATTTGCATATTCCTTTATAGGACATCGCAGTCAACACCATCATTTCTGCCGTTGTGATTTCTTTGCAAGTTTACGTTCAGTAGTTTGCCATTACTTTCTGACCGACTGGCACCGATAACAATGCAAAACCAACGCAACGCGGTCTGCTGCCAAATCGCACGCAGTTGTTTTGAACGCTATTATACTGAATTACGAATCGCGTCCGAAAGCCCTTCTTTACGGAGACCGGTTTTATATTCTTAAGATGTACAAATTGTCTGCTATCTTTTATAGAAAAGAACTTTAAAACTGTGCACCAACAATTACACCCTCGATATATCAATGAGCGAATCAGCAAAAAAACAAAGTGGAATAAATCAGCTTTACAATAACAATCATGAATAACAGAATAAATGTTGCCGCCATAAAGCTTTCGTCAGTACACGAACAACTTCTTCTTTTCACTTCTTCGTTCTTATTTCAAGCAGAGTGTGTCACACCAAGGTTTGCACCTCACAGGTCAGTGTGTCACACCAAGGTTTGCACCTCAGCAGGTCAGTGTGTCACACCAAGGTTTGCACCTCACAGGTCAGTGTGTCACACCAAGGTTTGCACCTCACAGGTCAGTGTGTCACACCAAGGTTTGCACCTCACAGGTCAGTGTGTCACACCAAGGTTTGCACCTCACAGGTCAGTGTGTCACACCAAGGTTTGCACCTCACAGGTCAGTGTGTCACACCAAGGTTTGCACCTCACAGGTCAGTGTGCGTGTGTGTGTGTGTGTGTGTGTGTGTGTGTGTGTGTGTGTGTGTGTGTGTGTTAGACTTCAGCATGTATTTGTGTCAGGTTTGCTGGCTCTAGACAGATTCCATCCAAGGTAATGGATGTTTACCCGTTGCACAAACAGCTTAAGAACTACAGAACGACACTGATATAACTGCCGATTTCCCCCTGTTTTTAAAAGTATGATCCCGGATAGTAGGAAGAAGAAGAGGAAGAAGAAGAGGAAGAAGAAGGAGAATCCGCTCCAAGGGAGAGTATAAGTTTCAATGAATATATTAGATTATCTCCCGTGACACAGTATAGCTAGATTATCTCCCGTGACACAGAGTTCCGTGAGAAACAAATACCTGATAGCACGTAACAACACACACGCACACGCCACCTATACACGCATGTGTACAACAGATGATACATTCGGCTGTTACTTGCGCATATCTGATGCCAGTTGCGCACGTCAGGCTCGTGCCGTTCTGATTTAAGTATTATATCTTTCGCCATCATCGGGCTAGCTAGTTTGGAAACTGAACGAACAGAAAGTATAGCTATGAAATTCGGCTAAAGGAAAGACATATAAATATTCAAGCAAACGTTTCGAAAAAAAATATGTATCAGTGAGCACAAAGTAAGAACATATAGCTAGAAAACTGAAATATCACTATAACAAATCACTAATTCATATGTTTCAGTGAATAACATGAATAAAATCCTAAGCTCACGAACTCAATGGCTGAACGATGATTGAGTGATGACAAATGACACAACGTTCTTCTTTAGGTGATAAAATTGTGTCCTACTCAAAAGTGTAGAAATCTTCTTCTACTATATGATTTATAAATCCTTTTCCCGCTACATGATGTATAAATCCTTTTCCCGCTATATGATGTATAAATCCTTTCCCGCTATGTGATGAAGAAATCCTTTCCCGCTATGTGATGTAGAAATCCTTTCCCGCTACATGATGTATAAATCCTTTCCCGCTATGTGATGAAGAAATCCTTTCCCGCTATGTGATGTAGAAATCCTTTCCCGCTACATGATGTAGAAATCCTTTCCCGCTATGTGATGTATAAATCCTTTCCCGCTATGTGATGTATAAATCCTTTTTCCGCTACATGATGTAGAAATCCTTTCCCGCTATATGATGTAGAAATCCTTTCCCGCTATGTGATGTATAACTCCTTTTTCCGCTACATGATGTAGAAATCCTTCCCCGCTATGTGATGTAGAAATCCTTTCCCGCTACATGATGTAGAAATCCTTTCCCGCTATGTGATGTATAACTCCTTTTTCCGCTACATGATGTAGAAATCCTTCCCCGCTATGTGATGTAGAAATCCTTTCCCGCTATATGATGTAGAAATCCTTTCCCGCTACATGATGTAGAAATCCTTTCCCGCTACATGATGTAGAAATCCTTTCCCGCTATGTGATGTAGAAATCCTTTCCCGCTATGTGATGTAGAAATCCTTTCCCGCTATGTGATGTAGAAATCCCCTTCTATACTATGATGTCGAAATCCGTTTCTATCCTTAAGGTGTAGAAACACTCTTCAATTTTTCATAGAAAGGAACTTTAAAACTGTGCACCAACCATTCCACCCTCAATCTAACAAGGAGTGGATCAGCTAAAACAGAAAGAGGAATAAATCAGCTTTACAATAACAATCTAGAGTGACAGATTCGACGTAGTAGCCATAAAGCTTTCGTCAGTACACGAACAACTTCTTATTTCTTCTCCGTTCTTCTTTCGATGGAAGTGCGCCACATCAAGTTTTGAACCCCACAGGTCAGTGTGTGCGACTTCCGCACTCTAGACACATTCCATCCAAGTTAACAGATGTTTACGCCTTGCAGTTTACCCGTTGCATAAACAACTTAAACACTACACTGATATAATTACTTCTTTTATTTTGGTTGGTTGGTTGGTCTCCCAGCTATCAATTGTCGCCATTACCCCCATTGGACAACAATCACCTTCCAATTAATATCCTGTGTGGGTAAAACCATGGACTATTTGTGACTGATTTAGTCACAGGATGATTAATCCGAGTCAGGATGGACCTTAATATAACTTCTCTTTGAGGTTGAACGGGGTAGGTGTAATGGCATAATCAAAATCGTAATCTCCCAGTCTTTAAAAATAGATCCCGGACAGGACAGAAGAAGAAGAAGAAGAAGAAGAAGAAGAAGAAGAAGAAGAAGAAGAAGAAGAAGAAGAAGAAGGAGGAGGAGGAGGAGGAGGAGAAGAAGAAGAAGAAGAAGAAGAAGAAGAAGAAGAAGAAGAAGAAGAAGAAGAAGAAGAAGAAGAAGATTCCGCTCTAAGGGAGAGTATTAGTGTTATTAGATTATCTCCCGTCTCCCCCCACACACAACACACACACCCTCTCTCTCTCTCTCTCTCTCTCTCTCTCTCTCTCTCTCTCTCTCTCTCTCTCTCTCTCTCTCTTTCTCTCTCTCTCTCTCCCCTCACCATTTTCACTCTCACTCCCACTCTCTCTCTCTCTCTCTCTCTCTCTCTCTCTCTCTCTCTCTCTCTCTCTCTCTCTCTCTCTCTCTCTTTCTCATTCTTCCTCTCTCACTCTCGCTCTCTCTGCAGGATTCCTGCCCATGTCTTGAGACCTGATGGGCCTATGGTGTGAACCCCTATTGTATAAACCAATCAGCGCTCTAGAGATGATATGTGACTATCACTCAGTCCACCCAGACCTTAAGACTCGCCCCTATAATAACACAATGCGGTTTTGGTTAGTACCACCTTCCATCTTACGCGCCTCCTACCCCGCCTCCTTCCTTCTATGTGCTCACTGAACCGTAACACCCAGCACCGGGTATAACAACACATCCGGGACGCAGAGGTTTCCAAGGCACCAGGGCCGGGCTATATACTGGCCAAGACCTATTGACGCGTCCTCGTCGAGCGTCCTGGGCAACAGGTCCCTTCGGGTCCTGGCTGAAGTCAGTAGGATCGCCGATTCCTCCGAAGTCGGAGAGTGTCTGCCTGTACGGCGAGGAACCACCAGTCTGCACACCAATAAGCCAGACATGGGACAACGGATACTCACGCAAACCTCAGGTCCTGTATGACATCGCACTGATGTTGGACAACAGGATGCCTTCATCCGACATACAGGACTTCGCGTTGGAACTCAAGCCAACGAACACAAGCAAGCAAGCAACAACACATCCGAGATTTTCTTAGTTACTTACAGATCCGAACGGTGAGGTGAGTATGAACGTTTTTGTCTATTAACATTTTTTCAATTAAACATTTTCTTCAACCAACATTCTTTTCAATTAAAATTTTTTTTTTCAATTCTCATTTTCTCTTCATTGCTTCCATTTTTCCATGCTTTTGTTCTTCTCGTCCTGTCGTCACCTTCTGATGTAGTCACAGGAGATCTCCTTGACTGTATGTTGTGTTTGTGAATGTGTTTGTTTGCTGACGAAGGCTAATCAGCCGCAACGTTCTGTATGTGTCTTAACTCTGTTATGTAAAGCTGCACTACTTTGTGTCATTTTATATTGTTTACACTTTCACAGCTTTACCGCAGTTCCACCAAATTTTATCCCCATTCTTCAGCACTATACACATGATTCCAAAGGGCCCCCGACAACATCTGCCTTTCATACACCAATTCTCCATCAAGCAGTGTAACCCCAGCCAATTTGTCCGCCTACTCGTTTCCCACCACACTAAGGTGTCCCGGGGGATGGGGGGGGGGGGTGTCGAACAGATGCTCTCTATTTGTGATTATTGAATAGAAGCATAACACTGTCTGAATCACGAATGTCTGCACCTTTCTCATAAAGATGCCTGGGGGGTGGGGGGGGGGGGGACGGGACTGAATAAGAACATGTGAAGAGAAGGGATCACAGAGCCCACTTGTATCGTTGTCTACACCTTGCTCGCTTGTCGTCGACCTAACCCTCCAGTACTGTTTGTGTAAGAGTGTTATGTCTTTTAACGTGACCGAGATATTTCACTTGCATGTATTTTATTTCTTCCATGAAATACAACATATTCTTCTGTATATCCACATCTCCAGGGCCTCTGTTTGACTTTCTAATTCCTTGTCCATTGTTCAGGCTTCTGCAACATTTTTTTTTTTAGCATATCCTTTACAGGACAGCTGTCAACACCAGCATCTTTCAGCTGTATGTTGATCTCTTGGCAAGATTACGCTCAGTAGTTTGCCATTGCTTTCTGAGCGGGCCGGCTCACATACCCCGTAAGTTACCGATGCGATTACATTTTACAATTCTCATGTTTAATGCATTGTTAATCATTCTAGATGGTAATACTGATTTCATATTATTGAAAACATTTTTGACCATTCCTATCCTATTCTCTTCTTGATTACTCTTTCACTTCTGCCATCATCTCTTACTACATGTCCAAAATAGGAGAAACTTGTTAGTGTTACTTGGTCCAGTATCTCACCGGTTACTGATTACTGTGACAATGTGATATTTATTGATGACCTCTCCTTTCCACTGCTAATTATCATACTTTTCGTTCGTTGGATATTAATATCTAAGCAACATTTAGCAGTATTCCTGTTTACTTATTCTACAAGGTTTGAAATGTCAATAGCAGAATCGCTAGGACTTGAAAGAAAAGACCACAAAATCTATCCTATCAATGACACTCAGTAAACACCGAAAGTTTAATTCTAGGAGTGGCAAGGGAAAGTACTCATATCACTTCTTGCCAGACGACAACGTCAAACATTTCGTGAGCAAGAAACGACAGCCACAAATGTTGGGATATTTTCTCTAGGCATTTGTTTGTTTGCACGTATTTCACAGCCATGGTAAGTATTTTCTTGTTAAAAATGTAATTCGAGCAGAAGTCTACGACAAATGTATACATTTATGTCGTATGAAAATTTTAAAAAGCAAAAAAGGACACAGAAACAAACATTTAAAACAATAACATCAATCATCAAGTCTCTCTTCATCTTAGAATCAAATCAAAACATTAATCACTATTTAATAACTCATTAAATAACAGTAAATAAAGAAATTTAATTGAAGTACCCTTGTAACTGAAGCCCATTGTAAACACCAGAATGGGGAGTATACAAAGCTATGCCCGGTTCAGGTCAAAACGTTGACAACGACAACCTGAATGAATGGAAGGACCAGAATAATGACTATATTTTTTTAGTTAGTTTGTAGTAAATTTAGACTCAACAGATATTGTCTAGACACTCAAAAGTAAAAAGTAAGTTTGTAGGTCAACATGGCCTAATGGATAAGAACACATGTTTTTAAACATCCGGTGTGCTGATGCTGAGGTAAGGGGTTCAACCCCTACACCAGACAGTTGGACTAAAATGCTGATCTATCGTCTTTGACTTGGGGACATAAATTACAAGTACCTCTGAGGTCAGAATTGGTTTGCGTGATGGCGAGGGACACTGTGAACAGGGAAAGCTAACCCACACACAAAATTCAGTCCAGCTCTACTAGAAGTAGTGTGTATGGGCTAAGCTTGAGTTCAAAGAGAGCAAGCATAAACAAACACAAAATAAGTGTCAAGTCAAGGACCCTTGTACATGCCTTACAGCGTTTTGGGCATCTGGTGCTGGATCCATATTTGTATCAACCAATCAGCACTCAACGAGAATTGGAAGTGGTTTGAGTCGCACGAGTGACTTATGAGAGTATGGAGCCGGTCGCTCAGAAAGTCGTGGCGTGCTGATGAGCGTAATCTAGCCTAGGAATCAACAACAGCTGAAAGATGCTGATGTTGACCGCAATATCCTGAAACAGGATGGAAATGCGGGAGAAAAAACAATTAAAAAATCAGCACTCAACATATATGCAGAATGTTATGAGAAATTTCCACAATTTTGAGACCAGAGACAGTTTTGATCAGTTGTAGTTGGTGTAAATCCAATTCCAGAACTTAGATATGCAGATGATACTGTTCTCGTCTCCAATACTGCTAAAAGATTAGAAGAATTTATCCTGTCCGCCAAGAGATGCAGTGAAAGTCAACATCTGTTTCTGAACTTAAGATCAGAAATAATGTCCATGGACAAAGCTACATGCCAACCAAAGATCACAGTCAACAATGAAGACACTGAAAATCCCACAAAATTTGAATAATCAATATCAGTGGGGGTTTTTCAATAGCAGTGGGGGTTGTTCAATAGCAGTGGGGGTTGTTCAATAGCAGTGGGGGTTGTTCAATAGCAGTGGGGGTTGTTCAATAGAAGTTTAGATGCAGACTGGCCATAGCAGTGTATAGATTAAACAGTACTATGGGTGGACATTGAGTTTTGAGTCCACCTTGGTGTACAGTGAGCTACCCTGGGTCAGCCTAGCTGACTGTTGTGGTCCGATATTGCTCATTGCTGAACACAATGTGGGAATGGCTCAAAGGAGTTGATATTGTCAAGGTACAGAGTTACTTGCTGAGTGTCAGTGGCCTGAGTTGGTTGCTTGTTATCAATGGATGACTCATCTTGTCATCAAGTGGCAGAGTGAACTGAGTTGTGAGAGACTGTTTGTACACTTCACTTTGGCTCTAAGATTACACGATGAACCACAATATGATACATTAAGTATAAGTATTGAACAGAATGCCATGCCGTTTTACTGTTTCTATTGTGTCTTTGAATTCACAACTCATCTCACGTTTCATTGATAATAAAATATATATCAACACTGGTGATTAAAACTATCACACTCTTAACTCCTAAAATATCTATCTATGGCGGCAGGGTGAATGCTGCCATTGCCACAACGAGTTTGACCTGGTCAGCTGTCGACCACGGTCATCCTCTAAGTGTCTAGTCCAGGAGAGACTTTTTCTGGACCAGGTTGAAAGCATGCTTCTTGCACAAGGTAAACTGCCCTTTCAACCATGATACAGGTGTGAGCTTTAGTCACGCCTGTTGGTCCTTGACAAACAGTATTAAGCACCCATGGCACAACACCAACAAACAAGCTGAAGTACAATCGTTAAGAACATGACTTTGAGCCTGATATATCAGTCTCCCCAGAGAACAGACATCTTTCTTGTGGCAACATACGGACGTGAGTCATGAACAATCTTACAAGCACTAAAGAAGAGAATTGGGGCTTTTGCTTGCTGGTCTTGTGCCATAGGTTCTTAATACTGTTTAACTTATTATTCATTCATTCATTCATTCATTCATTCATTCATTCATTCATTCAGTAGCATGTCCTTTGCAAAACCTCGCTCCCATAACAACTTTCTGGAAAACGTCTTGGTCATTAGCAAGATGTCCCGCGTCTGATGCACCCATCTGGAGATCATCTGCCACATCCCGCACCCATCTTATCTTTGGCCTTCCTCTTCCTCTCTTCCCGGGCATATACTCCTCCATTATTGTTCTCTCCAAACTTTCTTGACGTTTCAAATGACCGCAATATTTCAATTAACTTAACGTGCACATCTGAATATGTCATTACAGGATTATTCCAAGTTTATGGATGACAACTTTGATGCCAAGGACTGGGTGAATGCTGCCTTCCACAATCAGAAGGATTCTGACGTGTCAAAGGATGTAAGTATATCCATTAATATGAACTAATGTAAAGCTACATATAACGATGATACTAGCTAATGAAGTCACATTGAGAACTGTTAACTGTATGACTGCACAGGCTGTTGTTGTCTTTAAATGTGTAATGGAACATTCACAGTTTTCATAAACAAGTAAGGTAATTAGTTAGTCGCGGTCCAACTTCACGGCAAAGGGTCACCCCATAATACTCCATTCCTGGGCCAGTGAATATCACACGAAATGCCCCTCACTGTCCCATGTGAAAAGTGGAACAGACGGCAGTATCAGCAAACCAACAGCACACATGGACATGCATGCATAAAATTGTATAAACGTGCAAACCAGGATGTTTGGACTCAGAACAGGACACCATTTTGTCCGAGAGCTTTAAAGAGGCAAAGACATTCCCATAACAGTCTGTGAAGTTGAATTGAAGTGAAAAATTTAAATTATAGACCAGAGCATGACAGCTTTGTAGAAATGTGCAGACCAGGATGTTTGGACTGAGAACAGGACACCGTAAACTCAGAGCATACCTTCACTTAATGGGTGTCACTGGCCTGGCCAGCTTCATACGTCGTCCACTAAAGCAAAGTCCAGCACATCCCAGAAGACTGCCCACATTTTTACCATAAAGAGAGAGAAAATCTGATCTAAAGGAGAAACCCTTACAGGCAAACAATAGGGGTTGTTGACGACCCCAAGTGCACCGTCCTATTTGTGGCCCACGAAGGAATAGATGTATAGCAGACATTGATCACTGAAGAATAAGTAATAAGAAAGAGACAAACAGCTTTCTTTGGTGATGTGATGAGATGAGAGGCATTGGTGAACATTGTGACGACTGGAAAGATCAAGAGGAAAGAGAGACAGAGGCAGACCAAAAGAAATGATGCTGGATGGATTGAGACGGTGGCATAGAGGAATATCATCACCATAGTTGATCCAGAACACCAGAGACCGAGATCTGTGGAGGTAATTGCATTGTGCCTGCTTGCATCAGAGCTGTGATATTTGCACCTTGCGGCCGACTCATCCGACTTCTTCTGGCATTTGTTGACCAGGTTAACCTTCCTGGGTATTTCTCATACTAGTTCAGTGGCCTCAGTGATTTCTTGGCAATTTGTACTTGTGTACCATCTACTAATTACTATGCTGTCATGACTTCTTTCTATATTGTTATGTTATGATTGTGTGATTTTCATGTTTCTCTTTTTCAGCAATATGCTACAACTATGGTGATGAAATTGCAGGTGTTTATTCAAGTAAGTTGGGTTTTTTTTTAACAGCTTTGGTATGAATTGAGTGGATATTTTGCTGTGAGGTTGTTGATTGTTGTATGGATAGTTGGATGTGACAGTAGTTTAATTGTTACATGGATTGTTGGATGTGACAGTTTAATTGTTACATGGATTGTTAGTTGCAGTATTGTTGATTGTTCCTTGGGTGTCTGGTTGTATTATTATTGGTTATTGCATGGATATCTGGTTGTGACAATAGTTTGATTATTGTATGGATAGTTGGATGTGACAGTAGTTTAATTGTTACATGGATTGTTGGATGTGACAGTAGTTTAATTGTTACATGGATTGTTAGTTGCAGTATTGTTGATTGTTCCTTGGGTGTCTGGTTGTATTATTATTGGTTATTGCATGGATATATGGTTGTGACAATAGTTTGATTATTGTATGGATAGTTTGGATGTGTCAGTAGTTTGATTGTTGTATGGATAGTTGGATGTGATAATAGTTTGATTAATGCATAGATAGTTTGATGTGAAAATAGTTTGATTGTTGTGTGGATAGTTGGATATGACAATAGTTTGATTGTTGTATGGATAGTTGGTTGCAGTATTGTTGATTGTTACTTGGGTGTCTGGTTGTACTATTATTGGTCATTGCATGGATATCTGGTTGTGACAATAGTTTGATTGTTGTATGGATAGTTGGATGTGATAATAGTTTGATTAATGCATAGATAGTTTGATGTGAAAATAGTTTGATTGTTGTATGGATAGTTGGATGTGACAATAGTTTGATTGTTGTATGGACAGTTGGATGTGACAATAGTTTGATTGTTGTATGGATAGTTGGTTGCAGTATTGTTGATTGTTCCTTGGGTGTCTGGTTGTACTATTATTGGTTATTGCATGGATATCTGGTTGTGACAATAGTTTCATTATTGTCGGGATAGTTGGATGTGAAAATATTTGGATTGTTGTATGTGTACTGGTTCCGATATTATTGATTGTTGCATTAATAGCTGGATGTGACAGTATTTTGATTGGTGCATCGGTTCTGTTCTAATATCGTTGATTGTTGCATGTATATCTGTTTGTGATATTGCTGACTGTTATATGGATTTCTGGTTGTGGTGTTTTTATTGTTGCATGAATATCTTTTAGATTTGTGTGTGGCTATCTGGTTGTAGTATTGTTGGTTGGAATATCTTGTTGAGGTAAAATAATTATTTTCATACAAACTGGCAACTTGTTTTAATGATTAAATGTTTGTTGACTAGCTTAACCCTTTACCGGGCCAAACATCCGGGAACGTTTCTACCCCGGAACGGGCAATCCGTCCGAAAGCGCCCGTGACTATTATGCATTGTAAAAACGCGACCTCTCGGCTTTCCGAGACTTCCGATTGTCTACTTTCGGTTTCGCCGATAGCTTGACAACATGGCTGCCATTTGCAAGCGTGTACTTTGAATTTGAATGGATTTTTTCAATAGTTTTTGTGGGTTTTATGCTTTGTATTTCAAAATGGATTTTGACGATTCTACAAGTGATAGCAGAGATTTCACTGGGTTCAATTTAAGTGACCTTGAAAGGCACAAAGTTAACTATTAATTGGAGCTAGATATCGGTGATCAGTGTTACTTTGCGTTAGCAGTCGTGAATCGGACTTTAAAGAAAGTGATTATGGTTCGGAAAATGTGTTTGTAAATTGCTGTATAGATTTTGCCGTATAGATGACTGACAATCACAAACAATATGTTGTATTTTGTAAATATTTGTGTTCATGTGTGGATTAGTGGCATCATTCACGTGAGTAAAATTTTCTGCATGCTTTTCCCTTCATGTTGCTGTTTATTTTACTAAAATCTGTTGACTAACAACTTATATGTGATATTTTTACTAACGTAACCCAAAATTTTACCAAATCTCAAAATTCTTCTTGCCCGTTCAGGGCTACAAAACAGACAAACGTCTGCCCGGTAAAGGGTTAACATACAAACTATATATATGTTGGATATTCTCGAACTACAAACATTTATTAACTGGTGCCTGTACAGAATAGTGGTACTACAAAGGTATGGCAGAATCACCAGTGTAGAGCTCATGGAGAGAACTAGACAAATTTCAATGAATCGAGCGGTGAGGAAAAAACACTGGCACTGGATATGACACATATTGAGAAAACCTGAGGAGAAAGTATCGAGATAGTCCCTTGTATGGAACCCTCAAGGTAAATGAAATAGTGGGAGACCTGAAACACATGGAGAAGAGAATTAACAATAGTGATGAACAATAAGGGCAGTACATGGGTGGTCCTGCAGGAGATAGCAAAGGATCAGGTGGTTGGGTGTGATTTGGTTGTGGACCAATGTCCCAATAGGGGATCAAGGAGAACAGGAGGAGGACGTTCTTGCCTATTTAGTCACATTTGAAATGCCAAAATGTATGTGACATTCATGCAATCTAGTTAGTTAGTTAGTCATGCAATCTTCTTCAGCCAACACGAAAAGTAACAAAACACTCACCTTGTAGTTTTTCAACATGAGTCATCACCGGGTACCGAGGGGGCACGCTGAGCGATGCTACTTTTGGCCTGCATGTGTGTGAATAGTCTGTCTGTCTGCGTTAAAGGGAGTCTCAGTGGTGAAGTCATCAAGCCGTTTGCCTTGCAGTCCAAAGGTTGTGGGTTCGATTCCGGGTTACGTCTTTTAGTTCATTAGTGCATTTTTGTCAGAGACTCCTGGGGATCGTCACTGGAGCTACGCAATTTGTGCTTTGTGTCATGCTTTTGACAGGCCTTCCTGCAGAAAGAGACTAAGCCATATGGGATAAAACCTGGTGCAGTGCAGTCAATCCTCTCAACTTTTTCAGACTCATCATGAGTCATGCCATGTTTGGCTCTGCTAGAGCACTTTCTTCTTCTGTGATCCACTTTTGCTATATGTCTATTCCAGTATGGGTCACATACAGGATGGTGCATCCATTGTTGTGTGTAGATGTCCCATTTCTAGTCCCGTGCCACTCAGGCCTACATCGTCCTACTTTGGCAGTTGAGGTTTCTTTTCTGAATTACTCGAACACTTATTTCATTCTCACAAAATAACCCATACTTTAGTACATGTATACAGTGGAATAGTGATAGAACCTTTGTAGTCATTTGAAGCATTTATATCTGCACACTTGGTACACAAATTCGGCTTGTCCATGTGTTTGTTCATATTGTGTGTTCACTTTATTGGCATGTATGTGTTTGTTCATTTTGTGTGTTCACTTTATTGGCATGTATAGGAGTATGTTCATATTGTGTGTTCACTTTATTGGAATGTCTGAGTGTATGTTCATATTGTGTGTTCACTTTATTGGCATGTATAGGAGTATGTTCATATTGTGTGTTCACTTTATTGGAATGTCTGGGTGTATGTTCATATTGTGTGTTCACTTTATTGGCATGTATAGGAGTATGTTCATATTGTGTGTTCACTTTATTGGAATGTCTGGGTGTATGTTCATATTGTGTGTTCACTTTATTGGCATGTATAGGAGTATGTTCATATTGTGTGTTCACTTTATTGGCATGTCTGGGTGTATGTTCATATTGTGTGTTCACTTTATTGGAATGTCTGGGTGTATGTTCATATTGTGTGTTCACTTTATTGGCATGTCTGGGTGTATGTTTATATTATGTGTTCACTTTATTGGCATGTCTGGGTGTATGTTTATATTATGTGTTCACTTTATTGGCATGTATAGGAGTATGTTCATATTGTGTGTTCACTTTATTGGCATGTCTGGGTGTATGTTTGCATTGTGTGTTCACTTTATTGGCATGTATAGGAGTTTGTTCACATCGTGTGTTCACTTTATTGGCATGTCTGAGTGTATGTTCATATTGTGTGTTCACTTTATTGGCATGTCTGAGTGTATGTACTCATTGTGTTTTCACTTTATTGGCATGTCTGGGTGTATGTTCATATTGTGTGTTCACTTTATAGGCATGTCTGAGTGTATGTTCATATTATGTGTTCACTTTATTGGCATGCCTGAGTGTATGTTCATATTGTGTGTTCACTTTATTGGCATGTATAGGAGTATGTTCATATTGTGTGTTCACTTTATTGGCATGTATAGGAGTATGTTCATATTGTGTGTTCACTTTATTGGCATGTATAGGAGTATGTTCATATTGTGTGTTCACTTTATTGGCATGTATAGGAGTATGTTCATATTGTGTGTTCACTTTATTGGCATGTCCTGAGTGTATGTTCATATTGTGTGTTCACTTTATTGGCATGTCTGAGTGTATGTTCATATTGTGTGTTCACTTTATTGGCATGTCTGAGTGTATGTTCATATTGTGTGTTCACTTTATTGGCATGTATAAGTGTATGTTCAAATTGTGTGTTCACTTTATTTGCAGGAAGTGAATAATGTTCTGGAGGAGGCAGGCCAGCAGGCTCTTCAGAATCTGCCAAGGTGAGGTTTTTCTTTTCCTCTTTTCACTCCTTCGTTCTGCCTCTCCTGTCTATCACTGTCACATAGCTTTGCTGTCTTAATGTCTTATTACATATGACTGTTACCGTACATGTGTGAATATCACTGTACATGTGTGGATGTCTTTGTAATATGTGGATGTCACTGTACATGTGTGGATGTCACTGTACATGTGTGGATGTCACTGTACATGTGTGGATGTCTTTGTAATATGTGGATGTCACTGTAAATGTGTGGATGTCACTGTACATGTGTGGATGTCACTGTACATGTGTGGATGTCACTGTACATGTGTGGATGTCTTTGTAATATGTGGATGTCACTGTACATGTGTGGATGTCACTGTACATGTGTGGATGTCACTGTACAGGTGTGGATGTCTTTGTAATATGTGGATGTCACTGTACATGTGTGGATGTCTTTGTAATATGTGGATGTCACTGTACATGTGTGGATGTCACTGTACATGTGTGGATGTCACTGTACATGTGTGGATGTCACTGTACACGTGTGGATGTCACTGTACAGGTGTGGATGTCTTTGTAATATGTGGATGTCACTGTACATGTGTGGATGTCACTGTACACTGTACATGTGTGGATGTCTTTGTAATATGTGGATGTCACTGTACATGTGTGGATGTCTTTGTAATATGTGGATGTCACTGTACATGTGTGGATGTCACTGTACATGTGTGGATGTCACTGTACATGTGTGGGTGTCACTGTACGTGTGTGGGTGTCACTGTACGTGTGTGGGTATCATTGTACATGTGTGGGTACATGTGGAACTGTCACTGTACACATGTGGATGTCGCTGTACACGTGTGGATGTCACTGTACAAGTGTGGATGTCACTGTACAAGTGTGGATGTCACTGTACATGTGTGGGTATCATTGTACATGTGTGGGTACATGTGGGACTGTCACTGTACACATGTGGATGTCGCTGTACACATGTGGATGTCACTGTACAAGTGTTGGTACATGTGGGACTGTCACTGTACACATGTGGATGTCGCTGTACATGTGTGGATGTCACTGTACACATGTGGATGTCACTGTACACGTGTGGATGTCACTGTACTATGTGTGGATGTCGCTGTACATGTGTGGATGTCACTGTACATGTGTGGATGTCGATGTACACGTGTGGATGTCACTGTACATGTGTGAATGTCACTGTACGTGTGTGGGTATCACTACATGTGTGGGTACATGTGGGACTGTCACTGTACATGTGTGGATGTCACTGTACATGTGTGGGTATCATTGTACATGTGTGGGTACATGTGGGACTGTCGCTGTACACATGTGGATGTCACTGTACAAGTGTGGATGTCACTGTACATGTGCGAGTATCAATGTACATGTGTGGGTACATGTGGGTCTCTCACTGTACATGTGTGGATGTCACTAGACATTTGGGATGTCAGTATATGTATGATTATCACTGTCTGTCGCTTTATGATTATCTTAGGGTGGTGAGAGAACTGGATGCTGTCAAACAGGAAGCAATACTACTCCAGGACCAGATGAGGGTTGTCAAACAGGACATCCAGAAGGTAAAGACCCTGGTTTGTTTCTCACAGTGACACAGCACAGCTGACATATGACATGTCTCAGTGTTGTAGTCCACAAGCTACATGTTAGATTTGTGCAGAGAACTCTGTGTGTGATTGAGAAAGAAAAAGAGAGTGAGTGAGTGAGAGATAGAGATAGCCAGTAATCCTGTATGTTTGACACAATGTGCCATAAACATAAAAGCCAATGATCTACTTGACATAAACATAAGAGCTAAGGATTCTGTATGTGACATAAACATAAGATGTCATGATTTGCTGGCAGCTCTTCTGCCGTGTACAACTTACATGCTCAAGTTTTTGCACAGAAAGTAGACAGTTATTGTCACTTTTTCAATTATAGATTGGTTTGTAAATGATCACAATGATTGCACACATTGTAAATGATTACTATCATTGCACACATTGCCGGGAAGGTTAACCCGGTCAACAAATGCCCGCAGAAGTCGGATGTGTCGGCCTAACGGCGCAAGAACGCAGCTCTGCTGTAAACAGGCACAACGCAATCACGTCCGAAAAAACACTCCTGATGAACGCAGAAGAAGAGGAAGATTGCACACATTGTAAATGATTACTGTCATTGCACACACATTGTAAAAGATTACTATCATTGACCACATATTGTAAATGATTACCATCATTTCATGCCTTCTTGGAGGCAGCTGGTTCAAATTCTAGAGTGCCCACATTATAGTATTCAATTTTTATGTTTTCCAGTTTATTCACAAATCTCAATAATTTTCTTCTACTTCTGTGAGTGCCGATTACTACATGTGAATGTATATCTTATGTTGCATCATTGAGCTGTTCCCATGTGTTAATAATTAAGTTCACGCCAGGAGGCATAATGGGTTTATGATCCCATTTTTGTGTATCATTCGGCACTGGATGGGTGGCGCTCGTGTTAATACTTTTGTAATATTTCCAGGTGGAGCAGGACACGTCCCAGTCAATGCAGTCTTTACTCAAGCTGGACAGAATCAAGTCTCGAATGAAGACCACAGCAGACGCCCTTAAGGTTTGACTATTTACCACAGGATATACATTTCTGCCTATTAATTTACTTCATGCTTCCATCTGTTCATTATACTCACACAGTTCTGCCAGTTTATTGACTACAGCCATTTATCTGTTCATTAAACTGATACATTTCTGTCCGTTAATTGACTTCTCCTGTTCACTAAACTGACACATTTTTATCACTAAACTGACATATTTCAGTCTACGAAATGATCTGTTATCATCCATCTGTTCATTAAATGACTTACCCACCTGTCTGTTTATTAAACTGTTGCATTTCTGTCTACTTATTGATGTGTTATCATCCGTCTGTTCATTAAACTGACACATTTCTGTCTACTAATTGATCTGTTATCACCCATCTGTTCATTAAACTGACACATTTCTGTCCACTAATTGATCTGTTATCATCCATCTCTTAACATTGTCAGAGGTTAGGACTTGACTTCTGCTTAGGTTGACATCATGACTCATTACTATAGTCCAATGCTTTGGCGTCAGGACTCATATTTTGACCTCAGTTTACTGCTGTTGAATTAACATGAAATATGGAAACGGGTGTCGGTCTTTCGTCCTGCTGTTAAACTTGTGAGGACATGATTACTGGTTAGTTTGACATGATTATGGTTTACGTTTGACATGATTATGGTTTACTCTTGAGATCGTGTTCAAGGTCAGCAGAATCACTCTTTAGCTTTGTTGATCTGCTATCTTACTTCTTGCAGTCTGAAGTCCTCCGACCTGCATGGTGATTTACATGTTTATTTAATCACTGTTGTCCAGGGGTTTATTCTGATGTTTAATTGTATTTGTTATTCAAATGCATGTGAGCCCTTAACTTATTCCTCCACATTCTGAAATCACTAACAACACACTTGTTTACAAAATTTCTTTACAGGAGACCAAACAGTTTCACATCATATAATCTCTCATCTAAAATCACATTTTCTATTTTTTTAAATCTGTCACTCAAAATAATTTATCACTCAACCTTCACATGCCAAACAGTTTCACATCATATAATCTCTCATCTAAAATCACATTTTCTATTTTTTTAAATCTGTCACTCAAAATAATCTATCACTCAACCTTCACATGGCGACAGTCTCTTGCCATCTTCAACTCCGTTTTTTTATCTGTCCTGTTCTTGCAACCGTCTCCGATCAAGTTACCCTTTTTAGAGTATTCTCAACTGTTCTGCTTAGTCACTGCCTGTGATCTCACTCAAGGCACGCTTCAGACTGACATGAACTCACTAGCCTCCTATCAGTAATCATCAAAGCTTTATTGTTGCATTCAATTGGTGTTCATG
>JACEFZ010027197.1:132500-300000 GCA_014155875.1 Cepaea nemoralis
TAAGTTGTGTATGGGATTCATATGGCCATAACATTATGAGGTTGAGTTGACCCCCAGAGCTGTAGTGGTCTGAAAAATGAATTTTTCCACTTCTGGGGTTTGAACTTGAACCACTATCTGGTTTAGCAAGTGCACTTACTACTAGTTAGTTAGTCGGGGTTCCAACTTCACGGCAAAGGGTTGCCCCATCATACTTCACTCCTGTGCCAGTGAATATCACTCAAAATGCTCCTCACTGCCCAATGTGGAACAGACAGGAGTCTCGGCAAGCCAACAGCCCGCACAGTTACACTGTGCATAATGCCGCTACCAGAATGCCAACACAAAAGTCCGCCATGAAAAACACAGTTCATCATCGATGGAAGCGGCAGCCACTAGAAAACCAGCAGCCATACATTTCTGCAAGTTGCACTTACTACTATGCACTATGATCCCCAACACATATTGTTGCTCTATTGATTACAAACATGCCTCTCTCAGAAATGTGTTCCGAATGTGAATTTGAATAATGAAGACACAAACATAATATCGCACAAAAAAGACATGATAGTCTCTTTAAAACTACCATGGTAACACCAACCGTTAAACATATGACAGTGTATAGCATGTTTCAGTTTAAAGGATTCATTATGTTGCTTTGATATATGTTGAATTATTTCACTGTCTATAGTATGCATCTAGTGAAATATGCCAGGCAGTGTTGCATGTCCGAGTGCATTTTTCTCAGAGACTCCTGGGATTCATCGCTGGAGCTACAGAGTTCATGCTTTGTGCGACTCTTTCAGCAGGTCGACCTGCAGAAAGAGACTGAGCCATATAGGATAAAACCCGGTGCAATAAAATTGATCCTCTCGACTTTTAAGACTTTTTAAAATGTTCCATGTCCTTTGCAGGGCGCTCCAATCAAACTCAACTCTAGGTTGATTTTCTTGGCAATTTTATTTTTAGTAGTCTGCCATGTGCCGGTCTCCCTGGCGAGGAGTTAAGGACGCTGTTTGTAATCCCGTATATCCACATACGAAACAGCTTCGTGAGATTCGACAGTGGGTCACGTCGTGTTGGTTTCTTAAGGAAAGGTACATGAGCCGATCGTTCAGAAAGCAATGGCAAACTACTGAACATAAAACTTGCCAAGACATCAACAACAGCTGAAAAATGGTGGTGGTTAAAGTTGTTTGTTTAATATTGTTTGTTTGTTTAAATGTTGTTCGTTAGTTGAAGTTGAAGTTAAACGTTGAAGTTTACACAAGAAATGAATGTTCAAGTCTAAATGACCATGTAGGGAGTTGAACTCTCTACTGCAACATCAGTGCACCAAAAGTTTAAGCACATTAAAAAAAAAGAGATTGAGGGGCTTAATGTACTGATGGTGGGGTATGAAGTTAAATAATACAGTTCTCTTTGATAAGTTAAGCTACCTCTGAAGTCGGAGTGGGTTTGCATGATGGAGAGGGACACTATTATAGGGAAAGCTAATCCACACGCAAAATTCAGACCAGCACTACTTGAAGTAGTGTGTATGGACTACACTTGAGTACAAAGAGAGCTAGCGCAAAAACAAAACAAAAATAAATTACTCTAAATGTTGTCCTGTGTGATTAGTTAATTGATTGGTTAGAATCTTCCAGAAAACTTAATGTTCCCTCTTAAGATCCATACATTAACAGATTATCTGCACCCTGGAAAGGGCTGGCATCTGTCAGTGTGAGTTTAGTTTAGGGACTTTCCTCTCCACCCATCACTGAATTACCTTCTCCTCAGGGACTGTTGCAGATCTATCTTTCCCCTCTCTGAGCTCAGAAGCCAGCAAGGTGTGCATGATAAGTTCTGAGACTGCACATCTGTGGAGAGGCTTATTAGGATGTAACCGGTTATGAGTTAACATGGCACATACCGACTGGCTGGTGTTAGGCCTAGGTTGGTAGTTTCCTGTACAGGTTCATTTGCAGCAGACTCGACTCCAGTGTGCAGAGGTTGTTGTGTTCAGTCAAAGTAATGCAGTTCTTTTTGTTTGGCCAAAATAATGTAGTTCCCTTTGATTGGTAAAAATAATGTAGTTCTCTTTGATTGGTCAAAATATTGTAAGTATCTTTGATTGGTCAAAATGTTGTAAGTATCTTTGATTGGTCAAAATAATGTAGTTCTTTCTCTTTGATTGGTCAACATATTGTAGTTCTCTTTGATTGGTCAGAATAATGTAGTTCTCTTTGATTGGTCAGAATAATGTAGTTCTCTTTGATTGGTCAAAATAACATAGTTCTCTTTAATTGGTCAACACAGAGATGTTCATGTCTGATAGGTTAAAATAGTGTAGCTGTGTTTAATTCATGGTGGCAGGTTTTTTTTTTTTTTTCAACCAGCTCTGGGGACAACCAACCCAGCCTCTTAAAAAAAAAAGATGCCAGAAAAAAATTTAATAATTTCCTGTAAATTGTTTGGGAAAGAACAGGGATGAGGTCGGGAACTGGCCATGACAACTCATTAGGTCATGGCTTTGAAAATGTCAAGGCCTAACACTTCACACTCAGACAGCAGTATCTGCCATGGGACTACCTTTGTGCATGAAGGGTGAAAATAATGGCACTGTTTGATTGGCTGTAGTAAATTATGCCATTTCATTGGTTGAAAGAAATTATGCCATTTCATTGGTTAAAAATAAATGAAGCCATTAATATTGGTTAAAATCAGTTATGCCATTTTATTGGTTAATGTAAATAATACAATTTCATTGGTTAAAATCAGTGATGCCATTATATTTGTGAAAGTAAATGATGCTGTTTCATAGGTTTAAATTATCTGTGTTTAATTGGCTAAACAATGTAGTTCTATTGTAGCTACAATACCTACAAATGTTGTTGTTTATGTCTATTTAGCTCATGCTGGTGGACACTGCAGACTACGCAGAGAAGTGTCAGCGGCTGGAGAAGCTGAAGAATCGACTAGAAGCAATGTTGAGCCCACAGTTGATATCGGCGTTCAATTCTCAATCCTTGGGTAAGTTAATTAAAGGGCCTCATTTCATGCCATGGGACATATTGGGCATATGGTGCTAGCCCCATATGTTTTCATCTGATCGACACTATGTGGATTATATCACATTGGCATTATTTATTTCCCAAGAAATATCTTGGTACCGGTTTCAGGCATAATTGACCTGTCAGGCTTGGTCGGTGAAACATAAATTCCCTTTTTCAAAGTGGATGTGAACACATGACCCTCGGACCAGTTGGCAAGCTTTCTAGCCAGTGCACCTAGCACAGCGTTCAATCTATTGGTAGGAGGACAAAACAGTTGAGATCACATGCAGGATATCACCATGGCAGAATGGGTGAGAGCAGTCGCTCTTAAACTTCTAGTGTGCTGATGCTGAGGTAGCGGGTTCAAACCCCTACATTGGTCAGTTGGACTAAAATGTTGATTTCTTGTCCTTGACTTCTGGACGTAAATGACAAGTACCACAGAAGTTGGAGTGGGTTTGCCTGATGGTGAGGGACACAGGTAATAGGGAAAGCTAATCCATATGTAAAAATCAGTCTAGTGCACTAGGAAGTAGTAGCAAATGTATGGATTCTGCTTGAGAGCGAAACAAAAAAAATCCAAAAACTTACTTACTGTTGTTTATTAATGTTGCTATTACTGTTTTTGTTTGTAATTCATATTGTGGGTAGCTATCTGTTCATTCTTCATATAGATCATTCAGGGCTTCATGTTAGCTTTGAAGAATAAATACTTCACGATCTGCAGAGAATGGTGCGGAAGGGAGTGACCACAGGATCTTACCAAGACTCAGGTCTCTGAGGAAAGGCCAGGCTGAGATCTAATCAGACTGGTACTAGTACTATTAGTACTGGGACTTTTTGCTGGCTGTTGAAGATGAGAACGGAGCACGTATGGGATTGTCCTGAGTGCTGTGATGACGGTTGTTAACTCAGTTCAAGAGTTGAGTTGAGTTGAGCTAAATTTGATGTCCTGAACTCAAGAATAAATATACAGTTTACAAGAGGATTCAAAAACAGCAATAATATATGCAATTAGATATATATATATATATATTTTCTCTGTCTTATGTTGTATTACAGAACAGACACTGAAGTATGTTGGCATATTTGAGAGCATCAACAGGTTGCCACAGCTCTACAAGTACTACCACAAGTGTCATAAGGTCTGAGCTTGTACATTGTCACATATATATGTTCTGTTATCCTGGTTTGGTTATAATAGCTTTCAGTTGTTATGTTGTCTAGTGTGTCCTCTAATCTCTTCTACTTCTATGAGTGCCAACCAATACCTGTGGGTTTGTTTACATGCTCTCGGTAACCTCAAGAGTTTTGCAACAGATGATATTTCTGTGTTATGTTTAGTTAGAAGTTGATAGCAATAAGTCATTGCCTTGAAAGTTAGAAAAAGGGTTCTTGCAATCTTACATAGAACCAGTTTTAAAACATGGCTGCGAATCCTGGATAATTAGTAAACAGGCAAAAACATCCCTGGAAGCCTTGGAGATGTGGTTTCTTTTTCTTTTGTGTTCGTCCTGAATATTTTTTTAACGTAATTGCATTGGACCTGCTTATAGCAGAGCTGCAATATTTGCATCTTTCGGCCGACTTCTGCAGGAATTTGTTGACTGGGTTAACCTTCCCAGAAGATGTGGTTTTATAGAAGAATGCTGAAAATTAATTGGACAGCCAAAATGAAGCAATTAGGATGTTTTAAGCGAAGCTAAGTCATAAAGACAATTCATCACAAACATCAGAAAAAGGCAGTCATCGTTTTTTGGCCACGTTATGAGAAGAAAACAACTGGAGCATGACATGACAACTGGAAAGATTTGCGGAAAGAGAGATAGAGGAAGACAGCGTAAGAAGATTCTTGACAGTCTTGTATCATGACACGGAAGGGAGTCAACACACGAATTGATCCATGATGTTGGAGATCATAATTTGTGGAGAGGCATGATCACTCAAACCATCCGGCAAGGCATTGGATGATGATGAAGAGTTAGTAACACATGTTCCATTCACTGGACCTATGAAAAGTTATCATCTTCTGCACAGTTTAAAAGGGGGTTTGGTGTACAGGTGTTGTTGCTTTGGATATGATAAGGATGCTTGAAGATCTACAAATTGATGGAAAAGATCTTAGACTTGTAAAAAACATATATTGGAAACAACAAGCTGCCATAAGAGTTGATAATGAAGTAAGCCAATATCAGCCTATTAAAAGGGGTGTGAGACAGGGATGTGTAATGTCTCCAGATCTGTTTTCCCTGTACAGTGAAAGTATTTTCAGAAATATTGAAGATATGGAAGGAATCAACATTGGGGGACGATGCATCAATAACATTAGATATGCAGATGATACAGTCTTGATTGCAGACAATGAACAGGACCTGCAAAATTTAGTAGATGCGATTGTTACACACAGTGAACAACTAGGGTTAGAATTAAATTGTAAAAAGACACAGATTATGGTCGTCACTAGGAAGGACGTAATACCACAATGTAATATACAAGTAAATGGGAATATTCTTCAACAAGTGAGTAGGTACAATTATCTCGGAACAGTAATAACATCTGATGGGAGATGCCTTGAAGAGATTAGAACAAGAATCGCCATGGCAAAAGTAGCCTTTAGCAAGATGAAAAACATATTGACCAATAAAAAGATGTCAATTGAAACGAGAAAAAGAGTGTTGAGATGCTACATAGAACCTGTACTTTTATATGGATGTGAAGCGTGGACAATGAGCAGTCAGGCTGAAAAACATCTGATGGCTGTAGAGATGTGGTTTCTGAGGAAAATGCAAAGAATACCATGGACAGCCAGAAAGACCAATGAACAAGTCCTTCAAGAAACAAATGAAGATCGTAAATTGATTAGAGAAATTAGACGTAGACAGTCAAAATTCTTTGGGCATGTTATGAGAAGAAATGGATTGGAGAATTTGGTGACAACTGGTAAGATCGAGGGGAACAGACCAAGGGGAAGACCTAGAAGCAAGTACCTGGATGGCTTGGCCTTGTGGCATGGTCGAGACAGAAACACGGAGCTGATCCATGACTCTGGTGATCGAGTGAGATGGCAGAACATGACCGCCCACGCTTACCGGCATGGCACATGATGGATGGATGGTAGGGACATTAAGCGCAAATGTAAAAAGAAAGAGCTTATTTCATTCGAGCCAACTGAGTATAAATGCTTAAGCGATGTGCAATAGCAGATGCTAGGCTTAGAACTTAGAAATTAGTTATTATTGGTCATTAATTGTGGTTCCAACTTCATGACAAAGGGTAACCCCATAATGCTCCGTTCCTGTGCCATTGAATATGCCACAAAAAGCCCCTCGCTGTCCCATGTGAAAAGTGGAGCAGACAGCAATCCTGAAAAACCAACAGCACACACAGGCATACATGCGTAAGGTCGCTGTCAGAATGCCAACACAACAGGGCTTAGACATGTGAAGATGGATCCTTTCCATGTGAAAAGGGTGTTTGCAGAGAACAGCTTTTAGTAATGAACCTGAATATCTGATCCAGTTGTAGACAAGGAGTGTACAGAATTAGCAACATGAACTTCTTATAATGGAAAAGCTGGGCATAATTTCACACCATACTGGGCTATTGCCATCCTATTTGTGTGTATTTTAATCTATGAAACTTAGCAATATCTATGTTAGAAATAAATGATATTTCAGCCTGGCAGCCTTTCCCTTCTTTATATTTTGTTTGTTCCAAATATCTTGAGTATTGGGCACTTTGTTTTCTCTCTCTCTCTCTCTTCTCTCTCTCTCTCTCTCTCTCTCTCTCTCTCTCTCATCTCTCTCTCTTCTCTCTCTCTCTCTCTCTCTCTCTCTCTCTTCTCTCTCTCTCTCTCTCCTCTCTCTCTCTCTCTCTCTCTCTCTCTCTCTCTCTCTCCTCTCTCTCTCTCTCTCTCTCTCTCTCTCTCTCTCTCTCTCTCTCTCTCTCTCTCTCTCTCTCTCTCTCTCTCTCTCTCTCTCTCTCTCTCTCTCTCTCTCTCTCTCTCTCTCTCTCTCTCCTCTCTCTCTCTCTCTCTCTCTCTCTCTCTCTCTCTCTCTCTCCTCTCTCTCCTCTCTCTCTCTCTCTCTCTCTCTCTCCTCTCATCTCTCTCCTCTCTCTCTCTCTCGCGTCTCTCTGCTCTCTCGTCTCTCTTCGTCTCTCTCTCTCTCTCTCTCTCTCTCTCTCTCTCTCTCTCTCTCTCTCTCCTCTCTCTCTCTCTCTCTCTCTCTCTCTCTCTCTCTCCTCTCTCTCTCTCTCCTCTCTCTCCTCTCTCATCTCTCTCTCGTCCTCCTCTCTCGTAACTCTCTCTCTCTCTCAATCTCTCTCTCCTCTCTCTTCTCTCTCTCTCTCTCTCTCTTCGTCTCCTCTCCTCTCTCTCTCTCTCTCTCTCTCTTCGTCTCTCTCTCTTCTCTCTCTCTCCTCTCTCTCTCTCTCTCTCTCTCTCTCTCTCTCTCTCTCTCTCTCTCTCTCTCTCTCTCCTCTCTCTCTCTCTCTCTCTCTCTCGTCTCTCTCTCTCTCTCTCTCTCTCATCCTCTCTCTCTCTCTCTCTCTCTCTCTCTCTCCTCTCTCTCTCTCTCTCTCTCTCTCTCTCCCTCCCTCTCCCTCCCCCTCCCTCCCTCCCTCCCTCCCTCCCTCCCTCCCTCCCTCCCTCCCTCCCTCCCTCCCTCCCTCCCCTCCCTCCCTCCCTCGCTCTCGCAGACACACACTCTCTTCTTTAGCTGCCTAGTTAAGTTTGATGGTAATGACTCCAGTCTGACTGTCTACTGCTGCTGGCACTACTGCTTTTACTACTACACTACTACTGTGCTAATTCTACTTACATTCCTACTATTGCTACAATTACAGCTTCCACTGCTGCTACTACTACAACTATCACTACTGCTGCTACTATGACTACTTCTACTGCTACATTACTATTGCAACTATTACAACCAGTAACTACTAATAGTAACTACTGCTATTAATATTACTACTATTAATAACTTTGACTATTACGCTTTAAAAAAAAAGTCGCTTAAAAGTCGACAGGGTCGACTTCATTGCACCAGGTTTTACCCCATATGGCTCAGTTTCTTTCCGCAGAGCGGAAAGCGTCGCACAAAGCACAAACTCCTTAGCTCTAGCGACAACCCACAAGAGTCTCCGAAAAATTTAACTCGTGAACTGAAGGACGCAGCCTAGAATCGAACCCACAACCTTTGGAGCCCGAGTTATACGGCTTGACCACTTTGCCACAAAGACTCCCCTATGACTATTACGACTACCAGTAACTACTTCTGCTAGATGCAGCATCTATTATTGCTAATTGTAACTAGTGCTTCTTATACTACTGCTTCTATTGCTATAATTAGTACTACTACAGTTGCCACTACTGCTACTACTATTAATTACAATTACTATTACTACTTGTAACTGCTATTACAATAGCACTGCTAACTACAACAGCTATGCATCTGTCTGCAGAATATGGCAGATGTATAAACATTACTTTTGTTGTTGCATGAAAAAAAAAAAATAGAATATCTTTTATGTGTTTGTATTTGTCTGCATACTCCCCTTGGGTTGGTGCATGCATGCTCCAAAAGTTGCATATGCCCAACAGCCTTGAAAAAAATCCAAATTGCATGGTTGGTAAATTTGGCTATGATCTCTGGGTATAAATTACTACAAGATCTAGCATGAGAAATTAGAGTGAAAGTTGATGCTGTGATGGCAGCCTTTCGATTGTTGGAGGACAGCACAGCCAAACATTGTGTAACGGGCTCACAGACTATGCTTCAGAAAGTGCAAACTGGCATGTTCTTGGTGGAGTGGCAAGCATCACTTGACAGAATGGAGATTATCAGCATATCATAGATTTTCTACCCAGGACATGCAGATGGCAATGAACAGACTGATAGATTGGCTGCTGCTGCTGCTCTTCTGGGTGTAGAGCTACTTTATGATAAAGGTGCTGTGGTGAAGGGAATTGGGTGTAGAGTGTAGCTGAACAGTCGAAGTATCCATAGCTGGAAAGACTGGCCCAGAAGGGAGTGATTAGATGGTCTGGGTGATGCTCAAAGCCTAGAGAAAAAGCCAGGTGGACTTTTGGTATATTTGCTACTGGAATAATCATGGGAACTCTTCAGTGACTTTAGAAGACGGAAATGGAGCAGAGTGGGAATGTCTCGATGGCATTGATGTAGGTTTTTATGTTCAGTATGCACCTTCTGCAGTCAAATGGACAAAACACACACCTAATTGAAACCACAGTTCAAGCATTTTGGTTTGATATCTGAGTCAAATTGATGCTCTTAATGTGATAATGTAGGCTGCTGGTATGAAACTTAACTAGTAAATAACAAACAAGCTATAAATGAATACTGGTATACAAACTATCAAACAAGGAATTTTGAATGATAATAATAGTTTACGACTTAACTATTATTAACAGAACAACCTGCTGCAGACCTGGAAAAATACCTGGGAGAGTAGCCAGAGCAAGAATGCACTTAATGACCTCTATGACATGCTGCAGTCCACCTGGCATACCCAGATTAAGTGGTCAGCCCAAGTCTTTGCTGATCCAGTTACCATTGTCCTTGAACTGCTGGCTCAAACCTTGACATCCCTTGACCCTTCTCTGTCTACTGTCTTCACACGATTGGTTGGAGAGAAGGAAAGCCCTCTAGATTCTTTGATTGAACTGAAACAGGTAAGATGAATATTTTTATCAGGAAATACACAGCACACAATTTTATATTCCATAGTGCATTTTCATTTCGAGCTGTGGGGAAGAATTATGGTGCTTGAAGTCAGCATGGCAGAATGAATAAGTACTTGCTCTTAAACTTCTGGTGTGCTGATGGCAAGGTAGCGGGTTCATCACCTACACCAGTCAGTTGGACTAAAATGTTGACTTCTCATCCTTGACTTGGGGATGTAAATTAACAAGTACCTCAGAAGTTGGCGTGGATGTGCCTGATGGTGCGGGTAAAGGAAAATAGGAATAGCTAATTCACCTGCAAAAATCAGTCCACCATGAACTACACGAGCTCAAAGTGGGCATAAAAAACACAAATCAGCTGCATATTGGAACAGTAGTTTGCCAGTGCCTTTTGAATGGCTGATGCTCATACCTTTGTGAAGATCAAGGCAAAGTGGTCTGTTCCCAAATTGTCTGTGGCTGGCTTCAAACCCGGTATATCAGGATTGTTAAACTGTGTTTACAACCCCTAAGCCTTGAATACTGTTAGACAACATTCAAAACACAGAATTAACAATTGAATATGTTGCACGATTTATTGCCAGGCATATTTCGCTGCATCTGGTCAGGTGTATACTGCAGAGTTATATATTGTATGATGTTAATAAATGAATGATATGTTAGCTGAAACATTTCAAACATATATTGCTCAAATATAGTGAGGCATGAGCAGTTAGGCGGGTCCAGTTGGTTTTATGCAAACAGAAAAAGTTAATGTTAAATATGAAATTACCATGAGGTTAACAGATGCCCCACATTCAAACAATACCAGTAACTATGTGTTTTAATTATCTCAGCTAAAGTATAATTCATTTATTCACTTCATATGATACACAACTCTGCAGTACGCACCTGATGAGATGAAGCAAAATATGCCAGGCAATAAATCATGCAATGTATTGTTTGTGGCTTCTGTGTTTAGACAAATATAATCCATATAAAAAATTGATATGCACCTTCATTATTTCACACCGTTTTTTCTTCTACAGTTCGGACATAGAATTAAGTCAGAGTATTGCTTTCTCATATTTTTGTTTGGACATAATTGCACACATATTGGCAAGTCTTGTTTATTCAGAGATGACAGAATAAAAACACAAACACCAGGCCCCTGTGGCAGTGTTGATATTCCAGTCTGGAGCCACATGTCTGCTTCATGTTTGTTGCCATGGTTTGTTTTCTTTCCATCTCTCAGGTGTCGGACAGATTTGCCAAAAGTCTGGAGTGTGCAGTTGACAGCTGCCTACAGGGTAGGAATTGTAATGTTCAGTGTGAATTTGTATGTGAACTATAGACTGTTGACAGGGGATTACTTGATAGGACTTGATGTAATGTTCAGTGTGAATTATATGTGTGAACCATAGACTGTCGACACATGTCTATAAAATAGGACGTGATGTAATGTTCAGTGTGAATTATGCATGTGACTGTTGACAGATGTCTACAAAATAGGACTTGATGTAATGTTCAGTGTGAATTATGTATGTGAACCATAGACTGCTGACAGCTGCATACATGGTAGGACTTGTGATGTTCAGTGTGAATTATGTGTATGAACCATAGACTGTTAACAGTTGTCTACAGGGTAGGACTTGATGTAATATTCTGTGTGAATTATATGTATGAACCATATACTGTTGACATCTGTCTACTATATAGGACTTGATGTAATGTTCAGTGTGAATTATATGTGTGAACCAGAGACTGTTGACATATGTCTACAATGTAGGACTTGATGTAATGTTTAGTGTGAATTATTTATATGAACCATATACTGTTGACACGTGTCTATAAAATAGGACTTGATGTAATGTTCAGTGTGAATTATGTATGTGACTGTTGACAGATGTCTACAAAATAGAACTTGATGTAATGTTCAGTGTGAATTATGTATGTGAACCATAGACTGCTGACAGTTGCCTACAGGGTAGGACTTGTGATGTTCAGTGTGAATTATGTATATGAACCATAGACTGTTGACAGTTGTCTACAGGGTAGGACTTGATGTAATGTTCAGTGTGAATTATATGTGTGAACCAGAGACCATTGACAGGCATCTGAATGTAGGACTTCTTGTAATGTTTAGTGTGAATTATATGTGTGAACCAGAGATTGTTGACATCTGTCTACAAGATAGGGCTTGATGTAATGTTCGGTGTGAATTATTTATGTGAACCATAGACTGTTGACACATCTATAAAATAGGACTTGATGTAATGTTCAGTGTGAATTATGTATGTGAACCATTGTCTGATAGGTGGTTATATGGTAGGATTACCTGAATATTCGGTGTGAATTGTGTGTGTGAAACATCTCTACCTATACAATATGGAGACACACAAACTTCTTTACCACTGCAATATAGGAAAATACAAACTTCTATACTACTACAATATGGAAACATATAAACTTCTATACTACTACAATATGGGGACATACAAACTTCTATACCACTACAATATGGAAACATACACACTTCTATACCACTACAATATGGGGACTTACACACTTCTATACCACTACAATATGGGGACATACACACTTCTATACCACTACAATATGGGAACACACAATTCTATACTACTACAATATGGGAACATACAAACTTCTATACTACTACAATATGGAAACATACAAACTTCTATACTACTACAATATGGAAACATACAAACTTCTATACTACTACAATATGGTAACATACAAACTTCTATACTACTACAATATGGAAACATACAAACTTCTATACTACTACAATATGGGAACATACAAACTTCTATACTACTACAATATGGGGACATACACACTTCTATACTACTACAATATGGGGACATACAAACTTCTATACTACTACAATATGGAGACATACACACTTCTATACCACTACAATATGGGGACATACAAACTTCTATACCACTACAATATGGGGACATACACACTTCTATACCACTACAATATGGGGACATACAAACTTCTATACCACTACAATATGGGGACATACACTTCTATACTACTACAATATGGGGACATACAAACTTCTATACCACTACAATATGGAAACATACAAACTTCTATACCACTACAATATGGGGACATACACACTTCTATACCACTACAATATGGGGACATACACACTTCTATACCACTACAATATGGGGACATACACACTTCTATACTACTACAATATGGGAACATACAAACTTCTATACTACTACAATATGGAAACATACAAACTTCTATACTACTACAATATGGGGCCATATAAACTTCTATACCACTACAATATGGAAACATACAAACTTCTATACCACTACAATATGGAAACATACAAACTTCTATACCACTACAATATGGGGACATACACACTTCTATACCACTACAATATGGGGACATACACACTTCTATACCACTACAATATGGGAACACACACTTCTATACTACTACAATATGGGAACATACAAACTTCTATACTATACAATATGGGAACATACAAACTTCTATACCACTACAATGTGGGAACATACAAACTTCTATACCATTACAATATGGGGACATACACACTTCTATACCACTACAATATGGGAACACACACTTCTATACTACTACAATATGGGAACATACAAACTTATATACTACTACAATATGGGGACATACACACTTCTATACTACTACAATATGGGAACATACAAACTTCTATACTACTACAATATGGAAACATACAAACTTCTATACTACTACAATATGGGGCCATATAAACTTCTATACCACTACAATATGGAAACATACAAACTTCTATACCACTACAATATGGAAACATACAAACTTCTATACCACTACAATATGGGGACATACACACTTCTATACCACTACAATATGGGGACATACACACTTCTATACCACTACAATATGGGAACACACACTTCTATACTACTACAATATGGGAACATACAAACTTCTATACTATACAATATGGGAACATACAAACTTCTATACCACTACAATGTGGGAACATACAAACTTCTATACCATTACAATATGGGGACATACACACTTCTATACCACTACAATATGGGAACACACACTTCTATACTACTACAATATGGGAACATACAAACTTCTATACTACTACAATATGGGAACATACACTTCTATACCACTACAATATGGGAACACACACTTCTATACCACTACAATATGGGGACATACACACTTCTATACCACTACAATATGGGAACATACAAACTTCTATACTACTACAATATGGGAACATACAAACTTCTATACTACTACAATATGGGGACATACAAACTTCTATACCACTACAATATGGGGACATACAAACTTCTATACCACTACAATATGGGGACATACAAACTTCTATACCACTACAATATGGAAACATATAAACTTCTATACTACTACAATATGGAAACATACAAACTTCTATACCACTACAATGTGGGAACATACAAACTTCTATACCACTACAATATGGGGACATACACACTTCTATACCACTACAATATGGGGACATACAAACTTCTATACTACTACAATATGGAAACATAAAACTTCTATACCACTACAATGTGGGAACATACAAACTTCTATACCACTACAATATGGGGACATACACACTTCTATACCACTACAATATGGGGACATACAAACTTCTATACTACTACAATATGGGGACATACACACTTCTATACCACTACAATATGGGGACATACACACTTCTATACTACTACAATATGGGGACATCCAAACTTCTATACCACTACAATATGGGGACATCCAAACTTCTATACCACTACAATATGCGAACACACACTTCTATACCACTAGAATATGGGGACATACAAACTTCTATACTACTACAATATGGGGACATACATACTTCTGTACTACTGCAATATAGGGACATACACACTTCTATACCACTACAATATGGGAGGCACACAAATCCCTCTGTCATTGTACAGAAGTGATGAAGGAGTGAAGTGAAGATATTAAGACAAGCAGGTGAACATGTTAGACACCTGCGAAACATCTTTGATCTCCAGGTGTGGGGCTGCAGCCACGCCAGAGCTTGCAGAATGTGATGACAGCCATCTTCAGCCCATACCAGGTGTACACTGGCAAGTACCCGGATCTACGAGGAAGTCGCTCTCACCAAGCACCTGGACAACCATCAGACTGGTGAGAAAATACTCGCTGACCTGCATCACTTAGATTATTGTGCTCATGCTCTCTCTCTATCTCGCTCTCTCAGTCTCTCTCTCTCTCTCTCTCTCTCTTCCCCTTCTCTTTCCTCTCCCCCCTTTCTCTCTCTGTCTGTCCTGTCTCTCTCTGTCTCTCTATTTCTCTCTACCACCCCCACCACCATTCTCCCTAAGTTTAGTGTTTTCTGTTATTTTCTCTTGTCTAATATGTCATCTGATGTCTATTTCTTTGTTTTTGTCTAGTGGGTTCTTGCCACTTCCTGTTGTCTAGTGCAGTCTGTTTTCTGCCACTTCATGTTAACTAGTAAGTCTGTTTTCTGCCACTTTCTGTTGTTTAGTGCAATCTGTTTTCTGCTATTTTCTGTTGTCTAGTGCAGTCTGTTTTCTGCCACTTTCTATTGTCTAGTACAGCCTGTTTATGCCACTTCCTGTTGTCCAATGGGTCATTATTGAGTGTGCCGTGTCCTCCCTGCTACTGTCCTCATCATCTTATTGCTGGCTCTATGAGTGCTTTACACTAACTCTACATGTGTCAGTCTGATTTCTGTGACGGTTGCAGGGCATTCCCAAAGTTCATTTACAGATACAACTTACAATTTGTCAATTTGCTAGCATCAGGATCTGGCTAAATCAAAAGTAAACAGCCTTTTTACTTGTCCCATATATGTATAGAGTTCTAATAATATCTTGGATAAAGAAATGAACAAATGCACCCATACTTCAAGAGCTGAATATTGAAGAAGGTTGGCTATTAAAGACGATAAAACAAAGAAAATTTAAATATTTTGGTCACTTGAAACGTCATGAAAGTTTGGAGAAAACAACAATGGGAGGGGTATATGCCTGGGAAGAGAGGAAGTGGAAGGCCAAAGAGAAGATGGATGCAGGGTGTGGCGGATGATCTCCAGATGGAAGTATCGGACGCGAGACATCTTGCTTATGATCAAGAGGTTTTCCGGAAGGTTGTTATGGGAGCGAGGTTCTACAAAGGACATGCTACTGAATGAATGAATATATCATATGTAAAGAGACATCAGCACTGATCAGGTGATGTGGTCAGTATTAAGCCAGCCAACTTTACTTCCAGGAGATTTCCTGGTGGCCATTTTAGGCTGTGTCCACCTGGGAACCCAGGTCAGTTGTAAAAATCTGTCAGTTTGAATCCACAGCCAACAGATTTAGTTAAGTTAAGTTGAGCCAAGAAAAGACATCACTCTACTCAGGTCATTACTACTTGCGCTCCGTCCCCTCATTCAACAGCCAGCGAAGAGTCATACTCCTAATCATTCCAACTGCCATTTGATTCAAAGTTCTCCTAGTCTTCCCTTTTGAGATTTGTCCAGAACCCCTGCCAATCCCCCGCCATATAATTCTTTCAACATATGGGTTCTCAGTCTGTTCCGCCGCTTTCTCAACCTGGTCCCACAGGCGCCCGACCACCTCTCCCTTGTCCATGGGTAATCTACCACTGAGAGTTGCATGCTCTGCCAGCCTATCAACCTGTTCATTCCCCCATATGACCAGGGCAGAAAAATCCATACAATTCTCCCGCTTGTGACCTCTGAAGCAAGGTAAGCCATTCTACATGAAACACTCCTTTCTCCACCTTTCCAACAGTTTGGCAGACAAGCATTCTTCTTTTTCTTCTTTTTTTTTCCGGACGTGATTGCGTTGTGCCTGTTTACAGCAGAGCCATCCATCCTTGGGTTTGTTATTGTTTCAAAATTCATAATGTTTACTCCATGAACTGTCCCAGGTCTGTTGGAGTTAAAGGTAAGCATTACACCTGTAAACCATTCCATCTCCTGGCACTAAGGGGAGATGCACCACAAGAAGCCATCCTCTCAAACTGATAGTTCAAGGCAAGCATCACATCTGCAAACCATTCCATCTTCTATCACTAAGGGGAGATGCACCACAAGAAGCCATCCTCTCACACTGATAGTTCAAGGCAAGCATCACACCTGTAAACAATTCCATCTCCTAGCACTAAGGGGAGATGCACCATAATAAGCCATCCTCTCAAACTGGATGGAAGATTCACTTGACTGCATAGCATTGATTTTCACAATAGTATGATTGTCTGCTGTTCAGAAAGCAGTGTTGAACACAAAGGTGCCTGGAAAATCACAAACAGCCAAATAAATAGTGGGGTTGACTATGATGCCCTGTAAAGGACATGCAGTTGACTATATCAAATGAAGGAGACAGTAACTATTGAGAGGAACAACCCCAGGCTATGCAGCCAGGATGTTGAAATTGCTTGATTCTTTTGATGTCTTGTGACTTCATATATGTATTTCTTTTTCTTAGGACCATGATGAGGTCATTGATACAGTCCAGCTTTTGTCAGAATCCGTGGCCAAAATGTTCTCAGCTGCTAAATTGGTACAACACGATTATTTGTTCTTTGTTCTTGTTTTGTTCACTCGCTTTGACCTCAAGTGTAGTCCGCATACATGATGGTGCTTCTTGTCGTTGCCACAACTGGGGAGTGCACTGCACTGATTGTTGCGTATGGACTTTAGTTTTTACCAGTGTCCTTCTCCATCTGGTGAATCCACTCTGACTTCTGAGGTACTTGTTATTTACATCTCCAACTCAGAGGTCACCATGTCTGACTTGGGCATGCATTTATGTCAGGTTGACTTCATCGACATGACTTCCATTCAAGGTAACAGGCTCTGTCTACATAGTTGTAGGTTTTCTTTTTTAACAGTTTTGCCAGGGCACAGCCTGTCTTACAGCCTAAAAATGTTTTGCATATCCTTTACAGGACATCGCTGTCAACATCAGCATCTTTCAGCTGTATGTTGATTTCTTGGCAAGATTACGCTCAGTAGTTTGCGTCTTACAGCCTACTCTCTGCAATTTCCATATGCTGTGGGATTTTAATTTGCTCACAGAACCTCCTGTTTTTTTTGTGTGTTTGTGTTTGTTTTTGTTTTTGTTTGGGGGGGGGGGGGGGGGGGGGTGTGTCGTTATTTGAAAAGGCTAGGTATCTGATCTAGCTAGCCAAGAGATCAGGTGGAGATGTGATATCGTTACTTGTAAAAATGTACAACCCTGTGCTGGTAGATGAATCCAGTAGACTTCTGAGGCAGAGGCTGTAACTCCTCAAACTACAGGGTGTTTGTAAAGTCTCACTACACTTTTGTATGTAGAAAAACATTTGAAAAATGAAGTACATTTGATGTCGTCAAAAAAATGTGCTAAAACGTTTATTAAATTAGTTACAGTAGTCACTACTATGATCTAACACTGTTTTTGGGAAAGCTGGAAATTGCCAGTTAAGTATTCATTATAACAGGTGTTGGAAATGTCCACCACGGGCTTCAAGACATGACTGTACACATTTCTTCATATTGTCAAATATCTTCTGCAACATGTCTGCTGTAGTTTCTATGTGTATAAACCGCCATTGTGAAACACTTGTTCAACCAAAAAATTCTTTCTTCCGTTGATAACATCATTCTGTTTGGAGTGCAGAGAAGTACTCCAGCTGATGACAGCAGTTCACTGCATATTGCTTCATGATTGACTGTGGAGCACATTTTTTATTCCGTCATGTACTTCATTTTTCAAATTTGTTCTACATACGAAGTGTAGGAGACTTTACAAACACCCAGTATAAATGGAACTAGGTACCTCATCTCATTTTGATATGAAGCTTACCATTAACACTGCTGCAGGAGTATCTACCATGATATTGCCTTATTTGTTTGTTAAATTCATTATGTGTACGTGTACAAGTATAGGGCTCTTGTGATATTGCCTTTATTTGTTTGTTAAATTCATGATGTGTACATGTATGAGTATAGGACACTTGTCCATATCTTGAGGTGTACTGGCTATATGGTGCTGTGGGTGCGAGTCATCTGCCATTTGGCAATCACTAAAGAAGACAATTTAGGCTTTTGAACTTGAATGTTGCCAAAACATTCTTTGAATTTTGTGGATTAAGAAGAAGAACAAAATACTGACATTCTAAAAGATCTGAACACGAAGAACACTGGCTCATAGCAGCATCGTGTCTCGGATAGTGACGTACATTGGTCACATGAACCATCACAGTGGTTTAGTAGAAGATGAGGCAGGGGTGTATTAACCCAGAGATGGGCACAGGGCACTGCAGACACCTTTGATGTGACAATACATGAGGCAGGGGTTTATACATTAGTCAGGGGTGTATTAACCCAGAGATAGGCACAGAACACTGCAGACACCTTGATGTGACGATACATGAGGCAGGGGTGTATTAACCCAGGATGGGCACAGGGCACTGCAAAACCTTTGATGTGACAATACATGAGGCAGGGTTTATACATGAGACAGGGGTGTATTAACCCAGAGATAGGCACAGAACACTGCAGACACCTTTGATGTGACGATACATGAGGCAGGGGTGTATTAACCCAGAGATGGACACAGGACACTGCAGACACCTTTGATGTGACAATACATGAGGCAGGGGTGTATTAACCCAGAGATGGACACAGGACACTGCAGATACCTTTGATGTGACAATACATGAGGCAGGGGTGTATTAACCCAGAGATAGGCACAGGGCACTGCAGACACCTTTGATGTGACAATACATGAGGCAGGGGTTTATACATGAGACAGGGGTGTATTAACCCAGAGATAGGCACAGAACACTGCAGACACCTTTGATGTGACGATACATGAGGCAGGGGTGTATTAACCCAGAGATGGGCACAGGGCACTGCAGACACCTTTGATGTGACAATACATGAGGCAGGGGGTGTATTAACCCAGAGATGGGCACAGGGCACTGCAGACACCTTTGATGGGACAATACATGAGGCAGGGGTGTATTAACCCAGAGATGGGCACAGGGCACTGCAGACACCTTTGATGTGACAATACATGAGGCAGGGGTGTATTAACCCAGAGATGGGCACAGGGCACTGCAGACACCTTTGATGGGACAATACATGAAGCAGGGGTGTATTAACCCAGAGATGGGCACAGGACACTGCAGACACCTTTGATGGGACAATACATGAGGCAGGGTGTATTAACCCAGAGATGGCACAGGGCACTGCAGACCACCTTTGATGTGACAATACATGAGGCATGGGGTGTATTAACCCAGAAATGGGCACAGGACACTGCAGACACCTTTGATGGGACAATACATGAGGCAGGGGTGTATTAACCCAGAGATGGGCACAGGGCACTGCAGGCACCTTTGATGGGACAATACATGAGGCAGGGGTGTATTAACCCAGGGATGGGCACAGGACACTGCAGACACCTTTGATGGGACAATACATGAGGCAGGGGTGTATTAACCCAGGGATGGGCACAGGGCACTGCAGACACCTTTGATGGGACAATACATGAGGCAGGGGTGTATTAACACAGGGATGGGCACAGGACACTGCAGACATCTTTGATGGGACAATACATGAGGCAGGGGTGTATTAACCCAGAGATGGACACAGGACACTGCAGACATCTTTCATGTGACAATACATGAGGCAGGGGTGTATTAACCCAGAGATGGGCACAGGGCACTGCAGACACCTTTGATGGGACAATACATGAGGCAGGGGTGTATTAACCCAGAGATGGGCACAGGGCACTGCAGACACCTTTGATGTGACAATACATGAGGCAGGGGTGTATTAACCCAGAGATGGGCACAGGGCACTGCAGACACCTTTGATGGGACAATACATGAGGCAGGGGTGTATTAACCCAGATATGGGCACAGGGCACTGCAGACACCTTTGATGTGACAATACATGAGGCAGGGGTGTATTAACCCAGAGATGGGCACAGGGCACTGCAGACACCTTTGATGTGACAATACATGAGGCATAGGAACAGGCAGGGGATTGAGAATCTGTTTGGCAGCCATGATGACATTGATGTTCTGCCAAACCCTGCTGGATGATGATGGAGCAAGGCCCATGTCTTTATAGACAGAACGGTACTCAGTGGTTGATAGGTTAGCTTTACTTTCCAGAATATTCTCTGGTACCCATTTTAGCCTAAGTCAACATGTGAGCCAAGGTCACATTTTTAAAACAATCTGTGGTGTGTATTCACTAACTGGCACCTGGCCGTCTTGACAGATGATAGTTTGTTACATTGCGCTTCTAACAAGGCAGGAAATCAGTTCTAACAAGGCACAACAACTATAGGGTGTATTTTTAATAACTGTGGGGTTTTTTAAAGTATTGTCGTTCCAAGTTTTGTATTTAGCCTCTGAGAACTCATGCAATATAAAAGGTAAATACAAAACTTGGAACGGCAATATTTTCAAAAACCCCACAGTCATTAAAAACTACACCCTGTCAACCTACAGGGGTAGCACAAAGCTTGGGCTGAATTGTTGAGACCATGTGTTGCCCTTGCAGCATGATCCCTCTCTTAGCTGACCTAGTTTACTCTAGAGGAAAGGTAATGCCAAAAACATCTGGAACAAGGCAAGCTGCAGATGCTGCTGGATCAGCAAAGCAATGCTCTAACTGTAAGCTTATTGGCGCTTCAATCCTAGACCAGTTGCTGACCAAGGCTTAGGGCCTGGTCTGCCCTGCCGTGACATTTAATCTTTAGATTGCATTTCCTCGCACTAGGATGTAGCATGATCCCTCCCAATTGCGGCCCTCTGCCCAAAGTCACTGGTACAATGTGGGGGTGTTGGGTTTGGTGAGCGCTGCCCAACATTCAGCGCTAACAGAAAGCAGGTAGTACCGTCTACTTTTCTACGGCAGCTCAGTGATATCTAACTAAGACCGGACACCTGTGATGTATAAATATACAAGTAATATATATTAATGCCTTCCTCTTTTCTTCTCTGCAGGCAAATGAAAGATGTCAGAAGTTAACCAATGGTTTCTGTTACATAGGTCTAATGGAAGCACTCAAGGTACTGTTTCATTGCTTTGTGGCTCTTATCTGCTAGCTGTTCTCTCTGGGCATTGGGTGGGAGGCTGTTGGCATATACCTACAGCCTGTGGAGGAAGCATGACCAACCAGGCCTGATCTCATCCAGTCTGTAGATGCTGGGCTGAGTCTTGACCTGGTTACACAGATGTGAAGTTCCAGTGCTGGTCTTGCATATCTGTTCTTCCATAAGTAAACTGATGGGTGTTAGAGTCTGAGCCACTTTGTGGTTTCTTGACACTTATAAACGCAGAGATGTCTACCAGCTCAGTTCAGACCTGTGACGGCCATTTATCCTTGTTTGGTGAGCACATTGTATAAACACAGAGATCGTCTACCAGCTCAGTTCAGACCTGTGACGGCCATTTATCCTTTGTGTTTGGTGAGCACATTGTATAAACACAGAGATCGTCTACCAGCTCAGTTCAAACCTGTGACGGCCATTTATCCTTTGTGTGGCCATTTATCCTGTGTGTTTGGTGAGGAAGTCTTGCCCAGGACTCCATAAGACCAAGATGCTCCACAGCGAGGTAAGGGTATTCCTGTATCTTCATCTTAGTGGCCTTCACTTTTCTAGATGCTTGTGATAGAAATCATGACCGCTGGAGTTGAGCCAAGAACTGACTTCACAGCGCTTGGGATGTTCTCATAGTGCTTCATCTTTAGCTTCAACAGCCAGCGAAGAGTCCCAATACTAATGGTACACAGTAGCAGTCTGATTATGTGTCATCTGGCCTTTCCTCTGAGTCCTGGGTGACGGGCAGATCCTCTGGTCACTCCTTCCAGCACCATTCTCTCCAGGCCGTGATGATCTATCAATGTTATAGATCTTTAAAGGGTTTGAAAGGCAAGAGAATTGACTCCATCAAGTTTTGGTTTGATCCCATCTAGCTTGGACACACTCCACAAATCAGTGAACCACCTGCCAAAAGCACACACAGAGCACAAACTTCTGTAGCTCCGGTGACGGCCCTTTGGATCTCTGAAAATAGTTGCACAAATTAACCTAACGACAGAGTCCAAAAACGAACCCATGACCTTCTGAGCTTGAGGCAGACGGGTTGACCAATTCGTCACGGTGACCTTCCAGGATGATGATCACAAGTAAACAACCCTAGATGAGGTACCTCCCTGAGGTAGTTCAACAGGTGACTTGCTCAACGTTCAGCAAGTTCTGTTACCGTTTAACACGTGTCTTCTTGTTTCAGACATATTTCATTGCTTACACCAGAGAGTTCCGCAGGGTACTGGTCAACATTCGGGAGAAGTGTCGAATGGCGGCAAAGGTTGACTCGGAAGATTGGTCGGATTTCCAGAACTCACTACGAATTGTACAGACCTGTGGTACGTAAATTGGAATCTGTGTTGCTGCTGTTGTTGTTACTACTGCTACTGTTGCTGATGCAACTACTGTTTTTCCTGCTGTTGTAACTGCTGCTGCTACTGTTATTATTGCTGACCCATATCTGCTGAGTTGTCTCCTCTTGGTAGGATTCCCAGAACTCTCTACAATTTATATAAACCTGTGGTAAGTACATTAACATCTGTGTTGCTGCTATTGCTCTTACTGCTGCTGCTACTGCCATTGATACTGCTGCTGACCCATAGCTACTGAGTTGTCTGCTCTTGGTAGCCTAGGACTTGTGTGTGTGTCTGAGATGATACTGTTCTGCTGTAGCATGTCCACTGATTTCCGGAATGAGTTGTAAGCAGCTGTTGTAGGTCTGTCTTGCACTTGAGGGTTAGGGCAGTGATTCTCAACTGGTGGGAAATTCCCCCCTGGGTTTTCAGGGGGGGAATTAAGATTATTTCAAGATCGCGTTAATACAAGAACCGATTACTTGATATTGTTTTTCCTTTCATACTTTACGGTTCTGTACGTCTCACGCTTCTAAAATTCATTTTATAAAGTAAGTAGACACAAATCACGTTTTATGTGGACGTCTAGACTTGTTTTAGTATGTATTATTAAATTTAGCTTCCATGATTACATATACTGTTATGGTTGGGGGGTGGGGGGGGGGGGGGGGGGGGGGGGGGGGGGGGGGGGGGGGGGGGGGGGGTGTCGGAATTCTATAGGGCATAAATACGAAAGAGGGGAATGACACTCTGAACATATTTGAGGAGGGGGGGGGATCACCGGGCCAAATTTTTAGGTAGGAAATATGAAGGGGGGGGGGGGGATAATGTTCTGAAAATATGGTGAAGGGGGCACGGGCCAAGAGAGGTGAGAATCACTGGTCTAGGGCATTTGATAGGAAGGTGGTGGGCTGTTTATCAATGTGAAAGCCATGTCAGCTTGCATGGATGTGTTGGGGGTCTGGTGATGGTAGATTAGGACTACAGATTGGGCACTCAACTGGCTTCAGGATCACACAAAACGTGATCATTCCCCTTTTATATATATATATATATATATATATATATATATATATATATATATATATATATATATATATATGTATGGGTGGGTGGGTGGGTGGTAAAGGGTGGGAATGGCATTTTGGAAGGGGAGGGGGGTGACATTCTGAACATATGGTGAAAGGATGCATGGGCCAAACAGGTTGAGAACCACTGGTCAGTGTTGAGGAGGGGGTCAGAATGACCATCTCCTACATCTTGGGACCTGGTTTCCATCCTCGGTAAGATCACAAGTCAAGTCAATCAACCAAGTGTTGTCTCCACAATGAAGGTTGGCTGCAGTGGATTTTCAACACTGTCACCTTGATTTTACCTTCTGTCAGGCTGCTGTTTGTTCATCTCTTGATGTTATCCTCCCACTTGTATTGTTGTCTACTCTTACTCGCTTTCCTTCAAACTAAATTTTTGCATATCCTTTACAGGACATAGCAGTAAACCCCAGCATTGTTTGGCTGTTCGTGATTCCTGGGCAAGTTTACGTTCAGTAGTTTGCCATTACTTTCTGAATGACCAGCACCCATATCATTTCATAAAAAACTCATGTAGCGGTTGAACCTGCTAACTTGGCATTAGCACACCGGAAGTTTAAGAGCAAGTCCTCTTATTTAATTCGGCCATGTTGACCTCTACATGGACATGAAATGCTAAATAATTGGTGACAGTTTTCTGAGGTTGTTTCTTGTTGACCTGTCCTCCACAGGGAACCTTTTGATACAGACAGAAGACCTGGACGTTCTGATAGCCAGCAGCATCCTCCAGAGTCTGGGTCATCTGCTGACATGTCATACACCTGTTAAAGAGGTTGACAGTCTGTAAGCTGCCATCATCATCATCATCCATCATCATCATCATCATCATCATCAACATGATCATAATCACCACTACTTCCATAATCTAGCTTATCTTCTTACATGCCACTCATCATCACCAGTATGTAGCCAACCAGCACAGAGATTTGTGAATACAAGAAGCCATTGAAGTGATTCGATTGGTCTGCCTGCAAGTATCGTCGTTTGTCTGGCTTTTCTGACTTTATATATCTCGGTGACAGACTTGAATGGGGCCACTGAGCTTCGACTTGTACAGCGTTACATATAGCAAACTGTGGGTGCAGAGACGGCAACAGGCAAGGCGAACAGGGGAAAGAAGCTGGCTTTCTCTCAGCCAAGTGAAAGGTTCCGTCAGAAATAAACAAATCACGATGCAGGTAATTTAACAGTAGCATCTAAGGCTAACAGAAGAGAATCACCTGGAAGCCATGACCTTGGTGAAGCTGTTCTGGAAGATGAGGCTGAAACATTTATGGAGCAGGGACTTTGACAAAATAAAGAAATGTGCTGCAGCACTACTAAATACTCATATAAGGAGACTGTCGGTACAGTGCACCAACTCTCATTCAAGGAGTCAAATGTTTGTATACCAGAACCATCATCATCACCATTTACCATACTGATAACCGTAGGCTGTCATAGTTTGCCATCTTACCCAATCACAGGTGGCAGGGTAGGGGTATCCGCTATCCAAATAAAAAGTAAGGCACCTCCATTCTTTCACTAGCCTAAGGGACACCCTTGGGCAAGGTGGAATACCTGTTCCCCCCCAGTCAGAGCAACATGAAAGTGAAACCATGGGAGAAAGTGGTGAATTGAGTTTTAAAGCAGCAAACAGTTGTTACAGTCTCAAGTTTTACGATGGACACAAACTATTATCTGTTTGTAGGTTGTCTAGTTTTGAAATTTAGCCTGGGCAACAGGTTAGTTGGTCTGCTCCTTGTTATTTCTAACTGGTGAAAGATATTTCATGTACACAACCTGTACATAGGTCCTTGTAGTTCTCTCCTCTATTCATTTGTTGGAATTGGGAAATTAGCCTGATGTAAGGAAAATACTATGGAAGAGAGGCAGTAAAGTCAGGGAAAGTGTTATGTGGAAAGTGTGCATAACCAGGCAATAAATAATTTTATAAACAACAACAACTTCACTAGACAACAGAGATCATTTGAGAGTAATGGTCACCAATCTCAAGACAAGGCACCTAAGGAAGCAGAAGAAGAAGATTCAAGAAGGTTAGACGTTCAGTGTCCTACCCCATTTACCATACTCTGGTTTGTTATTTTGTAAAAGCTTGCCACGTCCATGCTGTGGATCTGATCCCACACAGGTCCCCAAGCAGGAACCCATGATAGGTCTGTGATGTGCTAGGACCATCACACTCTGCAGGCCTGAATGCTCCGAGGAGTAAATGCTTGTCGAACCCTCACACCCGCATATGACCACACACCTGACATTATCTGCATATCCTCTTGGCAAGTGCACCAACACACTCACTGTACACTAAAATCTGATGTGCTTAAATTAGAGGCAGATTTGTACTTGTAAATCACATGGCCCTCTTGCCAGAGTTTGCATCGAAGCAGAGTTGCTTGGCTTGTGTACTGGGCTGCTTGACCTGTGAATGTGTGTATCCCCACAGTGTATCTTCGGCATGCCACTCCTTCAAGTTCACGGCCTTCTTGTTCCTGCCTACCTACTCGGACGTGGAAGCTCTGGAGACCATGGTGAAGAAGCTGGAGGATGGTATGTAGCTGTTTGCACTGACCTGTGAGTCACGTGTTTCCTAACATAAGTGTTCATGTTCTTGTTTGTCCGAGTGACTCACCAGTATGCTCATGCACGCAGTGTGATCAAACTGTAGAGCATGTTCTCCAGGATTTCCCCTAGTACAGCCAGCAGAGAAGGGAATACTGGCCGAGTGAGATGGCACTGCATTCAGAACTGTATAGAACAAAAGAGGAGTTCCAAAACACCATTGACTACATTACGAGAATTGTAAACATGAGAGAACAAACGTGATGTTCATCTGTCTGATTGTCATTCCTCTTGTGACATGTTTCTTCTGGCAGATGAATCAGAAGTATTGATTTTTAGGTTTAAATGCTCAGGAAATGTTTTGGGAGCCACGGTAGCTCAGTAGCTAGCTTGCTTACCTGCCAGCTCTGCAGTCATGTGTTCAAATCCACATCAAGGTGGATTTTTTTTTAATTAATGGGGGGGGGGGGGGGGGTGTTTCCGGGTCAAAACAGAGTGTCAAATGGTTACCTGGAAACGTCCTGAGAAGTAAATGCGACTGGCTTTGTATTAACTACATCATCTTTTGGGTGCTGGTTGGTCTATACAACAAACAAACCAACAAACTTTATTTTCAAAGGGTTAAGAATTGGGCACGCAAGCCCATCTAACATTCTGCTTTTCTATCATACATTATTTCATCCATACATCACTTATTAGGCTAACCGTGAACAACAACAATATTAAAAAAAACATTATAAAGGCATGGGGACTATGAAAAAAATCACTACGACATGACACAAATATTAATGATTGATGTGGCAATTGTTATCAGCTTTGGGGAACATACTGTTCTACCAATAGCAGACTGACTGCTATACTAGGGTGTTATTATTATTATTATTAACGGGGAAGGTAATCTGTACTGGGATAGTTATCGAGTAGTTTGCTATTGTATTTATGATTTTGTGTGGAAGATTGTTCCACAGCTGAGCTACGACATATGCTAAGCTCATTTTTCTATAAGTCTACCCTAGTGGCTAGCACAATGGTGTTCGTCCATCAGGAATGATGAAGACCATTCATTACATCCACTGAGTTTAGTCCATCAAGAATGATGAGGACAATTGTGGATGAAGAATGACTTGCACAATGAATTGGATTATAATGAGGAAGAACTGCGCAACTTCGTTGACCTCACTCTCGCCTGCATCAATCTGATTCCAGTGGCAAGACAAGTCAAGACGACTGGAGACGGACACAGGTGCAGTGGACGTAAGGCTGCCAAAGGCTAGCACAATACATCCAATACATTTGAAGCTGAGGAAAAAGGCTCCTTTCCAAGACAGTGGTGAAGACTCAATCCCCATCAATGACAGGATTTTTATTTTCGACCACAATTAACAAATCAACGAAAATGAGAAGTAGTATTGGTAAACATTACTAGAGCATGATCGCAACTGACAAAATGGAGGTGACGGCTGGAGCCTGTGTCAACGTACACACAATAAACAGACGTTGATACCATTTTTTTTTTTTAAAGTTGCATATCCCTTACAGGAGGTTGCAGTCAACACCAGCACTTTACTGCCGTTGTTGATGTCTAGGCAAGTTTACGTTCAGTAGTTTGCCATTGCTTTCTGAACGACCGGCTCCCATACCAACACGTTAAAACCAGTGTGACATGGTCTGCTGCCAGATCGGTCACCTCTGTGTTTCGAACGCGGGTAAGCAGCATTATGAATCGCGTTCGCATCGCCACGGAGGCCGGTTGATACAATTACATAAGCAGTATAAATAAGTTACTTAGCTGCCAAGGAGTCACTCAGCTGACCCTCCTCTAAGTACTCCATTTACTAGCACTACACTTCTCATACATATATTGGGTCCTCTCTTCATTTGGCTCAGTTCTGAGTCGACTATCATGGCATCTTAAATAATACCAACAACACTTTGTTGAACAATAAATATGTAACTGTTCATTGACGCTGTGCACAATAGATAACATGAACTCATGTGTATTCCAGTCAAACCTAATGTTTATTGCAGAACCGCCCTACCACATTAGCCCTACACTAGGCCGGCTATCTGCCGTGTCCGCCTTCCCTTGTACGTTGCTGATGTCTGGTAGCGTTCAAAACATTTCCCAGTTTTTATACTGTCGTCATACACAAACCAGTATCATTATAGGCAACAACTGTCAACAGCTTTCGCACAAAATACTCACAGTATTTGGATAGCCACTAACTACTGGTCCCTGTCGAGATTTCTTCTTCTTCTTCTTCGTTCATCCGGAGTTTTTTTTCCGGATGTGATTGCGTTGTGCCTGTTTACAGCAGAGCTGCATTCTTGTGCCGTTAAGCCGACACATCTGACTTCTGCGGGCATTTGTTGACCGGGTTAACCTTTCCGGTGTGTCGAGATTTCTACTTCTGGCCTAGGGTGAGACTTTTACTATCATTTTCCGTAATACATGATCACTGGCAAAACGGGTGATAAGTTTCTACTCACATTTTTACTACTGACTATACCTTGATAACCATTTTCCTATCTGTAGTTTACTGGGTCACATCCCGAAGGTTATCCTTCAATGTCCATTCTTCCAACCTTCTCACTTTCCTGCTTGCGTCCATTCTCTTTTCTTTTCTCTCGTCGTCTCTTAGTTCTCCGTGTATATCTTCAAATTGTTCTTCATTCTATCCCCTAGTTATGTATTCTAGATGTTGATTATTTAATAGTTAGCCTCTCATGATCTTGCTGATATGATCTTTGTTTGTGCCGTCCTTTCTTCATGGATGATCTTCGCCGTCTGTTTCTCTATGATGTTTTCTATCACCAAGTCAGTTCTGGTGCGTTCAATGTGTGCTGTATTTTCCTATTTCCCGATTACCGCATTATTTGTCCTGCGACACATGGCATTAGCCAGTGTTAAACCATCATCTTTAAAGCTGTGTACAACCTCTCCTAGGACATGTAGTCGAAGCTGCTTGTTCACTCTTCGTGCCTTTTTCTCCCTTGCTTTCTCTCATTCTGTCTCTTCCCCTGCTGTCTATCTCTCACTCTCCCATTCTATCCCCCTCCCATCTCGCCGTCTGCCCATCTCCTTCCCCTCTCTCATCCTTTCTCCTCTCTCCACATTTTATTCTTCTCTGCTACTGTACTTGATCAGTCCTTACAAGCTAACACGCGATCAAAGATGAGTGATGGAAGGGCCGAGCATAAGACGGTCCTTTCGTGACCAATTTATGACCCTTTGAAAATAAAGTTTGTTTGTTCCTTCTTTCTGTCTCTTAATCTCTCTGTCTGTGTTTTTCTCTCTGTCTCTCTCGCTCTCTTTATATATATATATATATATCTTAATTGCATGATTAAGTTACTGTTGAACACCTGGTATCAAATGTCATTGAGCATGTATGCTGACACCATGTTGCCTCCCCCAGGTGAAAGCCCACCTGTCTTCTCAGAGATCAGATCTGACCTTAGCAAACTCAGCAGTGAGGTCCACAAGTTTGCCTTTGAGATTGTGTTCGGTCAACTCAAGACTTACCTCAGTGGAGTGTCTACAATGGAGGTGCGGTCTATTATTCATCTTGGCTCATATTGTAGACTGTACTTCTAAATAGAGGGGAAATTTAAGGAAAAGTTAGGTTTAATATTGTAAGTTGTACTTCCATTATAAAGGGGAGGTTTATGGTAAAGTTAGGTTCATATTGTAGGTTGTACTTCCATTATAGAGGGGAAATTTATGGTAAAGTGAGGTTCATATTTTAGGTTGTACTTCCATTATAGAGGAGAGGTTTATGGTAATGTTATTCTCATACTGTAGGCTATACTACCACCATAGGAGAAAGGTGTAATTGATAACTAAAATGTGTAAAGCTGTACTTCTACTATATAGGGAAGGTTGTTATTGACTCTAGACCTATAACTTACAGTACAAATTAATAGTCAAGTCATAAAATAAACAACAAAATGACAAAAGAAACAGCAGTAACAATAAATGCTAGCAGTAAAACTATATTAAAACAGTAATAAACAAAACATTGTTAATTATCTGTTCCAGTTTTCAAATATTCAATGGTTAGAGATTAGAACTATGAAGTTGATGAATGACAGCATTTGCTATTGTTTCTCTCCCCCAAGATCTGGACATCACAGAGTGCTGGTGGTGCTATGACCTCTGACCTACCCACCTTTAGCCTTTCACCCCAGGAGTACATTACAAAGGTACAGATAAAGATAAATACACTTAATAATAAAAACAAATCTTTCTCAAAGTGGAAGGAAGCTATGACAGATGGAATGCAAACAACTTCAGGCTGAATGTGACTTCTTGATATCCTCTATAAGATCAGTTTTATTGATAACATAGTGGATCCTACTTGTTTTTGTGTGGTTTTTGTTTTCCTTCTCTTGTTTTTAACTCAAATGTAATACAAACACATGCTACTACTTCTAGTGTCTGGACTGATTTTTGCATGTGATCACTTTCTCTATGACCGTATCCCTCGCCACCGGGCAAACCCACTCTGACTTCAGAGGTACTTGTAATTTACTTCATCAAGTCAATGACGAGAAGTAAACATTTTAGTCAACCTGATCAGTGTAAGGGTTTAACCCGCTACCTCGGCATCAACATTCAGTCTTACTTCCCTGCAATTTCCCTATATGGTGCTCTAAGGGTCTCTGAGGTTTGCCTATGCTGCTGCTACTTCTGTCGCTAGTGCCAGGCAATCTTTGTTGTCTTTTATTCTTCCTTAACTCCTTCCTAACTACTTCACTTGCTTCTGTGCCAGGCCATCTTCTGTGCCAGGCCATCTAGTGCCAGGCCATCTTTGTTGTTGTCTTTTATTCTTCCTTAACTCCTTCCTAACTAATTTACTTGCTTCTCTGTATTTTTTATGGGCTCTGACTTTGTAGTTCTGGTTTTGCTTTTTTTTTTTTAAATCAATTTTTTTTTTTTTTTTGGGGTGTCCTTTCTTCTGTGTTTTTTTTCCCCCAAGGGTTTCAGGTATTACCATGCTTTGTGTTTTTTCCAAGGACTTTGTTCTCTAAGTGATTCATAACAAATGCTTCCAGCAGGCTTCCGTACTTACCTCATCTACTAACTGCTGCAGGACCCGCTAGTCATTAGAGACTATGAATGTAAATCACTCTCTGGTTTCTTGATTTCTGATATATCCTACATTGTTTTGATTTACATGATTATAAGAAGTTATGTATCACTTGATTTTCACATTCATGTTACTTATCAGCAGATGGAGATCTGAATCTACATCTGAAAACTTGTACCTCATGTAGAGATGATTCCATATGACACATGAATTCACTGTGGAAAAATTGGTGAATAATTCTTCACCTTGGTTCATCACACCAAGATCATGTGTCCCATGAATCCTTCATAACCTGTGTTGTCCTTGGTATCTTCAGAAGGATTATTTGTTCGCTGCCAAGAGATGTTTCTTAGCTTGTCTGTTTATTGTTCATGCTTCAATGCATACACTAGTATAGACTGTATATAGGACTTTAGTTATCTTTGTCTCACTACAATTAGATGATGTTTGTTGATGTGTATGTTCTTTTAGAAGTGTACCTTATTGATTGTTGTCTGTCCATCTTGCAGGTTGGTCAGTATCTGATGACCTTACCACAGCATCTAGACCCCTTTACCCTACAAGACAGTCCAGCTCTTGCCGTGGCACTTAAACATGGCAGACTGCCCTACACCAACCACCAAGGTATTCAGTCTTTCATTTATATCCTGGCCATCCTCCAACTATGTATTCTTTTCCTTCTTAAATGTATATCTACAGTGTTATCATCATGTGCCTTCACTGCATCCTCATGACCACATGATGTAAAGAGTAACTCACTCACTGGCACCTGCTGTCTTGACAGACTATAGTTTGTAAAATGGAGTTATACCTCTCCATAACACAAAGCCTGGGCTGAATTTAGAGACCATGTGTTGCCCATGCAGCATGATCCCTCTCTCGGCCTGCCTAGTTTACTCCAGAGGAAAGGTAACACCAATACGTCTGGAACAAGATAAGCAAGGCTTATCTTAGAGCCTGGTCTACCCTGCCATGATATTTAGTCTTTAGGTTGCATTTCCTCGCACTAGGGTAAGGCTTGTACCCTCCTAATTGCACTCCTCTGCTCGGAGCCATTGGCACAATGTGGAGTGTCGGGTTTGGTGAGCGCTGCCCAACATTCAGCACTAACAGAAAGCAGGTAGTAACATCTACTGTCATACAGTAGCTCAGTCATTTCTGACTAAGACGTGACACACAAGTAACTAATGTTACCATAGATTGTGGCTTTAAGTTTAGGGTTTAAAGTTCAGGATTGAGTTTAAAGTCAGGTTAAGGTCTAACATTAAGATTCAGTCAATCTGAGAGAGTTCTGGCCCAATAGTCATGGGTTCGAATCTTCATCGAGGCTGATTTTTACAAGCGACCTGTGCTCTCAATTTGATCCAGTGTAATATGGGCACCATGAAGTGTCTTGGGAAGTAAAGACAGCTGGTGTGGCACAGAGCACATTACTTACAGAGTGCCAATATGGGTCTAGCACCAGGCACGTAAAAGAATCCTCTGCAATGTCTGACAGAATTGTTCATCCACTTGTTGGTGTTATTTTCCCACTTGTATCGTTGTTTACTTCTTGCTCACCTGCACTTCATCTGTCCCCTCCAGTGTGGTTTTTATAAGTGTATTTTAAATGTGGTCAACTGGAACGACTCTACAAGGCACTCTGGGCAACCGGTGAAGACCTCAAGCGGGCCGTCCTGTTTGTGACCTGTGCTGGAATAGATGCATAATAAATGTTGTTCAACACCATGTGGTAATTCCTTTATTGAGACAGCACTTCTAACATTAGAATTTACATCTGTCCTGCCTGGGAAAAGTCTATGCTTGGCGGGATTTTTAAAAAAAGGGAGCACACAAAATGGGTTGATGGAGCTCATAAACTCTGGAAGGAAATCAATGAATGCCAAACCACCACCGCCTTGTGGAAGTTTTTGTAAGAACAAAGTCTAGGGCAGTTAAGCCTGCAGAAAATGTGGGCAGGCAAAGCTCACAACGCCAGGAAGGCAATCTGCTTATAGGAGGAGAAATCCAGAAAAGAAACCTCCACAATTAAAGTCGGAAGATATTGGCCTGCATGGCATGGGACTAGAAAGTGAATGTCTATGAACAACAATGGATGCTGTGCACCACACATAGTAAATGTTGATCGCAGAAGAAGAAAAACATACGGCCAAAATATTTGACTTGTCTCTTTGTTTATTAATTTCTTCAACTCTCTTGCCATATCCAGCTTCTGTAAATTGTCTATATTTTGTTTGTGTTTGTTTCCATTTGTTTCCATCCTTGTAAATATTTAATTATATCATTACAGCATTTGCTGGTGTCATCTTCTTCTTAGTTTCATTCACTTGGAATCAACATTTATCTGCAATGTTGTTTCCTACATGAACTGTATGGTCCATTGCTGCTGCCACCTGGAAGGGTTTGGCAGGCTGAGGTAAAATACTCACTTGCCTGGGCAGTTGCGTCACAGTTTACAGGCTCATCATCATCATCATTAGCATGTGCCCTGCCATATGGTGTAGATATTCACATATCTCCCAGATCTTGATCCTTCTTAGGCCATCCAACATTATTTCTATCTGTTTCTTCAACCAACTAATTTCCCAGTCGTCGTGATGGTTTCTAATGCCTCTCATCTCATTTCATTACCAAAGAACATCGTTTGCCTGTATGTTTATAGTTGTATACATTCTACAGTATGCTACCAATGTGAAAAGTGGACATTATTTAAGTTACAAATATGCACAATCAACACCTGTGAGATGAGATGCTTAAGAAGAGGTGCCAACTTAACTATCCGAGACTAGTCGAGTTAGAAATGATGTTATCAGACAGACAGAAGATCAAATGGTTCGGCCATCTTGTTAGAATGCAAACACCATCAGAGATGCACTGGAAGAAAATGAATTGATGACATCAAAGACATTTTACAATCACACGGAATGACACTATCCAGTGCCACCGATGATGTGCTGAAACATCAACTATTCCTCCCCACAACACTTGACGGCAAACGTGGAAGATGACGATGGTGATGTAAACATTGTTGTATTATTATTAGCCTCTTCCAGGCATTTTTGTTAGTTACTCTCTCTACAGGTTACAATTGGTATCTTACTCTTGTAGTTAAATCATCAGTTGACTTCTTTGTCTGATGTGAATATGGAATATATATTTTCATCTTTAAGCAATAGTCATCTTTCTATTTCACTTTATTCTTTTGGCATCAGAAGTGTCAGAGCACCTGGCAGACTTATGGCTGGAGTCAGTTGCCATGGGAACAATGCATACATACACAGAAGAGATCCTGAAGATTCCATCCCTGACAACCTCATGGATGTAAACAGCTGATTACTGACATAGGTAACGTGTTTGTTTGTTAGTTTTGGGTGCATTTTGTGTGTCAGTTTGTTTGTCCCAACAATATCTGATCTTATTTCTACTTTGTCATCTTCCTCTAGTTGTTTTATTGTTTTTCTTTCTTTCTTTCTTTCTTTTTTTCCTATCTGAATGTAACATTCACAATTGATGAATGAAAGATGAGTGATTGGAAGGGCCGAATGTAAGACGGGCCTGCATGCCCAATTTGTTACCCTTTGAAAATAAAAATTTTCTTTCTTTCTTTCTTTCTTCTTTCTTTCTTTCTTTCTTTCTTTCTTTCTTTCTTTCTTTCTTTTCTTTCTTTCTTTCTTTCTTTCTTTCTTTCTTTCTTCCTTCTCTTTTGTTTCTTTCCTTCAGCACCTCTTCATTCTATTCTTTACCATTTCAATGCCATTCCTAATGAGTTATGTGCTTGTTGAAAATATAGTTATTTTAGTTATTTATTTTAGGATAGAGTTGGGACGCAGAGGTGTTTCCAAGGCACCAGGGCCAGGTTATATACTGGCCAAGACGCACTAACATGTCCTAGTCATGCAATCGCAGATTCTTCCGAAGTCGGAGAGCATCTGCCTGCAAGGCGAGTAACCAGCAGTCTGCACACCAATAAGCAAGACATGGGACAACGGATACTCACGCAAACCTCAGGTCCTGTATGACATCACACTGATGTTGGACAACAGGATGTCTTCATCCGACATACAGGACTTCGCGTAGGAGCTTAAGCCAACGAACACAAGCAAGCAAGAGAGCAGGATAGAGTTATTTATTTGTTGAAGGATAGTTATTTTTGGATATAGTTATTTATTTGTTGAAGGATAGTTATTTATTTTTGGATATAGTTATTTATTTGTTGAAGGATAAAGTTATGTACTTGTTAAAAGATGAATTTATGTACTTGTTAAAAGATAGATTTATATACTTGTTAAATACTTGTTGTTTTATGTACCTGTTTAAAGTACAGATTTATATATCTATCAATGATAGATGATTTATGTCCCTATGAAATATATATCAAGCCATGCCAGTTCTTCATTATTATTTTGTCACACCCAATGTCCTCTTTCTCACAACAGATTACCTGTGTAACGTGTTAGAAGATCTGGGGCTGAAAGCTTCGGAGACCCTTACCCATATTCACATCCTACTTCAGGCCAAGCCGGACCAGTTCTCTGACACGGCAGAGTTGTTGCCGCAGCGGGTGTCGCACACTGTCGGCAGCATGAGGAGCATACAGATCTAGATTGTAGTTATATATATATATATATATATATATATATATATATATATATATATATATATATATATATATATATATATATATATATATATATTATATATATATATAAACAAACAGAGAGCTAGATTTATTTAACAGGGGTAAATTTGTGTGTAAATAATGAATAAATTGTACCTTAGAATATTCGTCTCTGATGTCAAAGTAAAGTTTTATGATGGCATTACTAATGAGAAGTGTAGGCAGGGAATGAGGCAGATTCCAGCCAATCAAGAGGTGGGGGAAAAATTGGATTGGATGCACGCTGAGAAAAACTTGATAATAGTGTAACTAGAAAGTACTGTTTCTGGAACCTGCCATATAAAAACATGGAGCAGAGCTGTAGAGACAAAGATGAATCATATGGGGAGGATATGGAAGAAATTTCTGGAGATAGAAGGTGGGACAGCTGGCTGTGAATTGGTTCAGGGTACATGTTCCAGTGGATGATAAAAGGGAGAAAAGAAAAAGAGAACAATGTCAAAGTAATACTTTTGAATCAATAAAAATAAGGAGAGCAACAAAAGGCGCTTAAGTAAATTACATATATCTGTCACACATGTGAACCAGCAATTACACTTGACTGTCAAATATATCATCATCTATCGCACATGTGAACCAACATTTACACTAACTTTCAGGTATAATATCAGGAAAAAGCATTCCAGTGGCACGAAATGGAATATTTCTTGAATAGCAAATCTATTTCGTGGAAAGACTGAATCAAAAGCTCATTGTGTAAGTGTCATCAAAGGTGGAAAAAGTGTCTCAATGGCACGAAATGGAATATTGCTTGGATAGCAAATTCATTATGTGGAAAGTGAATTGAAAGCTCACTGTGTGGATGTCATCTACAGACGACATTCTTCTGGTTTCCGGAGGAACAACCTGTTGTGAACGGAAGGCCCAATATATGGAAGTGAAGCTAAGCAGCCATGTGCAAGATGTGACGATTCCTTGGGTGAGCCCAGTACAGAGCGCTATGTGTTGGCTCTGCAATTATGGAAGCCTCCTTGGATGGTGAAGAATGTCCATGGTCTGCCTTTGCCTTCCCTTGAGGGCTGACCAGAATGATGTCTTCAGCTGTTCTAAATGGGCCAGCTGGGATGGGGATAACACCACAACACCCAGGAAACAGCTGGGAAGGTAACCCAGCCAACAAATGCCTGAAGAAGTCGGATGTTTCAGCTGAAAGGTGCAAATATCGCAGCTCTGCTGTAAACAGGCACAACGCAGTTACTTCTAAAACAACATTCCTGACAAACACAGAAGAATGAGAAGAAGATATATCAACATCTATCACACATGTGAACCAACAATGACACTAACTTTCAGATGTAAAATCATCTATCACACGTGTGAAATAACAATTACACTATGCCTCACAGACCTGTCTAGTGTGTCCTCTAACATCCACATTTGTCTTCTTCTTATCTTCCTCCAGTTACCTCAGTGAAGTGTTGTTAGTGGGGGAGATGTAGACATTTTGTATGCACTCTTTATAATGCTTTTTGTAAGTTGGTATTAATTTCTCTATGGGTGTTCTCATGCCATCACTCCATCTTTATGTGGTCTTCCCCTTGCTCTGTCTCCATTGTATTTCTTCAGTGTGGCTCTTTGTGGCAAGTGGTACCAGGACATTCTTGTGAGGTGGCCAAACTATTTAATCTGTTGTTCTTTGATGAAGTTCATAACTTGTTTCAGACCTCGGTCTTCTGGTTTCCTAATTCTATCTCTCACGGTCACTCCTGCAGCTTTTCTAAGGCATTCATCTTTATTGTTTTGATTTTACACTTTTTATAAAAAATAGGGATGTTACTGAATGTAAACAAACATCTTTGTCAAAATGGTTTGAAAGTTTCTATATCTTATGTCAGGTCTTAGTCAGATGTGACTGAGCTATCATATGACAGTAGACGGTACTACCTGCTTCTGTTAGCACTGAATATTGGACAGCGCTCACCATACCCAACACCCCACATTGTGCCAACAGCTTTGGGCGAAGGAGTGCAATTGGCAGGGTACAAGCCTTACCCTAGTGCGAGGAAATGCAACCTAAAGACTAAATGTCATGGCAGGGCAGACCAGGCCCTAAGCCTTGGTCGGCAACTGGTCTAGGTTGGAAGCTCCGATAGGCAAACAGTTAGAGCATTGCTCTGCTGATCCGGTGGCTTCTGCAGCTTGTCTTGTTCCAAACATATTGGTATTACCTTTCCTCTGGAGTAAACTAGGCAGGCCGAGAGAGGGATCATGCTGCATGCACAACACATGGTCTCTAATTCTCTACATTTGTGTTATGGAGAGGTATAACTCAATTTTACAAACTATCATATGTCAAGACGGCAAGGTGCTAGTCAGTCTATACACAGTGAGAAAATGTCAGTGGTAGAAAACGTACATGCTGCGCTGGTATAATAGGAACTTAGTATCAAGACAAATGAAGAGATATAAAACCGAGACACTTGATGAGAACTGAACATACTTATATGGGGGACATTGACAGAGAAAGAAGGACGTTTTTATATGTATGTGTTTGTCCTTGACATGGGACTTATCTTGGGGTTATTTATTGCTGGGGTTGATATTCATCCACTATTGTGTGATTTTTTAATGAAATTCTGTTATTTAATAAAATATATGACAAGGAGGGTGCAAGTGTGAAGGTATCGTTTTTGTTTGAAGATGTTAGTGAATGCAGATCTCTCTCTCTCTCTCTCTCTCCTCTCTCTCTCTCTTCTCTCTCTCTAACTCACTCTCTCTCCTCTCTCTCTCTCTCACTCTCACTCTCCTCTGCTCTCTCTCTCCTCTCTCTCTCTCTCTCCTCTCTCTCTCTCTCTCTTCCTCTCTCTCTCTCTCTCTCCTCTCCTCTCACTCTCACTCTCTCTCTCTCTCCTCTCTGCTCCTCTCTCTCTCTCCTCTCTCTCTCTCTCTCACTCTCACTCTCACTCAAGCAAGGGGAAGGACTTAGTAATCTTGCTAAAATGAAATAAGGGTAAAAGATAAAACATGGAACAAGACTTTGGATACTTCTATCCCCCATGTTAGAAGAGAACAGATTAAAGAAGAATATAAGGTACCTTCACATCCTGTGGTAGATAAGAAAAGAAGAATATAAGGTACCTTCACATCCAGTGGTAGAAGAGAAAAGATTAAAGAAGAATACAAGGTACCTTCACATCATACGGTAGAAGAGAAAAGAAGAATATAAGGTACCTCTACATCCTTTGTTTTCAGTCAAGGATCGCTTTTATTGCACATGGATTTCTATTCACATTTGAAAGATGGTGTACATTACCATCTTCTTCTGTGTTCCTCTTTTGAGAGGCGTGCCTCACACCAAGTTAGTTATCTGTTGGGATATTATCCTTGCACTCCAGACATGTCCATAGGTGCTCAGATCCTCCCCCCAACATATGGATCAGCTTCCGGCGGCTAATAGTCCCAGTTCTAGTGTTGGCTGACGAGACCCCTCGTTCTTTTGATGTGCCCTTCATGTCTGGCCGTGCCAATGCTTACTCCCAAGTCTCTCATTCTGGACAATGATGTGGATTTACTGGCGTCAAAGTCCTCTGCTCTCGACATCTCTCTAAAGTTAGTTGCATATCTTTTACAGGACGTCGCAGGCAACTCAAGCAGTTGTTGGCTATTTGTGATTTCTTGGCTAAGTTTACGTTCAGTAGTTTGCCATTGCAATCTGAACAACCAGTACTCATACCATTTTATGAAACCAACGCAATGCAGTCTGCTGCCAGATGGCCCAAAGCTGTGTTTCGAATGTGGGATTACAAATTGTGCTTGTAACCCCTTTGCCACAGAGCCGGTTGATATGTATCTAAAGGCATTAATAATACAGTATCAACACGATACATAGGCTGGCCATCTGCAGGGGATGCAGAGCCATCATGTTTATCAGCTTGTTCATTTCTCGTAACACCCACATGTCTCGGAACGAAGATGAGAGTGACTACGAACAGCATCCACTGTCTGTGTACAGAACCCGCCTCGACCTTACGCTCATGGAATCACCTTAATATGCACCTCAGAGGTCACTCTGTCGGACTAGAATTTATGTAGGGTTTACTTCTTCTAGACAGATTTCCTTCAAGACAACTGCTTCTACCTACCCGTGGCTAAGTTTTCTTTCCAACAATATTGCATGGGCAGTGACCTTACAACCTACTCTTTACGATTTCCAACTCCTGTAGGATCTTTACCATGCACACGGAACCTCCTGCTTTTTCGCCATTATCTAAGAAGGTTAGGTGTCCGACCTCCCTACAAAAGAGATCAGGGGGCATGTAATGTCATTAGATACCAATAGTTCTTAGGGAAAATGTCATTAGATACCAATAGTTCTTAGGGAAAATGTCATTAGATACCAATAGTTCTTAGGGAAAATGTCATTAGATACCAATAGTTCTTAGGGAAAATGTCATTAGATACCAATAGTTCTTAGGGAAAATGTCATTAGATACCAATAGTCCTTAGGGAAAATGTCATTAGTTAACAATAGTTCTTAGGGAAAATGTCATTAGTTAACAATAGTTCTTAGGGAAAATGTCATTAGATACCAATAGTTCTTAGGGAAAATGTCATTAGATACCAATGAATCTTAGGAAAATGTCATTAGATACCAATAGTTCTTAGGGAAAATGTCATTAGTTACCAATAGTTCTTAGGGGAAATGTCAGATACCAATAGTTCTTAGGGAAAATGTCATTAGATACCAATAGTTCTTAGGGAAAATGTCATTAGATACCAATAGTTCTTAGGGAAAATGTCATTAGATACCAATAGTTCTTAGGGAAAATGTCATTAGATACCAATAGTTCTTAGGGAAAATGTCATTAGATACCAATAGTTCTTAGGGAAAATGTCATTAGATACCAATAGTTCTTAGGGAAATTTCATTAGATATCAATAGTTCTTAGGGAAAATGTCATTAGATACCAATAGTCCTTAGGGAAAATGTCATTAGTTAACAATAGTTCTTAGGGAAAATGTCATTAGTTAACAATAGTTCTTAGGGAAAATGTCATTAGATACCAATAGTTCTTAGGGAAAATGTCATTAGATACCAATGAATCTTAGGAAAATGTCATTAGATACCAATAGTTCTTAGGGAAAATGTCATTAGTTACCAATAGTTCTTAGGGGAAATGTCAGATACCAATAGTTCTTAGGGAAAATGTCATTAGATACCAATAGTTCTTAGGGAAAATGTCATTAGATACCAACGGTTGTTGGTAAAATGTCATCCCTATTGCTGGGAGCGAACTCTGTACCTGATGTGTCAGAGATGAACACTGTTCCCTCCCCTGTCATGGCTTCTCTCTCTCTCTCTCTCTCTCTCTCTCTCTCTCTCTCTCTCTCTCTCTCTCTCTCTCTCTCTCTCTCTCCCCCCCCCCCCCCCCCCCTCGATGCATATTACCAACGTGAACAAGCAGACTTCAGACTCTGCACCGACTACAACAGGCTGAAATGCTACGCGTTTAATAACCTAAAGATAATGGATACTGATGAATGTGCCCGTGGAAGTGATAAAATGGCGACTAAACATCCGTTGCAGGCGTGTCCAACATTTGCAAAACAGAATTATTTTGGACTACCCAGTGTTACGAACAGGTTGACAAAGGTGGGTGGACGCCTCAGCCTAATATAGATATAGCAATATAGCCTATGATGAGACCAAGAGGTCCGATGACAGATAAATTAACACTGGGTTGATAGTATCAATCAACCAGGTGCCATCTCCACAATGTAGGTTGTCTGCGATGGATCTTCAACACTGTCTCTCGCCCTGACTGTACATTATGTCAAGCTGATGTTCGTCCGTCTCTTGATATCTTCCCACTTGTATCGTTGTCTACCTCTTACTCGCTTGTCTTCAACTTTACCATCCAGTTGAGGGTATTGCGCTAGCTCGCTTTGAACTCCAGCGTAGTCCATACACACTACTTCTAGAAGAGCTGGACTGAATTTTGCGTGTCAGTTAGCTTTCCCTATTAACAGTGATCCTCGCCAACAGGCGGACCCACTCCGACTTCTGCGGTATGTGAGGTATTTATAATTTACGTCCCCATGTCTAAGACGGGAGGTCAACATTTTAGTCCAACTATCCAGTGTAGGGGTTGAACCCCTTACCTCGGTATCAGCACAACGGATGTTTAAGAACACGCGTTCTTATCCATTCGGCCATGCTGACTTCTAGTTTTGGGTATAACTCAGGTCTAATCACAGTAATTTTCTGCAAACTAAAGACATGGATGAATGGAACCGATCCCCCCAACTCTTCCCACTATAGTCTAGAAAATGTGATTGCCCAACACGTCACACTCTAATGGCAGTAATGACACGTGAAAACCGTGTGTATTTGCATAGTAATAGATTTGTGAATGTACAGTTTCGTGCGAGTACTGGCATGGCTCACAATACAAAGTTTTCTTCTTCTTCTTCGTTCATCCGGAGTTTTTTTTTCGGATGTGATTGCGTTGTGCCTGTTTACAGCAGAGCTGCGTTCTTGCGCCGTTAGGCCGACACATCCGACTTCTGCGGGCATTTGTTGACCGGGTTAACCTTCCCGGGGGTTTCTTAGGACGTTTGACTCTCACTGTTGTGGTGTTATCCCCCATCCCAGCTGGTCCATATAGAACAGCCAAAGATCCTGGTCAGCCCTCAAGGGAAGGCAGGGGCAGACCATGGGCATTCCCCGCCATCCAAGGAGGCTTCCATAATTGCAGAGCCGATACATAGCGCTCTGGTACTGGGCTCACCCAAGGAATCGTCACGTCCTGCACATGGCTGCTTAGCCTCACTTCCGTATATTGGGCCTTCCGTTCACCATAGGCTGTTCTTCCGGAAACCAGAAGTATGCAGTCTGCAGATGACATCCACACAGTGAGCTTTCGATTCGGACTTTCCATGTAATGGATTTGCTATCCAAGCAATATTCCATTTCGTGCCACTAGGACACTTTTCCACCTTTTATGAAGTCCACACAGTGGGCTTTAGATACGGACTTTCCACGTAATGGATTTGCTATCCAAGCAATATTCCATTTCATGCCACTAGGACACTTTTCCACCTTTTATGAAGCCCACACAATGGGCTTTTGATTCGGACTTTCCACGTAACGGATTTGCTATCCAAGCAATATTCCATTTCGTGCCACTAGGACACTTTTCCACCTTTTATGAAATCCACACAGTGGGCTTTAGATACGGACTTTCCACGTAATGGATTTGCTATCCAAGCAATATTCCATTTCATGCCACTAGGACACTTTTCCACCTTTTATGAAGCCCACACAATGGGCTTTTGATTCGGACTTTCCACGTAATACAAAGTTTTCATAACACCGAGGCAAGTGAAAATTTCCATTAAAATAAAAATCTAAACAGGCGAAGAAATGTGCTGAAAGAATGTTTATACTTTAATATGGGGTCATTTTTCGGCCTTTTGGCTAACGTTACGGCGTAGAAAAGAGGTCAGCGTAGCGGATAGATTAAATGTGCTCTCGCTTAAACTTCTATGATGGTGTGATACTTCCTACGTAGGACATGAAATATAAATTTACAGCGCAGAAATGCCTAACGTCGGATTGATCTAAATCGACAGTCTCTAAGAGACCACGCAGGGCCAAAAGGTCCACGTATGGGACTAAAAGGCCCAACAAATATTGTAAATATTGGTGACGACAATGTTGTTTCAATCATGATGTCCAGTTGTAGAGGTCGCGGTTGTTTACATATTTGTAAAGTGTACGAAATAGATTTACCAGAGAGGTTTAAACAAAAAATAACGAGTTACACAGAGGCGGAGACAATGCATTTTTCAAAAGAGATTGTGTAATTTGTAATCGCTTCTCGGTCTATTGGTTAAGATCAAAGTACCTGACCATCATTATCAGTAAGACCACACAAGATACAATAACCGGATCACAGGCAAAAGGACCTCCGTGGACCACTTTGGGAATAAAGGCTCGTATGTTGGACTAAGGAGAACAAAGACAAAATAGAATGAAGTGACTGCATGTAGATAGTTCCTGTAATTTCGTATCTTCCATTATTAACCGTTATTGCCTTTTAGACCACAGATTGTGATGAAGCATTAGTGACAATCCATTTCTGTACCTTGAACATGCCGGCTTCTTTCCTCGTTACAGGTGTGTACTTTGTCCAGATTGAGCTTTTCCCGCGAAATTTGTTGCGTAATTTGTTTTATGACCTTTTCCATAATAGGGCCTGTTATGTAATTCTATTTCGTGTATTCTTATCAAAGAGAGTTAGGCTATTTACAATACATATTCTGCATAATTAAATAATAATATAATTTAACAAGATTGTACTTTCACAGTGCAGTAAACTAGTGATTTGTTGCATTGATAGTGTCTATATTTTAAATCACATAAATAAATTCACAATGTAGTGACTGGCGCTCATAGTTCATAGAAGCAGAAGAAAGTAGGGATAAGAAACCACACTAGAAAAAAATGTGAAGGGTCATAATAGCATGGGATAGGAAATGCAAGGATTGGCCGGGAGGCTGCTCCGAATGGGAGGTGCAACAACTGATTCACAACAATTCGCGACCAGGTGATGTAATCAGTTACACTGATGGCTCTGTGCTAAGCAGTAAAAAGGAATGCTCAGGTTTTAGTGTTGGTGGTGGGTGTTTAGTGCAGGGAAGCCTAACATAAGATACCACATCTAGTCCAGTGGTTCTCAACCTTTTTTGACCCATGCACCCCTTCACCATATGTTCAAAGTGTCATTCCCCCCTTTCGTATTTCTGCCCTATAAATTCCACCCCAACCCCTACATATTGTACGTAATAATGGAAGCTAAATTTAATAACACATACTAGAACAAGTCTAGACGTCTACATAAAACGTGATTTGCTGGTCTACTTACGTTATAAAACGAATTTCAGAAGGGTAAGAAATACAGAAATGTAAAGTATGGAGTGTAAATCAATATCAAGTAATCGGTTCTTGTATTAACGCGATCTTGAAATAATCTTAATCCGGAAATCCTAAAATTTCCCTCTGGGAGGGGTCGGGGATTCCTCACCGGTTGAGAACAGCTGATCTAGTCTCATAATGGAGATGGCGGGAGTCACGGCGGCGTTTCGCTGGCTGGAGGACAAACGGCAAATGCTGGTGGGCTGGGAAACGAGAGTCGGACACATTGGCTGGGTGAGGTATTGGTGCATGACAAGGCAGACGTGGTTCAGGCCCTTTGAGATCGTGTGTATAGAGCGAAAGAACAGATAGATCAGCACGGCTTGGAGAGAGAGAGAATGGTGCTACAGGGAGAGCGCAAACCACCTGACCGACGCTGATGACTCCGAGGAAAGGTCTATCGAACACATAATCAGATTGCCACAGGCACAATGTGTAATGGAACTCTTCGCTGGCTGTTAAAGACGGGGATGGAACACGTATGGGAATGTCCCGTGTGCTATGATTACAGTGCTTGATACAACCCAACTCAACTAGAAAACGTACAAAACTAAACTGCGGATGAACATTTACCGTGCGAATTGTTCTGATCAGTCACATTCGCTACACCCATGGGTTGTAATTATTAGGCTTTTTATTTTGAAACACAGTGTAACAAACTATCATCTGTCAAAACGACAAGCTGCAGTATATATATGAGGGTTTCAAGTGGACACCTTACATGTTTGTTTGTTTGTTGTTTGTTTTTTTTTTTGGGGGGGGGGGGGTGGGGGGGGGGGTGGTGGATATATTCTGAAAAAAAGAAAAAAAAATGTATAATTTTTCGATATAGTCGCCATTGCGTTAAATGCATGTCCCCCAGCGCCGATAAAGTGCTTGGATTCCTGTAGAAAAATCAACTCTCGGGTCACTAATCGGGGTGCTTGACCAAGGTCGTGAACAGTATGTCACAGAAGTCACACCGTTTTGAAACTTCCTACTCAACTCATGCACTTGCTGGACTGACAGGCATACATCACCATACTGGACCTTCATTCGCCGATGAATTTCTATAGGTTTTATCCCTTTACTGATAAAAATAACGGATAACAGAACGCTGCTTCTCTTTGGTGCATGTCAAAAATGGGACGGCCATCTTTAAACTATCCATATAAACGTTACCATGTTCGTCTGCACCATGATGTCATGTGCTTAACACCCTTGACATCCTTAACAACAATATTGCCAGGTTACAAGACATTGGCATGGTTATTGTAATTTCATCACACTTTTAAAGTTTCCATTTGAAAGCCCCCTCATATATATATATAAGTAAAGATGTATAGCAGTAATTTTAAATTGTCCTTAAGCAGTTTCCTGCTCTCCGGCTCCGCGACGTAGGTTTTACGGAAGCAGTTCGTAATCCCGTATACCCGCGCTCGAAACACAGCTGCAGGCGATTTGATAGCAGATCGCCTTTCGTTTTTTTTTTTTTAACGAAATGGTATGGGTAGAGGTCGTTCAGAAAGCAATGGCAAACTACTGAAGGTAAACTTGTCGAGAGATCACAACAGCAAAAAATTCTGGTCTTGACTGCGACGTCCTGTAAAGGATATGCAACTAACTAAGCAGTTTTCTGCTATGGGTCTCTGATGTGACAGCACTCTAACATTGTGTAGGCCTGAGAGCCAGGAGGAATAGGTGGCCAGTTTGTCCCCTCACTTTGGCAAGCGACGACCCAGGCATCGAACCCGCGCCCTACCGTGTTCATGAATGAGGTATAAAGACCGTTGTTAATGACATGGTGGTTGTAGGAAAATATAAAAGGGTTAAGTTAATAAGGAACATATGACAGGCCTAGCAAACCGGCTGGGAAATTACATAATCTTAGACACTACTGCTCACAAATCATGGAGGGCATTGAAAGAAAGACGCTAGTCATAGGCTTTGGAAGCTCAGTTACTTTTCCGTACTACGCCTAACGACATACATAGCAGATAACAACATCAACATCATCATCATCTTCCACTTTTGCCGTCAGGTGTCTTGGGGAGGGAAAGTTGACGCTCCAGCGCTCAATAGGTGAGACTAGATAGAGTCATTCCATGTGATTGTACAATGTTGTTGTCAATCCATTTTCTTCTCGCGCGTCCTCTTGCTCTCGTAGATCTGTGGTGTATCGCCAATGCTCGTAGCTGATTGTCTTGCATTCTATCGAGATGGCCAAGCCATTTGATCTACAGCGACAACAACGCAGTCGTCTCGTTTTTCTTGAGGTGCGACAATGAGAAATGTATAAAGTACTATAAAGTCTCCACCTGTAAAAAGTGTACACAGCAGTCGCGCCCCCCCCCCCTCCCAATTGAAGTAGAAAAAGTGTACACAGTAATTTATGCCCCCCCCCCCCCAAAAAAAAAAAGTGTATCAAGCTTTCAAGTTGCACACAGAAGTCTGGTCCTTTTTTTTTTTAAAACTTGCATATCCTTTACAGGACGTTGCAGTCAACACCAGCATTTTACAGCTGTTGTTGATGTCTTGACAAGTTTTACGTTCAGTAGTTTGCCAATACTTTCTGAACGACCGGCTCCCATACCAGCACGTTAAAACCAGCGCGACATGGTCTGCTGCCAAATCGGTCACCGCTGTGTTTCGAACGCGGCAGTACAAATCGCGTCCGCAACTTCATGGCCACGGAGCAGGGTCCTTTACCCGCCCTAGAAAAAGTTAACAACAACAACAACAACAAATGACCTGTAGTGAATTTGGACAGGAACAGCAGTAAAATCTGGGAGGTGTTGTGATACGTCTCCTGGATTCTAGCCAGCAGTTTTGGCGCTAGTCACTCCTGTCCCCCAGCTCCAGCGAATATTCTTGTATGGAGAAGTTTCATCAAACTTTCACACTTTCTCATTTATAGCTTTGGAATTCGCACGTAGAAATATAACACTTACAGAAACCTTGTTCGTTGCAGGTATGTTGCCATCAGTGTTTGAATGTTTCTGCTGTCCATCATCCATGCAAGCTGCGAAGATGTTGAGTGTTTATGTTCTATTGTTCTGTTAGTGTTGTTCGAGTTTGTTTTGCTTAGTAATCAAATTTGATTAATTTGTATATTGAGAGAGTATTCATTGCTCAGAGTCAGAGGGTATTCATATTTATATTATTTCCCGCAGATGTTGTGTTTATTGAATAAAACAAAAAGTAAAGAACCATATTCCACACAATCATTGAAGAGCATTTGATGATTTGTTGTATAGAAAACTATACGTAATTACTACTAATGTAATACTAATACTATCATTCAATGATCATCATCTTCAACTTCTGCCGTTAAATTATATATGGCGAGAATCCCATATTTTATAGACCCATGTAGGGATTATCAATGTAGGCATAATGATAATACGCCTTTACTTCCCAGAATATTTCATGATACCCTTAGGCTTTGCCAACTTGGAAACCAAAATCAATTAAACAAAAAATCAAATCAAATCACCGTCTTGACTGCTTTCGAACGCACACCCCCTAGGTTGACAAGCCAGTGGTCTAGCCAGGTACCCTCTTGACAATGAATGTTTGCTGAACTGCAATGGATCTCCATCAATGTCTGTCTCTTGCCTTGATTGTACATTCTGTTAAACAGCTGTTCGTTCATCTCTTAATGTTACCTTCCCACTTGTATCATTGTCTACCTCTTGCTTACTTGCCCTCAACCTTGTCCTCCAGTATGGCTTTTATAAGAGTATTATGTCTTTTAATGTGGCCAAATTATTTCACTTGCCTCTTTTTCTATTTATTTCATCAACTCTCTTTTCAGTCCCAGTTTTTCCAGAACCTCTTGTGTTTCAAAGTTTCTGTTTCCATGAAATACAACATATTCTTCTGTATATCCACATCTCCAGGGTTTCTATTATGTTTTGAATATAATATACATAACATTTGACAATTCTCATTTTTAATGCGTTGTTAATCTCCTTAGATGTTAATACTGGTTTCATGCTGTTGAAAGCATTTTTAGCCATTCCTGTTTTCTTGTTCACTTCTGCCATCATCTGTTATTACATGTCCAAGATAAGAAGAAATTGTTCAGTCCTTGGTTGTTATTGCGATATAAAATGCATATTGTTATTTCAGATAATTAATTTTTATGCTTGTGTACTGCTACTGGCACCTGGCCATCTTAACAGACGATAGTTTGTTACATTGTGCTTAAAAAAGGCATAATAACCACAACCCACGGCAGTAGCGAATGTGACTGATCAGACCAATTTGCACCGTCCAGAGATGGAGTTATATCTCTTCATGACACAAAGCCTGGGCTGAATTGTAGAGTCCATGTGTTGCCAATGCAACATGATCCCTCTTTCGGCCTGTCTAGTTTACTCCAGAGAAAAGGTAACACCAATATGTCTGGAATATGACAAGCTACAGAAGCTGCCTGGTCAGAAAAAAGCAATGCTTTGACGTCCGCCTGTTGGAGATTTGATCCTAGACCAGTTGCCAACCAAGGCTTAGGACCTGGTCTGCCCTGCCATGACATTTAGTTTTTAGGTTGCACTTCCTCGCACCAGGATAAGGCTTGTATCCTCCCAATTGCTCTTCTCCGCCTGAAGCTGCTAGCACAATGTGGGGTGTTAGGTTTGGTAAGTGCCGCTCAATAATCTGCGCTAACAGAAGGCAGGTAGTACCTAAGAACTGTCACATGGTAGCTCAGTCATGTCTGACTAAGACCTACTTGTGTACTAACTAATCAGTTTTCATTTTAACCAAATATTTCATTATACCTTTCTGCGAAAGTGTTTACTAGTGTTATGTTGAATTGTAGCTTTTAAGGTTACTTTAAACAAGGTGTCGTATTAACATAAAAAAAAAAATTTAAATGCAAGACCTCCATATTTGGATATAGCTTGAAAATGTAATCTAACAGTACCTCATTCATGTCTCTACCCCGACGATGCTTTGCGAAGATACTTAATAATTTTCTAAGGCTAGTTCATGTTGCATCAACCTTACTAAAAGATTAGTTAGTTGACAGATTATTCTCACTGCACATCCGCCCATTCAGCGCATAAGTACTCTGATCCCCTTCTCATCGTCTCCCTCCGTGTATAGCAGCCAATTGTCACCAGTTCCATGCTGGTTTGACTGAAAAGGGACTAAAACAGAAATATAATTTTAAAAAAATAAACATATGCAAATTTTATTCACACAGCCAAATTGTTTGGTTTGATTTGGCTTTGATTCATGACACTGCTGAATTTTTTTCTGTAAGGAAAATCAATGAATAATCTTGAGGCAACAGTAACAATTAGTATGAAGGTGTGATACCTGATTTTATTCATTAGCGTAGTGATAAAAAACGAGATTCTGTTGACAAAAAAAGGATGATTGCCAAAAGATGATAAAAGATAGATGTGAAGGTTGCCAGGAGATTATGAAAGGTACAAGTAAAGATTCCAAAAGATCATAAAAGGTAACATTAAGGGTTGCCAAAAGATTATAAAGGTAAAAGTAAAGGTTCAAAAAGATTATAAAATGTTAAAATAAAGGTTGCTAGAAGATTTTTTCCGCTCGCTCGCTTGGAAATTGAGCATAGTCCACGCTGGACTGATTTTTGCATGTGGATTATCTTTTCCTATTACCAGTATCCCTCACCATCATACGAACCCACTCTGATTTCACAGATAAAATGGTAGTATCTTCTTTGGGACTAACTATACCTCTAATAGATTTGTCTCTTCCACTTTTCAGATGACAGGCAGTGATGTACAAAGCAGCAGTTTCCTGGCAGAAGAGTGATGAGAGAAATGAGGTTCCACAGTGAGGTTAAAACAAGTCTGAGTTAGCACTGGAGAAAATGAATGTTAGAAGTAATGCCGTTGTGGCGACTGAAGCCAGTTTGAAGAGGGGTAAGGGTATGTGCCATTTGTAAATGTTTGTGTTCATGTATATATGTGTCCTGCGAGCTATTCCCAAATGTCATCATATGTCTATGTTTACTGTTAGGACAGATCTTGTGTGGAGGGATCATTATGGAGCTGTGCCTGTGATCTGTGACATTACAGTGTGTGTCCTTCTGTAGTCATAGACACTACATGGTAGAGTTCTGTATGTTCATCAGTGACACCTTGCCGTCTTGACAGACGATAGTTTGTTACATTGTGCTTCAAAAAGGCATAATAACTACAACCCCTGGCAGTTGCGAATGTGACTGATAAGGCCAATTCGCGCTGTAAATGTTCGTCTACATTGGATGCATGTGAACACATGGTCATTTCCACCATCATGCACCATCTTACGTCTCACACACTTGGTGTGTGACTTATCTGCATTCGTCTTCTCCTTTGTCTTTATTCCATTTCTGATATTTGCCCTCCATGCTCTGTATGTAGTCATTGATATTACAGTGTGGGGACCTGCCTGTAGTCATAGACATTGCTTCACAGTATGGAGCTGTGCCTGTAGTCATAGATACATTCTTCACAGTATGGAGCTGTGCCTGTAGTTGTAGATAAATTATTCACAGTATGGAGCTGTGCCTGTAGTTTTAGATAAATTATTCACAGTATGACTGTGAATCTACAACAATGGCCAGACTGCGGGAGCAGCAAATTAAAAGAGGGGTGGCCAAACAAGAACACTATGCAGGAAGCCAAAGAAGATTGATAAACCAACACAGAACTGGCGTCGTTAGCCGCTACACGCTGCGGGATTTGCTGAGGAGGGGATCCGAGCACTTATGGACTGAATGGTTCGATGTGCAACGAGGATGATCTGTCGACTAACTAACTAACTAACTATTCACAGTATGGAGCTGTGCCTGTAGTTGTAGATACATTTTTCACAGTATGGATCTGTGCCTGTAGTTGTAGATAAATTATTCACAGTATGGAGCTGTGCCTGTAGTCATAGACATTACTACACTACAATATATAGACCTAATTGTAGTTACAGACTATACATTATGTAGCCCAGCCTGTAGCTAAAGGCACTTTAACACTACAATATGTAGCCCTGCCTGCAGTTACAGACACTACATTATGTAGCCCAGCCTGTAGTTATAGACATTACATTATGTAGCCCAGCCTGTAGTTATAGAAACTACATTATGTAGTCCAGCCTGTAGTTATAGATATTACATTATGTAGCCCAGCCTGTAGTTATAGACACTACATTATGTAGCCATGCCTGCAGCTATAGACACTACAATATGTAGCCATACTTGTAGTTATAGACACTACATTATGTAGCCTAGCCTGTAGTTATAGACACTACATTATGTAGCCCTGCCTGTAGTTATAGACACTACATTATGTAGCCCTGCCTGCAGCTATAGACACTACATTATGTAGCCCAGCCTATAGTTATAGACACTACATTATGTAGCCCTGCCTGTAGTTATAGACACTACATTATGTAGCCCAGCCTGTAGTTATAGACACTACATTATACAGCCCAGCCTATAGTTATAGACACTACATTATATAGCCCAGCCTATAGTTATAGACACTACAATATGTAGCCCTGCCTGCAGCTATAGACACTACATTATGTAGCCCAGCCTGTAGCTATAGACACTACAATATGTAGCCCTGTCTGTAGTTATAGACACTACAATATGTAGCCCAGCCTGTAGCTATAGACACTACAATATGTAGCCCTGTCTGTAGTTATAGACACTACAATATGTAGCCCAGCCTGTAGCTATAGACACCACATTATGTAGCCCAGCCTGTAGCTATAGACACTACAATATGTAGTCCTGTCTGTAGTTATAGACACTACAATATGTAGCCCAGCCTGTAGCTATAGACACTACAATATGTAGCCCTGTCTGTAGTTATAGACACTACAATATGTAGCCCTGTCTGTAGTTATAGACACTACAATATGTAGCCCAGCTTGTAGCTATAGACACTACAATATGTAGCCCAGTCTGTAGTTATAGACACTACAATATGTAGCCCAGCCTGTAGCTATAGACACTACAATATGTAGCCCTGTCTGTAGTTATAGACACTACAATATGTAGCCCTGCCTGCAGCTATAGACACTACTTTATGTAGCTTAGCTTATAGTTATAGACACTACATTATGTAGCTTAGCTTGTAGTTATAGACACTACATTATGTAGCTTAGCTTGTAGTTATAGACACTACATTCTATAGCCCAGCCTATAGTTATAGACACTACTTTATGTAGCCCAGCCTATAGTTATAGACACTACAATATGTAGCCCTGTCTGTAGTTATAGACACTAAATTATATAGCCCAGCCTATAGTTATAGACACTACATTATATAGCCCAGCCTATAGTTATAGACACTACAATATGTAGCCCAGCCTGTAGTTATAGACACTACATTATACAGCCCAGCCTATAGTTATAGACACTACATTATATAGCCCAGCCTATAGTTATAGACACTACATTATGTAGCCCAGCCTGTAGTTATAGACACTACAATATGTAGCCCTGCCTGCAGATATAGACACCACATTATGTAGCCCAGCCTGTAGTTAGAGACACTACATTATGTAGCCCAGCCTATAGTTATAGACACTACATTATGTAGCCCAGCCTGTAGTTATAGACACTACATTATGTAGCCCTGCCTGCAGATATAGACACCACATTATGTAGCCCAGCCTATAGTTATAGACACTACATTATGTAGCCCTGTCTGTAGTTATAGTAGTAGGCCTCTTTCAGTCCTGAAGGACTATAGAGTTGTGCCGCTTGGGAGGTGCCTGGCAGCACCGCTGGTGACTGTATAGTCCAATGCGAGAGTGACAATCCCTGTCACAGTTTCCGCATCTGTAAGACGAGGCAAGTCCCGCAGTAAGTGACTGCTCTTTGAGCCTGTGCCGTCTCTCCTCAGTTTTTTGGATCTGATTGCGCTCAAAGAGCACCAGTCCGTTTCGTACATCTCTTCTCCAGGAGCATCTGTCTGTTGCAACTCTCTCCCACGTGTCTGGATCTATTCCAATGGTTTTCATATCTTGTTTACACACATCCCTATATCGCATTTGGGGTCTTCCGGTTGGCCTCTTTCCTGTGGCTAGTTCTCCGTAAAGGAGATCTTTGGGAATACGTTCGTCCTCCATTCGAGATACGTGGCCCAACCACTGGAGGCGTCTCTGCTTGAGGAGGGTGTGCACTGTGGTAATATCTGCTCTTTCAAGCACCTGTTTGTTTGTTATGTGGTCTTTCCATGTTATGCCCAGGATACGTCTCAGACATCTCATGTGGAAGGAATTCAACTTCCTTTCCTGTCTTGAGTACAGGGTCCAGGATTCAGACCCATAGAGTAGTGTGCTAACAACACAAGCTTTATATACTTGAGCTTTTGTACGCTCTGTTAGTCTATTATTCTCCCAAACTCTTTTAGCTAGCCTGGAAAATGTTGTGGCTGCCTTTCCAATGCGTCTGTCGATTTCTGTCTCTAATGAAAGATTATCTGATATTGTCGATCCCAAATACACAAAATCGTGGACGACCTTCAATTCGTAATTAGAGACTTTGATTGACGGAGGCGCATCAGCATCTTGTTCCATCACCTGTGTTTTATTTAGGCTAATGGTGAGCCCAAAGTCTTTGCAGGCAGCTGCAAAACGATCTATGAGCCTTTGGAGATCTTCTGCTGTATGAGTAGTCAGTGCTGCATCATCTGCAAAAAGTAGTTCTCTTATGCATCTTGATCTTATTTTGGTCTTTGCCTTGAGTCTTGATGGGTTAAAAAGTTTGCCATCAGATCTTGTGTGGAGGTATATGCCTTCAGTGGCAGTCCCAAATGCTTGCCTTAAGAGAACAGCAAAGAAGATACCAAAGAGTGTAGGAGCAAGCACGCATCCCTGCTTTACTCCGCTGCTGATGTGGGGCCGGGCAGAGTATCCGCTAGAGCCTGCATGAATTTGTTGACCTTCTCTTTATTTTGGGTGCCACTGGTGTCAATGCGTGGTCTTCCTTCTGTTCGGCTTCTGTAGATTCTCTTGGGCTTTATCTTCACCTTGCTGGAGACGAGTGAATGGTCGGTGTCGCAGTCAGCACCATGATAGCTGCGAGTCAGCCGTACATTGCGGAGGTTGCTGCGTTTAGTGAGCACTAGGTCGAGTTGGTGCCAGTTCTTTGATCTGGGGTGCCTCCATGACACCTTGTGTTGAGGTTTCGTGTCAAAGAAGGTGTTGGTCATGCACAGATTATGGTGGCTGCAGAATTCCAAGAGACGTTGTCCATTGTCATTGATCTTCCCAACGCCAAACTGTCCTAGACATGAAGGCCAAGATTTGTGGTCGGAGCCAACCCTGGCATTGAAATCCCCCAGGATAAAAAGATGTTGTTTCTCTGGTGTTTCACTGACTTCTTTGCTAAGGTCGTCATAGAACTTGTCTTTAGATTCTGATGCTGCAGTTAGTGTTGGGGCGTAAACGCTTATAATACTAACTGGGCCTGCCTCTGTCTGGAGTTGGAGCTTCAATATTCTTTCAGTGCCATCACTTGGTGGTATGATGGAATTGAGCAGCTTGTTTCTGATAGCGAAGCCAACTCCATGCTCCCTGGTCTCTCCGCACGGCTTGCCATGCCAGTAGAAAGTGAAGTCCCTCTCCTTGATGCTTCCAGATTCTTGGAGTCTGGTCTCTTGCAGGGCGACAATGTCTATCCCCAGTCTTAGTAGTTCGTTGTTTATCACTGCAGTTTTGCGGGCATCCACAATCTCATTTAGATCGTCTGAGATGCCAGGGGTCATGGTTCTTACGTTCCATGTTCCCAGCCTTAGGGCCGGTTGTTTTGTTTTTTTCTTGCTGTTAGGTGTATAGATTGCGGTCCATGTGTCAGGATTTTCCCCTAAGCTCCACACACCCTCAGGAGCAGATGAACCGTGGCGAGACAACACCTTATTGACTGGGGGCTGCCCAGCTTAGGCGGGCGGTAGCTGTCTAGTGAGATACGATGATCTCTCCCACCGCGGAAGTAGCCCCTGGCGCCTTGCTCTACGCCAATCGAGCATTAAGACTTATAACCGGCAAATGCTACTTCCCGTGTTGTGTCACCGCTTTACGCGGTGCTGAAGTGACCTCTTCAGGGCACAAGCCTGGGCAATGGAAATCGGAGAACCAGCTGTTGCCCAGTAGCAGGTTCCCCCTCTCCACGTCGCCGATGTTGACCAAGGGAAAGGCAGTAGCAATGCAACTTGGCATCGGTGCCGTCGCAGGAGTTGCCAGAACTAAGTTGTTTACAACATGGAACTGCCTTAGGGACTCCATCTCCGGATTTGTCCTCAGGGTTTACTCCCGAAGCCTTTCCCATATGGGTATACCCGCAAGGCGGCAGAGGTTTGAGATTTAGAGTTCCCTCTCTTAGAAGAGATACCAACCAAGGCTGACGAGCCTCCTCTGCCCGGGAATCAATAAGGAGGGAAGTCTACCATTCTTCCTTCCTGGCAGTGACCATACTGATCGGATGACCGTAGCCATTGTCTCTACTGAGAGATCCTCTGCCCACCGTCACTGACTTGAAACCATAACCAACAACTATCTGTCGCCTGCTCCCAAGTCCAATCCACCACCTGCTCTCATGGCTTCACATTACCCTGTTGGGGGGGGGGGGGGATAAACGGGTACTCCACCTTGCCCAAGGGTGTCCCGTAGGCTAGCGGAGGGAAGGAGGCACCTTACTTCTCCTTTGATAGGGTACACCCCTACCCCGCTACCCAAGTGTAGTTATAGACACTACATTATGTAGCCCTGCCTGCAGCTATAGACACTACATTATGTAGCCTAGCCTGTAGTTATAGACACTACATTATGTAGCCTAGCCTGTAGTTATAGACACTACATTATGTAGCCCTGTCTGTAGTTATAGACACTACATTATGTAGCCCTGCCTGCAGCTATAGACACTAAATTATGTAGCCCAGCCTGTAGTCAGGTCACCCCGCAGAAGGAGATGCGTGCCACAAGGGGCCTAGGACAGTGAATTTGATCCTTTGACCTTTAAACCCCTTTTATGTTATCATGTTTTTCAGACCATGATTAATTGAGCCATCGGTCTTTATGCCTGTTTGTTTAAAATAGACATTATCTATTTCTGTAACTTCATTTCCTCCAGGTACCAGAAGATTTGAGTCAATGGCTGATACAACAAGATCAGTAAAGCCAAAGTTGTCTAAACAAACAAAAACGCTCAGATCAGCTGATGGATGCAAGAACAACATCGAAGAAGCTCCCAGTGGTCTTGAGAAGGGACATAAAACCTTGGAAGCGCTCAGACCAGATAAAACTAAACAAAACATTTCATCAGAACAGATACAAGACCAGGTACAGGTTACCAAGAAAGGTATGAAGCACAAGAAGGCAAAGAGCTCTGGTGAAGATCAGTCACGAACAAAAGTCAGGAAAATATCTCCAGACACTTCATCAATTGTAAGAGAACCTGATCCATCAGGTCGACCTGTGAGGGATACAAATGTTAGTCTCCTGAAGAACAAACAGAAAGCACGCTTGTTTTCATCAACAGCTTCAGCTGGTGACAATAGAAAGCTGGGATACAAGTCCAGAATAGCTCAGGTGAAATATGAAGAGAATTCCCTGGGGACACACTTAGACTGTTCAGTTTCTATTGTCCCTTGTGAATCGTCCAAGGGCCTGAAAGTTGTTGGTACTGCTTCAGATAAGAAGCGTACTGTTACAAGTACTAATGCAGTTAAGAAGCGTAATGTTGCAAGTACTACTGTAGATAAGAAACATAATGTTACAATTACTACTGCAGATAAGAAACATAATGTTACAAGTACTGCTGCAGATAAGAAGCATAATGTTACAACTACTATTGAAGATAAAAGGCTTAAAGTTGTAGGTACTATTTCGGATGAGAAGCGTAAAGTTGCAGACACAACTGCAGATAAGAAGCTTGTAGTTGCAAATACGTGCGTGAATAAGAAGCGTAAAGTTGCAGAAACTATTGCAGGTAAGAAGCGTGAAGTTGCAGATACTACTGCAGACAAGAAGCATAAAGTTGCAAGTATCACTCCAGACAAGAACCGTAAAGTTGCAGATACTACTGCAGACAAGAAGCGTAAAATTGCAGATACTACAGACAAGAAGCGTAAAGTTGCAGATACTACTGCAGAGAAGGAGCGCAAAGTTGCAGGTATTACTACAGAAGCTGTTACTTCACATGAGGAAAAGACAATCTCAATACAGAAAGTTAATGAGGGAATTGGTAAACATAACCTGCCTGCAGGGAACAAGACTGTATCACTAACAGAGTTTGACCCTGGAGACCCAATGGCTGTGTTGATGATGATGGAAGGTCGTGGAAGTAACCTCTCAGCCACACAGTTACCACATGTCCCATTAGCCACGGAGCGGGAGCCTGACGAGCAGGCGTTCACAAGCTCCGAGGAAGAGTCCGGAGGAGAGTCAGACTGGGAAGAAGTTTACGGTAAGTGAATTAAATGGTTGGTTGAGAATTCTCCTGAAAACTAGGTTTTAGCAATGCTATTCAGGTTGTCTGAGTTCTAAAAATATGACTGGTATTCAGATTGTCTAAGTTCTAAAATAATATTGGCGTTCAGTCTGTCAATGGCTCTCTAAAAAGGATTGATATTCATGTTGTCTAAGTTCTAAAAAAAGGATTGGCATTCATGTTGTCTAGGTTTTGAAAAAGTTTGATATTCATGTTGTCTAAGTTATGAAAAAGGATTGACATTCAGGTTGTCTAAGTTCTAAAAAAAGATTAAAAGATTGGTATTCATATTGTCTAAGTTCTAAAAAAAAGATTGGCTTCATGTTGGCTCTTAAAAAAAAGGATTGGTAACAGGCTGTCTAAGTTCTAAAAAAATGGATTGGTATTCTGGTTGTCAGGGTCCTAAAAATGGCTTGCATCTTTCAGAGTCAGGTTGGGTCGAGACTCTTATCAAAAAGTACCTTCTCCCCAGGAACTGTGTTACAAAACTCTCCTTTCCCTCTCCAAGCATAGAAACCAGTGGGGTGTGCAAGGCTGGTAGTGAAATTTCACATCTGCAGGAAGGTATACTAGTGTAACCAGGCCGTGAAACTTCACATCTGCAGGAAAGTATACTAGTGTAACCAGGCCGTGATTCAGCACAGCACATGTGGACTGGCTGAGATTAGTCCTAGTTGGTCATGTCTCCTCCAGGGATTTGAGGCGTGTCGTTGCCAGCAGACTCCAGCCTTGTGCCAGGGAGGGGTCAGTGAATCAGATCTGAAGTGGTGCTTCTAAGTAACACATCCTGCCATCAAAGTGTGAAATGCTAAGTAATATATTCACAGAGTGAAGTTATGGTTTAAAAGTCGACAGGGTCGACTTCATTGCTTCGGGTTTTATCCCATATGGCTCGGTCTCTTTCCGTAGCGTGGAATGCGTCGCACAAAGCACGAACTCCGTAGCTCTAGCGACGACCCACATGTCTCTGAAAAATTTAACTCGTGAACCGAAGGACTCGGCCCGGAATCGAACCCACAACCTTCGGAGCCCGAGTTAAACAGCTTGACCATTTTGAAACAAAGACTCCCAGGTGATTATGAAGTTATGGCATGTCATGGGTACCTACCTCCTTTACACATATATGTTTCCTACCCCAACCCTGAGCACACTTATCTACCTAGTTGAGTAGTCTACCTATGTTGAGTACTGTCATCTACCAATGTTGAATAGTCATATACCTATGTTAAGTATAATCACCTACCTTTGTTGAGTACAGTCATCTACCTATGTTGAGTACATCCAACTACCTGTATTGAATAGTCATCTACCTATGTTTAGCTGTCATATACCTATGTTGAGTACAGTTATCTACCTATGTTGAGTAATCTGCCAACATTGAGAAATCATACACCTATGTTGAGTGCAGTCATTTACCTATGTTGATTAATTAATCTACCTCTGTTGAGTAGTCATATACTTATGCCGAGTACAGTCATATATGTAGTTGAGTAGTTCATATACCAGTGTTGAGTAGTCATACTTTTGTTGATTAATCTACATTTGTGTAGGACAATCATCTACTTATATTTACTACAGTCATGTACCTATGTTGAATACAGTGATCTACTTTTTGTGTGTGCTCGTTCACTTAGAACTCAAGCGTAGTCCATACACACTACTTCTAGTAGTGCTGGACTGAATTTTGTGTGTGGATTAATTAGCTTTCCCTATTAAAAGTGTCCCTCGCCATCAGACGAACCCACTCCGACTTCAGAGGCACTTGTAATTTACATCCCCAAGTCAAGGACAATAGGTCAACATTTTAGTCCAACTGTCCGGTGTAGGGTTAACCCCTTACCTCGGCATCAGCACACCGGATGTTTAAGAACACGCATTCTTATCCATTAGCCATGCTGACCTACAGTGATATACTTAAATTTAGTACAGTTTCTGGTGTTTGTCTTTGAACTGCCAGCTGTTTGGTAGACACACACAAATCAACTGTCTGCAGTGTTTGTGTGTGCATCTTGGCAGCTGTATGATGGAGACTATAAATGTGGCTTCATTGTTATTATCTTCTACGTCGAAACAGATTATAAACAATGTCCCCATATGTCTACAGATCATCAGGTTTCTGACCGGTCACAGATTCCAGATGGACCTGTGGAGATAACACTGGAGATGCCAGATATCTTAAAACATAAAAAGAGGTATGCTAGTTTTCCATCTGTCTTTCCATAGTGTGTTTTCCATCTATGTCTTTCCGTAGTATGTTTTCATCTATATCTTTCCATAGTATGTTTTCCATCTATGTCTTTCCATAGTATGTTTTCCATTTATGTCTTTCCATAGTATGTTTTCCATCTATGTCTTTCCATAGTATGTTTTCCATCTATGTCTTTCCATAGTATGTTTTCCGTCTATGTCTTCCATAGTATGTTTTCCATCCATGTCTTTCCATAGTATGTTTTCCATCTATGTCTTTCCATAGTATGTTTTCCATCTTGCAAAAGTATCATATCCACAGGAAGTGTGTTACAAAGCTCTCCTTCCTCTTTATAAGTTAAGTAGCCGGTGGGGTGTGCAAGATTGGTACCGGAACTTCACATCTGGACAGAGGCATATTTAATCCTTGTATAAGACATCACAATCAACCCCACCATTTATTCGCTGTTTTGTTTCTAGGCAATTTTACACTCACAGGTTTGTCATTGCTTTCTGAACAACTAACACTCGTACCATCAACATAGCTTTTCTGAAATCACCTGCGTCTGACTTTAAACCCAGCATGTTGGAATTGTGAAACAGCACTCACTGTATTGGGAGATAATATTAAGAGATGGAAGAACAGCAGTCTGACAGAATGTACAATCAAGGCAAGAGTCAGACTGTTGGAGATCCATTGCAGCCAACCTTCATTGTGGAGATGGCATCTGATTGATTGATTGATTCACTGTGTTACTGTTGACAGAAATATCTTTGTTGCATCTGTGATACAACTTATGTAAGTCACTCTCATCAGCTGTAGTGTATGGATACCAACACACATTTCTGGCACTGTAGCCCACTCACAATTCTACATTCTCTTGTGCTCAGGCAGAAAAAGGGCTTTGACTGGAAAGCTTATCTTCAGAGTCGTGTGAGACGATTTAAGAAACAAGTGGCAGTAGATATGCATAAGGTGAGTTAAACATGAAAGAAGCTATTTGCTTTGCCTTGAGATATATTGTATATATGTTGGTCACCCCTATAGTTGTATATGGCACTTAGTGGTTGGTGTGGTCAGTAGATATATGCTGGTCACCCCTATAGTTGTATACAGCACCCAGTGGTTGGTGTGGTCACCCCTATAGTTGTATACAGCACCCAGAGGGTGGTGTGGTCACCCCTATAGTTGTATATAGCACCCAGTGGGTGGTGTGGTCACCCCTATAGTTGTATACAGCACCCAGAGGGTGGTGTGGTCACCCCTATAGTTGTATATAGCACCCAGAGGGTGGTGTGGTCACCCCTATAGTTTTATACAGCACCCAGTGGGTGGTGTGGTCACCCCTATAGTTGTATATAGCACCCAGAGGGTGGTGTGGTCACCCCTATAGTTGTATATAGCACCCAGAGGGTGGTGTGGTCACCCCTATAGTTGTATATAGCACCCAGAGGGTGGTGTGGTCACCCCTATAGTTGTATACAGCACCCAGTGGGTGGTGTGGTCACCCCTATAGTTGTATATAGCACCCGGAGGGTGGTGTGGTCACCCCTATAGTTGTATATAGCACCCAGAGGGTGGTGTGGTCACCCTTATAGTTGTATTCAGCACCCAGTGGGTGGTGTGGTCACCCCTATAGTTGTATACGGCACCCAGTGGGTGGTGTGGTCACCCCTATAGTTGTATACGGCACCCAGTGGTTGGTGTGGTCACCCCTATAGTTGTATACAGCACCCAGTGGGTGGTGTGGTCAGTAGATATATGCTGGTCACCCCTATAGTTGTATATAGCACCCAGTGGGTGGTGTGGTCAGTACTGACCCACCTCTACTTCCCAGGTCATCACCAGGTACCCAATTTAGGCAGGTCGACCTGGAAGTCCAGGCCAGTTTTTAAAAAAAAATTATCTGTGATCATGATTTAAACACGTGGCTTCTGGACTGGCAGACAGGTGTACTAACCAGAGTATTGTGAAGGTTCTTGGTGAGTGATTGTGAGAGTAAGTTCACTAGGCCACATATTGTGAGTATTGATTTTAGAATACTTTAGTTCTTATAGATCTTTACCGGCTCTGTGGCAATGAGGTAATGAATGCAGTTCGTAGTCCCGCATACCGTGTTTGAAACACAGCTGCGGGCGATTAGGAAGCAGACCGCCTTGCATTGGTTTCCATACAATGGTATGAGTAGTGCCGGTCGTTCAGAAAAACAATGGCAAACTACTGAAGATAAAATTTACCCAGGAATCACACACAGCCAAAAAATTCTGGTGTTAACGTCCTGTAAAGGATATGCAACTAACTTTATTTGTATAGGTCCTTACAGATCTTAGCTGATTGGTTTCACCGCACAATCGTCTTTATAGATTTTAGCTTGTTGATTTCAGATTTATATTCCTTATAGATCTTAGCTTGTTGATTTCAGAATGCTGTATTCCTGGTAGATCTTAGCTTGTTGATTTCAGAATACTAGAGTCATTATAGATCTTAGCTTGTTGATTTCAGAATACTAGAGTCATTATAGATCTTAGCTTGTTGATTTCAGAATACTAGAGTCATTATAGATCTTAGCTTGTTGATTTCAGAATGCTGTATTCCAGATAGATCTTAGCTTGTTGATTTCAGAATGCTGTATTCCTGATAGAACTTCGCCTGTTGATTTCAGAATGCTAGAGTCTTTATAGATCTTAGCTTGTTGATTTCAGAATGCTGTATACTTTATGGATCTAAGCTTGTGTTAGAATTGAAGGATATTTTGTGTGTAATTTATTAAGACTCATGAAAAAATTGAAGGCTATTTGTTATGTAACAATTGAAGGGCTGTTTAATATTTAACATTTGAGGGCTGTTTGTTATCTAACGATCAAAGCTGTTTAATAATTGTAGGCTGTTTGTTATCCAGCAGGGACTGTTTAATCTTTATTCTGCACCATAGAACAGGACACAGTCAATTATGCAACCACATAAATAACAAATTTAAGATTGGCAAATCAGTCATGTGTACATGTGAATTGACACTTTTAAGATTGGCAAATCAGTCATGTGTACATGTGAATTGACACTTTTAAGATTGACAAATCAGTCATGTGTACATATGAATTGACACTGCAGACAGCAGAACACATACTCCAAGTCTTGCCTTGACCACAACATATCTAGGCAAACCTTTTGGCCTAAAGAAACAACTGTGGAAGATACACTTTATGGGCCACTGAATGAACTAAAACAGACAGTGAAGTTTACATAAGAGAGAACAATGCAGATATAGACAAACAATTTCAAGCAAATGAAAGAAGAAGAAGAGACTGTCATCTAACAATTGAGGGATATTTGTTGCATAACAGTTGAGTATTGTGATTCCAAAGAGCTTCCTCTGTGACTGCAGTTTTGGGGCAGATCCTTGTCATGTTAACATAGTATTATTTAGTATAAAATCAACCTGTTTGTTTTTTGTTTGTTATTTTGTTTGGTGCGTGTTCGCTTTGAATTCAAGCGTAGTCCATACACACTTCTAGTAGCACTGGATGAAAGTAAACGGTTTAGTCCAACTGACCGATGTAGGGGTTAAACCCTTACCTCAGCATCAGCACACCGGATGTTTCAGAACACGTGTTCTTATCCAGTCGGCCACGCTAGCCTCCTAAATCAACCTGTTTTGTGACTACCTTTTATGGATATTTGTTTTAAACGTAGAAGCCTGACCACAACTCTCCCTCTCTCTGTGTTTCTGCATGATCTCAGGTACATCTGCTGTGTCTACTGGCATTAGGACTACGCCAAAATGATGTCCTCAATGACCAGACAGTGAAGGGTGTCTTACTGTCACTGTTGCCATCAGCGTACCTGACCAACAAGAAACTCAAGGTACAGGGCCAGGTAGAGAACCTACTTCTCTGGCACAAGAGCAGGTTTCCCCAAGAGAACATCACCTATTGCTCCAACACTAGAATAGTAAGTCCAGTGTGAAGAGTCAAGTCAGTTAAGTCAAGTAAGTCGAGTCAAGTAAGTCAAGTCACAGTAAGTAAGTTCAGTCAAGTCAAATAAGTCAAGTCAAGGTAAGTAAGTTCAGTCAATTCAAATAAGTCAAGTCAAGTCACATTAAGTAAGTTCAGTCAAGTCAAATAAGTAAGTCAAGATAAGTAAGTCAAAGTCAAGTAAGTCAAGTTAGTAGGTCAAGATAAGAAAGTCAAGTCAAGTTAAGAAAGTCAAGTAAGCACAAGTTAAGTAAGTCAAGTTAAATGAGTCAAGTAAGCCAAGTTAAGTAAGTCAAGTTAAATGAGTCAAGTAAGCACAAGTTAAGTAAGTCAAGTAGTCATGTAGGTAAAGTTAAGTAAGACAAGCTATGCAAAGTCACTCAAAGCTTTAAAGCCAAGTGAATTGACTTAATTGCATCAGGTTTTATCCCATATGGCTAAGAATCGCCTGGAAAAAGCGTCACACAAAGCAAAAACTCCATACCTCCAAGAATTACCCCCAGGAGTCTCCGAGATAATTGCATTCATGAACTGAATGTCACAGTTGAGAATCAAACCCACAACATTCACAGTGCGAGGCATGTGGCTTAACCACTTCACTACGGAGACCCACTGCTGTAATTCAAGTCACAATCGTGTGCCATGCCGATAAACGTGATTGGTCATGGATTGCCAACTCCCATGCCCACCAGAATCATGGATCAGATCTGTGCTCTTTTCTTGAGTATGTCATGTGACCAAGTCATCCTGGTATTTATTTACGTTTATTTATTTGCTTTCCCTTGCTCTTTCCCCATACATTTTGTAAGTTGTTACCACATTTTTCAATTTATTTTTCTGAGCAAATGCAAAACAAAACACCCATATGCCTGACATGCCTTAAGGCTTGTGAAAAGGTCCTTTACTGACCTGTGTACTGTTTTTGTTTCAGATCACATCTTCCGCACTCATTGACGCTGTGTCTCAGAAAGATGTCACAGATGCCAGAGTTTGGATTTTGGTGGGCATGTCTCAATTTTAGAAATCTGTATTTAAATAATGTATTCCCTTAGTGAATCTAAACACAGAAGCCATAAACAATGTCTTGCATGATTTATTGCCTGGCATATTTCGCTGCATCTCATTACGTGCATACTACAGATTTGAGGCATTAACTATTAGGCGAGCCCAGCCAGTCTTGTGCAAACAGAAAGAGTTTGTGTTAAATGTGAAATTACCGTGGGGAAAGAGATATTCCACATTCAAACAATATCATTGTTTTACTTGTTTCAGCTTAAATATTAGTCATTTGATATATAACTCTTCAGCATGCACCTGACGAGATGCAACAAATTACGCCAGGCAATAAATCATGCAGCATTTTGTTTGTGGCTTCTGTGCTTCAAATCAGTATTCATTACACATTTTAGAAACATTAAGCATGATGTACTTACGAACGAACAAACTTTATTTTCAAAGGGTTGAAAATTGGGCATGCAGGCCCATCTTACATTCGGCCCTTCCAATCACTCTTTCTTACGTTCATCAATTGTGCATGTTACTTTCACATCGGAGAAAAACTTTGACAAGTGAATGTTGTAAACCATGTTATGAGAAAGGCAGGCAGGCAGACACATGTACACACACACACATTCATAAACACATACATACAATTCTGCATACATGCAGTACTTACATCATTTACACAAGCTCTCACAGTTATGCACCCACTCAATAATACACACATGCACACTCCCACCCACATCATTTACACAAGCTCTCACAGTTATGCACCCACTCAATAATACACACATGCACACTCCCACATCATTTACACAAGCTCTCACAGTTATGCACCCACTCAATAATACACACATGCACACTCCCACATCATTTACACATGCTCTCACAGTTATGCACCCACTCAATAATACACACATGCACACTCCCACATCATTTACACAAGCTCTCACAGTTATGCACCCACTCAATAATACACACATGCACACTCCCACGCATACACATATACTTACTGACAATCACAAACTCACTAACAAAAGTTTATTCTCTCTCTCTCTCTCTCTCTCTCTCTCTCTCTCTCTCTCTCTCTCTCTCTCTCTCTCTCTCTCTCTCTCTCTCTCTCTCTCTCTCTCTCTCTCTCTCTCTCTCTCTCTCTCTCTCTCTCTCTCTCTCAGGGTCCACTAGATGTGTTTCTGTACTGCAGTTATTATCATGTGCCGTTGTGAGTGGCACAGGTGATCATCTTCCTTCACAACCAACTACCTCTGTGTTCTAGATCAGTGGTTCTCAACTGGCGGGGAATTTCCCCCCCACCCCTCCTCCAGCTAAGTTATTGTATGCATGTGAAATATGGACAATCAGCAGGTAAACTGAAAAATCTAATGACAATGGTCATGTAATTTTTGAGAAAAAAGCAAAGAATACATCAGACAGAAAAACTACTGAAGCAGTCTTTCAAGAAACAAGTGAAAACTAATGAGACAGTCTTTCAAGAAACAAGTGAAAACTAATGAGACAGTCTTTCAAGAAACAAGTGAAAACTAATGAGGCAGTCTTTCAAGAAACAAGTGAAAACTAAAGAGGCAGTCTTTTAAGAAACAAGTGAAAACTAATGAGACAGTCTTTCAAGAAACAAGTGAAAACTAATGCGACAGTCTTTTGAGAAACAAGTGAAAACTAATGAGGCAGTCTTTCAAGAAACAAGTAAAAACTAATTAGACAGTCTTTTAAGAAACAAGTGAAAACTAAAGAGGCAGTCTTTCAAGAAACAAGTGAAAACTAATGAGGCAGTCTTTCATGAAACAAGTGAAAACTAATGAGGCAGTCTTTTAAGAAACAAGTGAAAACTAATGAGGCAGTCTTTCAAGAAACAAGTGAAAACTAATGAGACAGTCTTTCAAGACACAAATGAAAACTAAACAGGCAGTCTTTCAAGAAACAAGTGAAAACTAATGAGACAGTCTTCCAAGAAACAAGTGAAAACTAAATTGATTAGAGAAAAGTTGTTGGGCATGTTATGAGGGGAGATCAGCTTGAAAACTTGGTGACACCTAACACTAGGCAAACTAGATGGGAAAAGAGCTTGGGGAAGGCAGAGAGTAAATACCTGGATGGCTTGGCCATGTGGAATAACTGGGACAAGAACTCAGAGCTGATCTCGGATTGCTGATTGTATGAGATGGGGAATTATGACCGCTCATGTTTATCAGCGTGGCACATAATGATGATGATGTCTTCTGGGATAAGTTCTGTGGCTGATCGTTTTCTATACAACTCTGCCAGTCTATCCAAAATTTTTCTTTCCATTAAAACATTTCTCCCTCCATTAAAAAAAATGTTACATGTCCTTTGCAAGATTTTCTGGACAATTTTACGCTCACTAGTTTGCGATTGAAAACATCATTTAAGTCCAACTTTATGATGGTCTAGGGATTGAACGCCCTACCTCGCCATCAGCTCACCAGAAGTTTAACCTATTGGTTTTTTAACATGTGCCATTTGCACATCAAACAACCTATTTTGGCCATTGTTGGAGAAGGTTAGGTATCTGATGTCGCTGCCCAAGAGATCATGGGGTATCATAGGATGTTATTAAAAATCAGTGAGTACTGCAAAAATGCCCAGCTTTATGCAGGGGTGCCAACCTGGTAATGTCCGAACCTGACGCAGGACAGTGTACCCTTGCAGCCATGTCACTCCTGGAAGATATGTAAAGTGATGTAGTATTCAAGTTAGGAGAGTTCTTCTGTGGTAAACAGACAGTTTTAATGGAGAAAATTAAGCAAATACATTGAATCAAGAGGTGAGGGAGAGGCGCTGGCGCTAGATAGGACACACATTGAGGAAACCTGAGGGTGGTATATCTAGACATCCCCTTGTCTGGGACTCTCAGGGTGAACACATTGGTGGGAGACAAAAACACAAGAAGAAGAGAATGACAGAGATAAATTATATGAGAAGGGCATGAAGGGAGCTGCAAGAGATAGGAAATGATAGGATGGGTTGGCGTAAGTTGGTGAGGGCCTATGCCATAAGGAGGAATAAAAACAGAAGAATCAGAAAATGTAAATTATAGAGTATGAATAGCTTTGTTGAAATTGTACTGAAGTAGTTGTTGATGCAAACAGCATCCTGGTCTAGATTTTGTCCTGTCTCTAGGACATCAACTAATGGTATTATACTGCATTTTATGCTAGGAAAGGCATATTTAATTTCACAAATTTATGTTAGGAATAATAAAAAAAAATATTGTAGATAAGCATGGAAAGCTACAAATTATTTGGAAAATTTAGTGTGATGATTTGATGGTGTCTGTAACATCTGTATGAAGATTTCATGATTCTGTGTGCATTTCTCTGTAGTTATTCATCTGTCTGCTAAGGACAGTTGGCCTCACAGTTCGACTTGTCCTGTCATTTCAACCTATGAGATTCAAGGCACATCAGGTTTGGATGAAATTTTAAAATCTTCATTTTATATGTATGCATTTTATTTTTATTTTACAACCCCCCCCCCCCCCCCCCCCCCCCCCCCCCCTCCCCCCCACACATACACACACACACACGCACACCCACACTTTTTAGCATTTAAAGTTCAAGTTAGGGTTCTCTGTGGCGAAATGGTTAATACACCAGCTTATGTTCTGAAGGTTATGGGTTCATTTCCAGACCGTGATTTGGTTCACGAAAGCAGTTTTCTTGGAGACTTGGAGATCATCGCTGGAGCTAGTTAGTGCTTTGTGCGATAGTTTTGGCAGGCTGCTCTACAGAAAAAGACCAAACTATATGGGATGAAACCCAGTGCAAGGAAATTAATCCTCTCACCTTTGAACCCCCTTATAAAAACTAATACCCCGGGAAGGTTAACCCGGTCAACAAATGCCCGCAGAAGTCGGATGTGTCGGCCTAACGGCGCAAGAACGCAGCTCTGCTGTAAACAGGCACAACGCAATCACATCCGAAAAAAAACTCCGGATGAACGAAGAAGAAGAAGAAGAAAACTAATAAAATTATGTTTCTAGCATCTCACACATCTGCTGGATCAGGCTCTATAGAACCCACTTCATCACAAGATTCTAATGTAATGTTAGGGCTCTAGGTGATAGCTCTAGAAGAAATACGAGAGCCAAGACTTACATGTCTACTTGAGGCAAGTGAGGGGGATGTGTGTGTGTGAGCTTGAAAGTCATGTTAATTGATTGCTACTTGATATCCCATGCAGAATGAGAAATGTGATTAGTACAACTACAGTGAAGCTGTAAAAATGCTATAATTAAATCAATAAAAACAGGAAGCTGTAGTGGTCAGCTTTACAAGAACACAGACACACGTGACAGAATGGACGCTGAGGCTAGAAAGATTTCATCAGCACACAAACATGATAGAACTGAATAAAATATATCAAATAGTCACTTGGCTGAGTTATTGGAGTCTGAATAGGCACAGGAATGAAATAATCCTTGAACGAACAAATAAAACAAAGCCGTGATCTCCATTGGTCAGCTGTAGGCTGCCCATTCATTCTTTATGAATAAGGATTCCAGCATGAAGCAGGGACAGTAGGTTGTTACATGTGTCGAATCAGTCTACTGCACACCTACGGCCAGATGTCTGTTCTCCAACATCATACTTGCCAACACTGATCATTGTGGTAGTTATATCTTTAGAGTGACCATGAGTGATAGTCTGAGAGAGACATGTTGTACCCTGGTCAAGAGGTCCTGTAGTTATATTAAGGGTTATGACTGCATATACCAGATTTGATATCAGCTACTATTTTAGTTTTGATTAAATTGTCAAGCATGGACATGTATCATTTTGTTCATCACTCATGTATGACAGGTGATTACTATTGATGTTCTCTCTGATTAGCAATCATCAAGCAAACCTAAAATGCTTATATTCAAATTCACCTTTTGTCTTTGTCCATTCCTTCTGAAGGGTTGGGATGAAAAGAAAGGACGGAGAAAACAACATCGAGCATCAACCGATCAAATGACAGCAGGTAAGAGTCTCCTAATATGGTAGTTATAAACAAATGGGCCACTTGTCGAGTGCTCTACGTTCAATTACTAGAAAAGCTACACAATTATCTTCAATTTACTAACTCTATCACTTCAAGAGAGCCACTCAAGACCTGCATCTTCATAAAATGGTATCGGGTTGTTAAGAGTAAGCTCTCTGCAGTATTGGGCTGTCAAGAGTAGATTACTCTGCAACATTGGGCTATCAAGAGTAGTTTACTCTGCAGCATTGGGTTATCAAGAGTAGTTTACTCTGCAGTACTTTAATACATAATTAACAAGGTAGACAGTAACAATTGATTTAATGACATACATGTGCAGCAGGGAGTTGTAGCTATAGTACGTTTGCCTGCCGACCCTGTGGTCATGTTTTTTTAATCCCGTTCTGCTTTTTATCTTCAAATGGAGCATAGCCTCTAAACCAGTCGTTCTCAACCTTTTTTGGCCCGTTCCCCCATTCACCATATTTTCAGAACGTTATTCCCCCCCCTTTTGTATTTCCTACCTAAAAATTTGGCCCGTGCCCCCCTTCACCATATTTTCAGAACGCCATTCCGACCCCCCCCCCCCCCCCCTTCGTATTTCCTACCTAACAATTCCCTTCTCCCGCCCCTACGCAGTATACGTAATAATGGAAGCACATACTAAAACAAGTCTAGACGTCCACATAAAACGTGATTTGTGGGTCTACTTACTTTATAAAATGAATTTTAGAAGGGTGAGACGTACAGAACTGTAAAGTATGAAGGGAAAAACAAGATCAAGTAATCGGTTCTTGTATTAACGCAATCTTGAAATAATCTATGTAGACTTGTTCATGATTGATCGGATTTTACAACTACGTTTTCTACAAGATGAGTTAGCCTGTCTTATACCAATCCTCCTTCGTTGCCTCTTTGACATATCAGATAGGGTACAGTGTGACTATTCTTCTTTATGGTTCCTAATAAGACACAAATATGTTTGATCTGACTACCTGGGGTATTATGGGGACATGTGATACCAATGGAAACTGTTAGCTTTTGTCAACATTTCTATCCTTATGATGGGAACAAACCAGTAGATTCTGAACCACACGTGAATGCTAGAACCTCTCAGTCTCTGTACATGCGTTTGACAGACAAGCAAGCATCTTCGCCTGTAAATATTTATGGAAATTTGTGTTCAGCAGTAGTAGTTTCTTGAGTTTGGATGTTGGTAGGCCTGGTCTTAGATCACAGATTTTCTTTATTATTTCACCCACGGGAACTTTAATTAGGAGACTGCGCAGCTACTCTCCCCACGGGTCTCACACCCCCCCACCCACCCACACACACCCCCCCCCCCAAAAAAAAAAAACCACCACCACTTTATGGCCTCCCCTAAATCGCACAAACCTGAGGTACCACTTAAACCTATTTTAACTATGATAAATTCTGCCCAATACAGGATGGTGAAATGGCTTCTCATGCTTTTAAGTGAAGAAAACATGCATCCACGGCCAACAGAACTCTGTTTACTTGCATTTAACTTATTGAAACATTCAGAGTCAAGTTAGTTGCATATCCTTTACAGGACATCACAGCCAACTCCAGCATTTTTTGGCTGTTTTTAATTTCTTGCCAAGTTTACGTTCGATAGTTTGCCATTGCTTTCTGAATGATCGGCACTCATACCAATGTATGAAAACTAATGCAAGGCGGTCTGCTTCCAAATTGCCTGCAGCTGTGTTTGGAACATGTTGCCGGCTAAAAAAAGTCTTTAAAACATTCACAAATTAGATATTTTCTGAAAGAACAAATATTTTCTAAAGACTAAGAGGAAATAGCCACAACATTGCTTTTGTTGTCTGAAGATGGCATCTAAATTTTATTTTATAAATGAAAAACTGGTCGTATTTAATGTTCTAGCTAAAATGCCCTTGCTGTTGTCACTAAACATGTAAATATCAGCTTCTTACAACTGTCTGCCCAATTTCCTTTCCAAATGTGTATGGTTTATAAGATGTCTGGCACCGGGAAGGTTAACCCGGTCAACAAATGCCTGTAGAAGTCGGATGTGTCGGCCTAACGGTGCAAGAACACAGCTCTGCTGTAAACAGGCACAACACAATCATGTCCGGAAAAAAACTCCAGATGAATGCAGAAGAAGAAGAAGATGTCTGGCAGTGTTCAAGCATGATATTTAAGAAAGAGAAATGTTAAACAGCTTTCATCTGTGAAGAATACTTGGCATTAAGTGGCAATATAAAACACAAATACTGAAGTATTGGAAAGAGAATATTGTGTAGTGGTTTGTTCCATGCGTAGTCATCATTGACTTAGATGGATAGGACACATTAGGAGGATGGACGATGGTAGAATACCAAAGGACTTCTATTATAGTGAATGACAGATGAGTAAAAGATCTTGAGGTCGGCCTCTACTACGGTACAAAGATGTGTGTAAGCGGGACATGAATGATACAGGCATTGCTATTTCACCTTGGGAACAAGTCACAGCTGAATGTGTTGCATGGATGTAAGATCACACACACAGCATGTGAGACGTCAGATAGTGAGAGATGGTGGAAATGACCATGTGCTCACATGCATCCATTGTGGATAAACATTTACAGTGCAAATTAGTCTGATCAGTCATTTCGCTGCTGCCATAGGTTGTAGTTATTATGCCTGTTTTGAAGCACAATGTAACAAACTATCGTGTGTCAAGATCACAAGGTGCTGTGAAGTGAATTTAAGAAAGAAAAACAAAACAGCATCAGAGTCGTGAAAACGGCCCTGCAGTCTGGCTTGTTGATTGCAGCAGGGGATCTCTGTGGCAAAGCAGGCAAGCTGTCTACCACATGATCTGAAGGTTGTGGGCTCATTTCAGACTGCATCGTTCAGACCCTGAGTGCAATGTTTTCACTCTTGGGAATTAACACTGGAGCTATGGCATTTGTGCTTTTTACAATGCTCTTCCCAGACAGCTGGCCTTTCTGTATAGAGAGACTGACTCAGTAGAGGTAAAACCTGGCGTAGTAAAGTAAATCCTCGTGTCTTTAATATATATATATAAACTTTTTAACCTTTACAACAAAACTGTTTATTAACTTTATTGTGTACAGATACATCTGTGTCGGCCAAAAAGATACCTGAGCAGTCAAGATCTTTGGCATCTACATCAGCCAAAACAAAACCTGAAAGGTCAAGATCTTTGGCGTCTACATCAGCCAAAACAAAACCTAAAAGGTCAAGATCTTTGGCGTCTACATCAGCCAAAACAAAACCTGAAAGAGCAACATCTTCTGCAAAGTCAAGTAAGTCCCAGGCCACATCAGGAAAAGCACCAAACCGCCGGCTTTCACAGAGAGAATCCAGCAAAAAGGCCACACTCAAGAACAAAAATGTATTAACTGGCGACAGTGATGCCGATTATGTCAGTGAAGATCACAGTGCCGATAATTCAGATAGTGATTTCTCAGAGCGCAGCGTAAAAAGGATGAAAGAAATGAAAAAGAAGTCAACATCAGGAGCTGATGTTGACAGTTCTAGGTTTGTCTTTGTTATTTTTTTCCTCATATTTGGGGCCTCTCATATCTGTGTATTTATGTTATTTGTCTTGTTGAAATTAGTATCTCTTTATTGATGTTATTTGTCTAGTTGGAGATCATATTTCTTTATTGATTTTATTTGTCTAGTTTCAAGGGTGTATAGATTTCTATAGTGACTTACCAGCACATTCTCTCAAATTACTTTATTGATAATATTTGTCTAGTTTCAAGGGTGTATAGATTTCTATAGTGACTTACCAGCACATTCTCAAATTACTTTATTGATGATATTTGTCTAGTTTCAAGGGTGTGTAGATTACAGTTGTAACTTACCAGTACATTCTCTCATATTTCTTTATTGATAATATGTCTAGTTGGAATTCATGTCTTTATTGATGTTATTTGTCTAGTTTCAAGTATGTATAGATTACTGTAGTAACTTACCAACACTATCTCTCAAATTTCTTTATTGATGTTATTTGTCTAGTTTCAAGTATGTATAGATTACTGTAGTAACTTACCAACACTATCTCTCAAATTTCTTTATTGATGTTATTTGTCTAGTTTCAAGTATGTATAGATTACTGTAGTAACTTACCAACACTATCTCTCAAATTTCTTTATTGATGTTATTTGTCTAGTTTCAAGGGTGTATAGATTACTGTAGTAACTTACCAACACTATCTCTCATATTTCTTTATTGATGTTATTTGTCTAGTTTCAAGGGTGTATAGATTACTGTAGTAACTTACCAACACTATCTCTCATATTTCTTTATTGATGTTATTTGTCTAGTTTCAAGGGTGTATAGATTACTGTAGTAACTTACCAACACTATCTCTCATATTTCTTTTTGATGTTATTTGTCTAGTTTCAAGGGTGTATAGATTACTGTACTAACTTGTTATATTGAATAGATTATCTATTTGAATAGAAATAGACTGCCACGTTGAAAAGCTGTGTTGTGTTGTTTAGACTGTCATGTTGAATAGACTGTGTTATGTTGTATGCACTGCTATTCATCGTTGGGGGGCTGTGTGGTCTCGAGGTATGGTGTCCACCTCGAGTGCTGGAGGTCCCAGGTTCAAGCACCGGTGTGGACCGGGATTTTTTCACGTGGATTTCTAGTAATAAAATTTCCCCTGGTCTCTGGGTAGTGAGATTGGATGCCTGTGTGTATTGTTGCGCACATAAAAAATCCCTTGGCAGTTAGAAATCGAAAAAGAGTAGCCTAACAGCGCTGCCCAGGCAAAATTTCAAGTTAAAAATCTACCCAAAGTATTTCAGGATCCTCACCAGTGCTACGGAGTTCGTGCACTGAGCTGTGTTTCTCCAGACTCAGGTTTGAGTTAGGAGGAGAACGGAGCACTTATGGGTTACACCCTTGTACCGTGATGTTGATCCACCGACTAAACTAAACTAAACATACACTATCATGTTGAATAAACTGTGTCATGTTAAATCACTGGCACCTTGCCGTCTTGACAGACAATAGTTTGTAAAATGCAGTTGTACCTCTCCTTAATACAAAGCTTGGGCTGAGTTTAGAGACCATATGTTGCTCATGCAACATGACCCCTCTCTCGGCCTATCTAGTTTACTCCAGAGGAAAGGTAACACCAATACATCTGGAACAAGACAAGCTGCAGAAGCGGCTAGATCAGCCAAGCAATGTTCTAACTGTCCGCCTGTCGGACCTTCAATCTTAGACCACTGCTTAGGGCCTGGTGTGCCCTGCCATGACATTTAGTCTTTAGGTTGCATTTCCTCGCACTAGGATAAGGCTTGTACCCTCCCATTTGCACTCCTCTGCCCGAAGCCGTTGGCACAATGTGGGGTGTCGGGTTTGGTGAGCGCCGCATCATGTTGAATAGACTGTGTCATACTGAATATATTGTCTAATTGAATAGACTGCCATGTTGAAAAGTTGTATTGTGTTGTATAGACTGTATTATGTTGTGTAGACTCATGTTGAATAGATTATGTTATGTTGTATACACTGCCATGTTGGATGGACTGTCATGTTAAATAGATTGACATGTTAAATTGGCTATATCATGTTGGATAGACTGTGTATTGGATAGGCTGTATCATATATAATAGACTGTCTCATATGACATAGAATGCCATGTTCATTAGACAATGTCATGTAAGATAGATTCTGTGTCTTGTCGGATAAATTCTATCGTAGATATTGTCATACTGAATACATTCTGTATCAACTACTGCCATGTACACATTTTTATCACAAATTCATGTACTCGTCTATCCTTTCTTCATATATATAATACAGTTCAGAATCAGACATGACAGAAAGCAGTTTTTCCAGCCGAGTCAATATTTTGAAAGATCTGAAAATCTCATCCAACAGAAAGGTATTGTCTCCTTCAACCAGCGATGATGAGGCTGCCGGTGGGAAGCGACATGGTCCTATAGGTATGTGTCTCTTTGAGGTCATGTGTAAATGTTCGGGTGCTTAGTCTCAATTCAATATCTGGTCATGTCTTTATCTCACTGCTCACTGACGCCATATGACGTCATCACTAAGCATGTCACATTGCACTGTTTCGTCAAGTCATTGGCTCAGTACAACCGACTTCAAAAAGCATTTTTTTGGGGTTTGCTTTCTCTAGCCTTTTACTGTCCCTGGTCTACCTACAAGATAGCAGGTTGTGTATTTAATTTGTGTGTGTGGATATTTTCTTAGTCTCAATTCAGTATCTGGTCTTTCAGTTGTGGAACACTTGATCTGTTGATTTTTGTCTGGTAAATATCTGGTGTGCCATTTTCTTAGCCTCTTGATATCAGTTCTCACACACCTTAGAAATAATTAGAGGTGTGGCATCTGTTTCAAACACAAACATACATGGTATATTTTGGCCATGTTATGAGGACAAAAAATGTTAAAACTTTCAAGAAGAACGAACGAACAAACTTTATTTTCATAGGGTCACAAATTGGGCACACAGGCCCGTCTTACATTCGATCCTCCCAACCACTCATCTTTCATACATCGGTTGTCGCATTTGAAAGAGGAACACTAGGAGATATATACCTGGATGGTTTGTCCACATGGCATAATCGATACATGAACACAGGTCTGATTCAAGTCTGGTGATCATGTGAGATGGCGACCCATGACCACTCATTCTAATCGGCAGGCACGTGATGATAGTGATGATGATGCCTGGTGTAATTCATGGTGTGGATGGTTTTGATTTGTACAAAATAGAAAAAGATGATCTAGAAGACACCCACACCACACCCCTCTCTCCCTGAGGCTGTGGTTCGAACATGAGCCTCATATAAGGAAAAATAGGGGCAAATCCAATAGCAGTTGCAAACAGAAAAGCAGAGGTCAAATGACCAGTCTTCTGTGTATTACGGGGACCCAAAGAGGAAGTAAAGAACACTAACCTACCATGTATGTTCTAAGAGCCGATTAAGGAGAGTATGCTCATATTTAACGGGACCCAAAGAGGAAACAAAGAATATTGACACTGTAACCAGCCATGTTTGTTCATAAGAGGAGGGTTGGGCTTGGAGCTGGCTTCCCTATTTCGTAGAAGAACTTTAGCTGCTAAATCCAACAAATCATGCACAAGTCTAAAGACAGACAAAAAGAACAGCCATGCCAACTAAGAGGAAGGGAGGCTGGTCTAGAAGAGGTGTGGTGCGATGCGGAGAAAGCCACAGGGAGTCTGGATCACTGATTGTCTACCCATGACCAAGGGAAATCTCCAGAATGGGCATCTGGAAGGTTAGAGCTATTTGTGCATTGGGAAAAGCAGCACGGGTGGTGTAGGAGATGGAATTAGAATCCCCAGTGTGGAATTCATGGAGAGAACCAGGCTGATCAGCATGGTTGGTGTAGGAGATGGAATTAGAATCCCCAGTGTGGAATTCATGGAGAGAACTAGGCTGATACCAAGAGGAGAAGAAAAGATGCTGATGCTAGATTAGACATACATTGATTAAACCTCACAACAGTAACTAGAAAGGGGCTTGGTTGAGGGTTACAGGTGAAAGAAGAAGAATAAGCCGGTCCCCATGCTGAGTCTCGAATGAAAAAACAACCTACTTAGAAATTAGTATTCATTGCATGTATCTTCTTCTGCGTTCATCTGGAGAGTTTTTTCGGACATGATTGTGCTGTGCCTGTTTACAGCAGAGCTGCGTTCTTGTGCCGTTAGGCAGACACATCCGACTTCTGCGGGCATTTGTTGACCGGGTTAGCCTTCCCGGGGGGTATTGCATGTATGATTCCGGTACACTTAATGTTTGGTTCCTTGTTTGTGCTGTAGAGTAAGTTCACTGTGTTGAGCTTCTTCTGGTGTGATCTGTTGGAGGAATCTAGTTCTGAAGGAAGTATTTGTGTGCAATAAAAGTGCCTGAACAAATCAATACCAAATTGCTGTCGTCATCAAGAGATCTTTCAGCATGGCTCTGACATTTAGCCTCCCATATTCTGCTCCCTGTGTCATTGTGCTATGAATTCTTCTTCTCCTCCTCTTTCCTTGTATCCTCCTCCAGAGAGAAGTAAATTACTCTCTTACACGCCTTGTGAGATTTATTGATTCTATGGTGCTAGTACTAGAATTTACAGACCAATCTGCACTTGATGGGTGATCACAGTATTTGGGATATTCTTATACACACTCCATCCTGATCTTCAACAGCCAGCAAAGAGTACCAATATTAATGACACCAGCAACAGGCTTTTCTCAGAGTACCAAGTGACTATTGTGACTAGGCCATGATAACATTTAATGTATAATGTTTAGTAGTTGCCAGTTTTCTCCATTGCCTTTAAGAATGTGCTCATTTGATGTCTTTTCTGTCCAGCATATTCTGTCCATCCTGCAATAACACCACATGTCAGAATCTTCCAAGTTTTTTTAATCCCCAGCTCTTTTGTTAAGGGTTCAAGTTTCACAGCCATATAATGCTGGCAGGCCAGATATAAGTAAGTAAATAAAGGCCCCTTTTCCATGCGTTTGGATATGACACCAGCCCCAGATTTGTATAGACCACTCAGCATTCAATTGTGTGATATCATTATCACGTGCGCCACCTTTAATCCCCCGAACATTTCCTAACACCCGTTTTAGGCATGATCAGCCTGAGGGGCCCAGGTCAATTAAAATACATCCCTGTCTTTAGGAGATTCAAATACATGACTAATTTACCTGCATGGAAGCCTGCTAGCTCCTGCTCTGCTGTGGCTACCTTATGGGCCAGGTCAAATGTGCATAATAATTATTCCATGGTAGATGTAGTTTGTAGCTTATAAACGGGCACTCTCCCGCTGTTTGTGCTTCTCCTCAACACCGTAAGGTATAAGAGGAGCGAGATGATGTGATGATGAGTTGAGATATAGTATATTCACGTCATATGTTTTTATCATGTGGTAATTTTTGCTTGTTGGCATCTTTCAGGACATGATATCTGGTTGGAGGTGTACTTTCCTGAATCCAGGAAGTGGCTCTGTAAGTATCTGGCCTTTCTTGTTTCTCTGTGATATGCCAAGTCTTCTCATGTATCTGCAACAGTTTACAGCAATAGTTTCTAACACCTTTCTCTAGCAGCATCATCATCTTCATCATAACCAATATTATTATCTTTATTGTCACCATCATTATTATCTTCATCATAACTATCATCATCTTTATCATAACCATCATTATCTTTATCATAACCATCATCATTATCTTTATCATAACCATCATTATCTTTATCATAATCATGATCTTTTTTATAACCATCATCATTGTCATTACCTTTATCATAACCATCATCATTATCTTTATCATAACCATCGTCATCTGTATCATAATCATTATCTTTATCATAACCAGCATAGTTATCTTTATCATAACAATCATCATTATCTTTATTTTATCCCTTATCTTTATCATAATCATTATCTTTATCTTCTTCTTCTGTGTTCATCCAGAGAGTTTTTTCAAACATGATTGCGTTGTGCCTGTTTACAGCAGAGCTTTATTTTAACCTTCATTATCTTTGTCATAATCATTATCTTTATTATAACCATCATCATTATCTTTATCAAACCTATCATCATTATCTTTCTCATTACCATCATCATCTTTATCATAATCATTATCTTTTTTCATAACCATCATCTTCAGCATAACCATCATCATTGTCATTATCTTTATCATAACCATCATCATTATCTTTATCATAACCATCATCATCTCTATCATAATCGTTATCCGTATCATAACAAACAGCATTGTCTTTATTTTATTCCTTTATCATACCTATCATCATCATCTTTATTATAATCATTATCTTCATCATAACCATTATCATCATCTTTATCATAATCATTATCTTTTTTATAACAATCACCTTCATCATAACCATCATCATTGTCATTATCCTTATCATAACCATCATCATTATCTTTATCATAACAATCATCATCTGTATCATAATCATTACCTTTGTCATAACAAACAACATTGTCTTTATTTTATTCCTTATCTTTATCATACCTATCATCATTATCTTTATTATAATCATTATCTTCATCATAACCATCATCATTTTCTTTATTTTAACCTTCATTATCTTTGTCATAATCATCATCTTTATTATAAGCATTAATCATTGTCATCATCATTATAATCTTCATTCTTCTTCTTCCTTTCCTTTCACTCGCTGTGAACTCAAGCATAGTCCGTACATGTTGCAACTCTGGTAGTTGCTGCTACTGGGGAGTGCACTGGATTGATGTTGGTGTGATAATTATCTTTATCAACATCAACGTCATAACCATCATCTTCATCATAATCATCTTTAATATCGTCATAATCTTTATCATAACCATCATCATAAACATCTCAATCATCATCAATACCTTCATCATCATCATTAAGGAATAGAGCAGTTTGTCCATGATAAAACTTATCTTTCTTTATAATAATAAGAACAACAATTTTTCTGGTGACCTCATTATGGTACCAGTGTTATAATGATAGTTTTATAAATAATAATATGCACTATGCGACCCAAAAATAATTGACATTTTAAAAGAACATGTGTGTACATACACTTACACAATGCAACAAAAACAGGGCAAAACCATTTACAAATCATGTTACCAGGTGCTTGCACTTTTTGACTTCTTGTTTTGATGTATCTATCAGGTTTTGATTGTTTTAAATCTATATTTGGCAAACCGTACGCCCTTGAGAAGACAGCGACTCAGCCGGTGTTGTACATTCTTGGATTTAAAAATGGTTGGTTTGTGTCTTTGTCATCTTGTACGTGTGTGTGTGTTTGTGGAATGTGCTTCGTTGATTCTCACTGTGTTTTGTTACTTGCTGTTTCACTTGATCCCAAGCATTTTGTACATGTGTGTGTTATTTGGGATGTGTTTTGTTGATTCTCTGTGATTTATATTACTTGCTGTCTCACTTGATCCCAAGCATTTTGTACATGTGTGTGTTATTTGGGATGTGTTTTGTTGATTCTCTGTGATTTATGTTACTTGCTGTCTCACTTGATCCCAAGCATTTTGTACATGTGTGTGTTATTTGGGATGTGTTTTGTTGATTCTCTGTGATTTATATTACTTGCTGTCTCACTTGATCCCAAGCATTTTGTACATGTGTGTGTTATTTGGGATGTGTTTTGTTGATTCTCTGTGATTTATGTTACTTGCTGTCTCACTTGATCCCAAGCATTTTGTACATGTGTGTGTTATTTGGGATGTGTTTTGTTGATTCTCTGTGATTTATATTACTTGCTGTCTCACTTGATCCCAAGCATTTTGTACATGTGTGTGTTATTTGGGATGTGTTTTGTTGATTCTCTGTGAATTATGTTACTTGCTGTCTCACTTGATCCCAAGCATTTTGTACATGTGTGTGTTATTTGGGATGTGTTTTGTTGATTCTCTGTGATTTATATTACTTGCTGTCTCACTTGATCCCAAGCATTTTGTACATGTGTGTGTTATTTGGATGTGTTTTGTTGATTCTCTGTGATTTATGTTACTTGCTGTCTCACTTGATCCCAAGCATTTTGTACATGTGTGTGTTATTTGGGATGTGTTTTGTTGATTCTCTGTGATTTATATTACTTGCTGTCTCACTTGATCCCAAGCATTTTGTACATGTGTGGTGTTATTTGGGATGTGTTTTGTTGATTCTCTGTGATTTATGTTACTTGCTGTCTCACTTGATCCCAAGCATTTTGTACATGTGTGTGTTATTTGGGATGTGTTTTGTTGATTCTCTGTGATTTATGTTACTTGCTGTCTCACTTGATCCCAAGCATTTTGTACATGTGTGTGTTATTTGGGATGTGTTTGTTGATTCTCTGTGATTTATGTTACTTGCTGTCTCACTTGATCCCAAGCATTTTGTACATGTGTGTGTTATTTTGGGATGTGTTTTGTTGATTCTCTGTGATTTATGTTACTTGCTGTCTCACTTGATCCCAAGCATTTTGTACATGTGTGTGTTATTTGGGATGTGTTTTGTTGATTCTCTGTGATTTATATTACTTGCTGTCTCACTTGATCCAAGCATTTTGTACATGTGTGTGTTATTTGGGATGTGTTTTGTTGATTCTCTGTGATTTATGTTACTTGCTGTCTCACTTGATCCCAAGCATTTTGTACATGTGTGTGTTATTTGGGATGTGTTTTGTTGATTCTCTGTGATTTATATTACTTGCTGTCTCACTTGATCCCAAGCATTTTGTACATGTGTGTGTTATTTGGGATGTGTTTTGTTGATTCTCTGTGATTTATGTTACTTGCTGTCTCACTTGATCCCAAGCATTTTGTACATGTGTGTGTTATTTGGGATGTGTTTTGTTGATTCTCTGTGATTTATGTTACTTGCTGTCTCACTTGATCCCAAGCATTTTGTACATGTGTGTGTTATTTGGGATGTGTTTTGTTGATTCTCTGTGATTTATGTTACTTGCTGTCTCACTTGATCCCAAGCATTTTGTACATGTGTGTGTTATTTGGGATGTGTTTTGTTGATTCTCTGTGATTTATGTTACTTGCTGTCTCACTTGATCCCAAGCATTTTGTACATGTGTGTGTTATTTGGGATGTGTTTTGTTGATTCTCTGTGATTTATGTTACTTGCTGTCTCACTTGATCCCAAGCATTTTGTACATGTGTGTGTTATTTGGGATGTGTTTTGTTGATTCTCTGTGATTTATGTTACTTGCTGTCTCACTTGATCCCAAGCATTTTGTACATGTGTGTGTTATTTGGGATGTGTTTTGTTGATTCTCTGTGATTTATGTTACTTGCTGTCTCACTTGATCCTGAGCATGTTCTTTGCTTTGTATTACATGTCTGTCCACCTCAAGCTAATGTTTGCAGTTTTGACTTATTGTATATCATGATGGTTGTTACTTTATTTCAAATAAGGACCCTGTGACCCGCCTTCAGGTGTGTGGACATATGTTGCTGGACCCATTTTTCTATAGACCAGTCATCTCTGGGTGGGTCACATGGTCAGTATCATGCCGGTCGCCTTCACTTCCCAAGACATTTCCAGGTACCCATTTTAAGCTGGGTTGACCAGGGAGCCAAGTTAGTTTTTTTAAATCTGCCTCAATGTGGATTCAAACCTGTGTTCACAAGGCCAGCAAGCAACCACCCGGCCACTAGTCTACAGTGGCTCCCTTTGTTTTACATACCAGGTGATAGTTGTTGGTAGGAAACCAAGACATATTATTTTGGGGCTTGCTTTGAATCCAAGCATATTCCATTTACGCTACTTCTAGTAGCACTGGACTGAGTTTTGCATGTGGATTAGTTTTCCTTATTACCAGTGCCCCTCACCATCAGGCGAACTCACGCTGATGTCAGGTACTTGTAATTTATGTCCCCAAGTCAAGGTCAAGAGGTCAACATTTTAGTCCAAGTGACCTGTGTAGGTGTTGAACCCCCTACCTCAGAATCAGCACAATGGATGTTTAAGAACGAGTGCTCTTATCTGTTCAGCCATGCTGACCTCCCTAAGACATATAGTATGGGAATGATGTAATGTCATCTGTACAATTCTGTCCAAGTTGTCATAAGACATATAGTATGGGAATGATGTAATGTCATCTGTACAATTCTGTCCAAGTTGTCATAAGACATATAGTATGGGAATGATGTAATGTCATCTGTACAATTCTGTCCAAGTTGTCATAAGACATAGTATGGGAATAATGTAATGTCATCTGTACAATTCTGTCCAAGTTGTCATAAGACAAATAGTATGGGAATGATGTAATGTCATCTGTACAATTCTGTCCAAGTTGTCATAAGACATATAGTATGGGAATGATGTAATGTCATCTGTACAATTCTGTCCAAGTTGTCATAAGACATATAGTATGGGAATGATGTATGTAATGTCATCTGTACAATTCTGTCCAAGTTGTCATAAGACATATAGTATGGGAATGATGTAATGTCATCTGTACAATTCTGTCCAAGTTGTCATAAGACATATAGTATGGGAATGATGTAATGTCATCTGTACAGTTCTGTCCAAGTTGTCATAAGAAAACTGTGTACTGTACAGTAAATGCATAGTAGTAGACCCTCTACCATGTCTTGAGGCATGTTGGGTAAACGTGCTGGTCTCACATTTTTATAAACCAATCTACACTCAACGGGGGATGTGATCAGTATCACTAAATGCCCCTTTCCTTCCCAGAATGGGTTTGGTACCTATTTTAGACTGGGTCGACTTGGAAGACCGGTTAAGTTTGAAAAAGACCTCGCTTCAATGAGGGTTTGAACACATAACCTCCTGGCGTATAGGCAGACTTATATAGTATGGGTATGATGGTAGTTTAATTGCTACATCTCAGTGATAGTTGAGTGAAACAAAGGTAATGACTATAACCAAAGAAGAAAAAATTACACAGATTCATCTAAAAGAACAAACCAACTTAGTGAACAAATGGCACCAATATTAAAGATCAACAAACATGTAACATAGTAAGAAAGCATTCTACTACACAATCTTCCTATCAACTTTATGCTACCAATGCCAAACCTGGACAGTGACAGAAAACGAGAACAGAAAAATCAACAACAGAAATGAGATTCCTGAGAAGAATACTCAATGTATCGAGAAGAGACAAAATCAGAAATTAAGAAATCAGGACTAAAGTAGGGGTTGTAGCATAGCTAGATTTTATCATAAGGCAAAAGTTAAATGGTTTGGCTATGTCACTAGGTTACCAACTAATCGTATACCAAAACAAGCAATAATGTACAGATCAAATTGAAACAGAAGAGGCCAGCAATGTAAATGATGGACAGAGGGAATAACAGAGTCCACGGGAATATCGATATATGAAGCCCATAATGGGGCACTCTCCCGCTGTTTATACTTCACCTTGACACCGCGAGGTACGAGAGGAATAAGATTAGAGATGAAATGAGATGAGCGATAGTTGATGGTAAGAAACTGGGGTATGTAATGCAGAAATGATGATAGTTTAAATTGATGGTTTCAGACAACTCGGTGAAAGATGTCACGGCCAGGTATTCTAGCCAATGGTTGACACACACCAGGAAGAATCGTATAGACCAGCAGTGGTGGACGGAGACACTGCAGATGTTTGATCGCACTCCCTACAGCGACAACCTCCTAGAGGATGACGAGATTAAAAGTTGGTGCATTTGTTAGTTTTATTTTACTCTCTCTCTCTCTCTCTCTCTCTCTCTCTCTCTCTCTCTCTCTCTCTCTCCTCTCCTCCTCTCTCTCTCTCTCTCTCTCTCTCTCTCTCTCTCTCTCTCTCTCTCTCTCTCTCTGTCTTTGTCTGACCTTTTGTCTCTGACTGTCTGTCTGTCTCTGTCTATATTTCATTTGTCTCTCTCTGTCTCTTTCTGTCTCTGTCTCTATCTCATCTCTCTGTCTCTCTCTGACTGCCTTTCTCTTTCTCTCTCTCTCTCTGTGTCTCTCTCCATGTCTCTCTCTGTCTCTCTCTATCTCACAGTCTCTCTCACACTATGTCTATGTCTCCTTTCTCTCTGTCTGTCTGTCTGTCTCTGTCTCTGTCTCTCTCTCTCTCTCTCTCTCTCTCTCTCTCTCTCTCTCTCTCTCTCTCTCTCTCTCTCTCTCTCTCTCTCTCTCTCTCTCTCTCTCTCTCACACACACACACACACAACTTCTTTTACATGATGGTGATGACATATCGTGTCATATAAAATTGACTTTCCATCTTGTGATCGCACACTTAACAACCTAATGACAGATGTAGATATCACTGATGACACATTTCTCTTCTTCAGGTCAGCTCCTAATACGACCCATGCCCACCAGCATTGCTGAGTTTAAAAGCCATCCCTTGTGAGTGATTTCAAATACATCAGTGCTGTTTTAGTGAATGTTGTATATGTTATTACTGTTTTAGTGACTATTGTATATGCTATTGCTGTTTTAGTGAATGTTGTATGTGTTATTGCTATTTTAGTGAATGTTCTATATGTTATTACTGTTTTAGTGAATGTTGTATATGTTTTTACAGTTTTAGTAAATGTTATATATGTTATTACTGTTTTTTTTTAGAATGTATATTTGGAGTCTCCGTGGCGAAGTGGTCAAGCGTTGTGGATTCAATTCCGGACCACTTCCTTCGGTTCACGAGTGCATTTTTTCGGAGACTCCTGTGGGTCATCGCTGGAGCTATGGAGTTTGTGCTTGTGCAACGATTTCCGTGCTGTGGAAAGAGACTGAGCCATATGGGATAAAACCTGGTGCTATGAAGTCAACCCTGTCAACTTTTAAGCAACTTTAAGTTGTATATTTAAACACAGATGCCAGAAACAATAAATTGCATGATTTATTGCCTGGCATATTTCACTGCATCTCATCAGGTGCACACTGCAGAGTTATATATCATATGAGGTGTGTATATTAAGTAATGCTTTTGCTGAAATACTAAGTACACATTCGACCTTCGAACAATATCAATGCTGGACAAAAATCCTGCTAAACCAAGCCCCACGAAAATGATAACAGGCGACGAAAGGCTTGCCCTTTGTTTTTTTTAGTTTTTTTTAAAAAGTATTTCAGGATCCTCGCCGGTGCTACGGAGTTCATGCACTGAGATGAGTTTCTCCAGACTCAGGTTTGAATTAGGAGGAGAACGGAGTATTTATGGGTTGCACCCGTGTGCCATGATGTTGATCCATCGACTAAAGTAAACTAAACTAATGCAAGAAAAACACAAGTAACAAAATTTCAAGCAAGAACGGGAAACAATGATAATAAACTCCAGTCTGGCGGGTCCTCCTCAGGATCAGTCCTTCTAAGGGCCATTTAAGGAAACAAAAATCACATGAGGTATATATATCAGATAATGCTTTGGCTGAAATACTAAGTACACATTCGACCTTCGAACAATATCAATGCTGGACAAAATTCCTGCTAAACCAAGCCCCACGAAAATGATAACAGGCGACGAAAGGCGGGCCCTTAGGGTCAACGCAAGAAAAACACAAGTAACAAAATGTCAGGCAAGAACGGGAACCTGTGATAATAAACCCCAGTCTGGCGGGTCCTCAGGATCAGTCCTTCTAAGGGCCATTTAAGGAAATGCCAAATTGGGGGGGGGGGGGGGGGCTGATAATGACCAGCAGAACAGGAAGAACAAGAGCATGTAGAGCACAAGAGGAATGGAGGATCATGTAAAAGAGGAACCCTGCCAGGCATGCATTTGTGGAAGTCTCATTCTCAAAGGACCAGGACAATTTAAACCGCACTATAAACCTCCATAATTATAACCAAGGCTGCTAAAGCTGGTTGAACGAGATGGAAAGTTTTTGTTTTTTATAAAAGGGAATGAAATGCCTTTATTTATTGTTCTTTCTAAACTGCTATGATGATTCATATGGCCAGAGCATTTCAGTTTCCTAGGTGTGATGCAGTTGATGAGCCATTTCTTTGATCACCAGGTCTGGTAGAATGTCTGTAGTCTTTTTCTTTGATCATCAGGTCTGGTAGAATGTCTGTATTCTTTTTCTTTGATCATCAGATCTGGTAGAATATCCGCATTCTTTTTCTTTGTCCACAATATTCTAACAATTTTTACGTAGTATTTAAGTTCAAAAGCCCCAATGTTCTTTATTGATTGCAAATTGGCCCATAACTCAATGCTTATGTTGCCATAGGGAAGGCTTGTGTTACTTTTGCCGTATTAAACTTATAGTAGCTTGGAAAGTTGCAAGATGGAAAACATACTGACCAATAAAAATATGTCAACTGCAAAGAGAAAAAAGAGGGTTGAAGTGTAACATTGAATCTGTACTTTTGTATGGATGTGAAACATGAATAATGAGCTGACAAGCTGAAAAACATCTAATAGCAATGGAAGTGTGGTTTCTGAAAATACAAAGAATACTGTGGACATACAGAAAAAGCAATGAACAAGTCTGACAAGAAACAAATGAAAACTGCAAACTAATTAGGGAACTTAGACAGTCATGATTTTTTTGGGCACGTTATGAGAAGAAATAAACTAGAAAACTTGGTGACAACTGGCAAGATGGAGGGGACAAGAGCAAGGGGTAGGATACATAAATATCTGGATGGCTTGACCACATGGCATGATTTAGACAAGAACACAGAGCAGATCCACGACTCTGGTGATAGTGTTAGATGGTGAAACATGACCACCCACGCTAATTGGCACGGCACATGATGTTGATGATCTTGGAAAGAACAGCGATGGAAGGCATGGTCCCTGGAAGTAGAGGAATGGGTCAACCAGTATGAAGATAATAGGACATAGATACCTTAGGGATAATAGTGCATGACGCAGGAGAACTGGCAGGGGGTTGAGACACTCTTTTAGGTCATGAGGGGTGGACCAGCACAAAGATATGGACATCATGAACTTAGGTGTAGGGTGCATACACAGTGAATGACAGGAGTTGAGACACTCTTTGGTAGGTCATGAGGGGTGGACCAGCACGAAGATATAGGACATCATGACACCTTAGGTATAAGGGTGCATTACACAGGTGAACTGACAGGGGGTTGAGATCTCTTTGGTAGGTCATGAGGAGTGGACCAGCATGAAGATATAGGACATCAGATACCTTAGGGATAATAGTGCATGACGCAGGAGAACTGGCAGTGGGTCGAGACACTCTTTGGTAGGTCATGAGGAGATGACCAGCACGAAGATGTAGGACATCATGATACCTTAGGGATAATAGTGCATGACGCAGGAGAACTGGCAGTGGGTCGAGACACTCTTTGGTAGGTCATGAGGAGATGACCAGCACGAAGATATAGGACATCATGATACCTTAGGTATAAGGGTGCATTACACAGGTGAACTGACAGGAGGTTGAAACACTCTTTGGTAGGTCATGAGGAGAAGAATGTTCTACAAGGGACCTGCTTCATGATGGTGAGTCTGACTGGTGTCTGCCCCAAGATGGCCCACATGGAAGTGAGGAAAGGACTTGGTCTGTATAAACTCTGAGTCTGAGAAACCAGCCCTTCTAGATCCTGGTGTGCTTGGTTAGTTCTCATCATGTGAAAATGTCAGTTTGGTGGTAAAATTATTTGGCAGTACACTCTAATGACATGTTTTATCTATCCACTGCAGGTATGCTCTTCGGCGACACCTTCTCAAGTTTGAAGCTATCTACCCAGAGTCTTCTGTTCCTCTTGGATACGTGAAGAAGGAGCCTGTGTACGCCAGAGAATGTGTCCATGTTGTAAGTCTGTCTGTCTGTCTGTCTGTCTCTCTCTCTCTCTCTCTCTCTCTCTCTCTCTCTCTCTCTCTCTCTCTCTCTCTCTCTCTCTTTCTGTCTGTCTGTCTGTCTGTCTCTCTCACACACACACACACACACAGAGTCTGCTGTACCTCTTGGACACATGAAGAAGGAGCCTGTATATGCCAGAGAATGTCCATATTGTAAGTCTTGTCTTTCTCCATCGCTCTGTGTGTCTCTCTCTTCTGTCTCATTGTCTGTCTCTCTCTGTCTGCCTGTCTCTTTGTCTGTCTGTCTCTCTCACACACAGACATAAAATAACAACTGAAGATAACATTTTCATGTACACAGCGCACGCACACACACAACACACACAGAAAGAGAGACTACCAACTGAAGATAACATTTCATGCACACGGTCACACACACACTCTCTCTCCCTCCCTCCCTTCCTCCCTCCCCCAATCTGCATGCTCCTGATAAAAATACAAAGTCCTGGAATACTAAGCATTCTCCTGTCTTGTCCCACGCTATATTGACTGTAACCTTATTACAATAAAGTCAGCTGCATGTCCTTTACAGGACGCTGCAAGCAACCCCCGCATTTATTGAATGTTTTTGATTTGCAAGACAGTTTTACATTCAGTAGTTTGCCATTGCTTTCTGTTTACTGTAACAGTAATGTTAATAAGAATTAGTTAGTCACGCAGTAATGATTTTCGCACATTTCCCATATATTAATAATGCATACATTGTTATTGTTGTTGTTTAAGATAATAAGTGAGTATGAATTAAAAAATATATGAAAGGACAGAGACAAGAAAACATACAACAATAAGAAAGAGGCAAACAGCTTTCTTTGGTCATGTGATGAGAAAAGAGGCATTGGAGAACATCGTGACAACTGGAAAGATCAAGGGGAAGAGAGGCAGACCAAGAGGAATGATGCTGGATGGATTGAGATCGTGGCATGGAAGAATATCATCAGCAGAGTTGATCCAGAAAACCAAAGACCGAGATCTGTGGAGAGTCATAAATGCCTACGCCAGCCAGCATGGCACTTGATGATGATGATGAGAGACAAGAAAAGGCAGATTGTTAGACCAATTCTCAACCCTTTGAAAATCAAGTTTGTTTGTTCATTCATTCCCTGTCTCTCTTACAAGCACAAATCACCTACTGAAGATCACACTTGATGTCGTGGGTGTATAGTGGACAAATGTTAGTTTCGCATAAATAGACTGAATGATTTATTGACTTTTTAACCTTTAAATAAGTGAGCTGCAATTATGTATGACTGTAACTATGGTATGTTGGAGTTGACAGCTGTAAAATGGTACTTGTTCTTGCTTTCTATCCTTATCAATCAATCAATCATGTGTCCATGCCGGAAAGCGTGGGCGGTCATGACTCGCCATTTCACTCGATCACCAGAGTCGTAGATCAGCTCAGTATTCCTGTCTCGTCCATGCCATGTGGCCAAGCCATCCAGGTATTTTCCTCTCGGTTTTCCTCTTGGTCTGTTCCCTTCGATCTTGCCAGTTGTCACTAAGTTCTCCAATCCATTTCTTCTCATAACATGTCCAAACAATTTTGACTGTCTACGTCTAATTTCTCTAATCAATCTACGATTTTCATTTGTCTCCTGTAGTACTTGGTCATTGGTTTTTCTGTCTGTCCATGGCATTCTTTTCATTTTCATACAAAGTCAAATGTGATCATTAGTACTTGATTCTGCTCTGAAAGAAGCTAAAACAGTGCAAAAGAGAACAGCTCAGCTCAATTGAAACATGTTTACAGGCCTCATTATCTTGCTGCTCTATGACAAAAATGCTGTTGGCTTACTAAAGAGTTAAATATTAAAAAACAAACTACAAACACTAGGTTGCGCAATTTATCACAAATGCTGTCGGTTTACTAAAGAGTTAAATATTAAAAAACAAACTACAAACACTAGGTTGCACAATTTATCACAAATGCTGTGGTTTACTAAAGAGTTAAATATTAAAAAACAGAAGCTACAAACACTAGGTAGCACGATTTATTGCCTGGCATATTTTGTGGCATCTCGTCAGGTGCATACTGCATAATTATGTATCACATGAGGTGAATAGATCAATCATATTTTGGTTGAAATACATAACACATATATATAGTTTATGGTGCTGGTGGAATGTGGAGCAACGTTATCCCCACGGTAATCATGGAGTCACTGTGAAATCTTTATTTCGGCACAATTCTGGTTTTAGATGCCTAATTACTATGGCCTCGATGTATTTGAGTAATCGTTTGTTTTGTGTCGAATACAGTATATGAAACGACTTTTGTTTGTTAACTTTATGAGTGCAAATTAGCAGGTGTTGAGATATGGCTGAGTTACATATTTGTTTAAAATGTCACCTTGGCGTTATTTTATTGACTTGTTATGTCTTATTAGGCTGTCAGAAAATGTACGTTTGTGTAAACGTGGAAAGTGTTTGTGTGTTTACAGAATTGCATTTGAAAATATATTAATTTTTTTCACTTTTGTTACTTTTGTACAGCTACATTCCAGAGTTAATTGGTTGAAGGAAGGCAGACTTGTTAGGGTGCGTTTCTCATTGTTCTGGCTATTTCATTGTGTTGTTGATCCAGCTCTTCATTGTATATGTTGGCTCTTCTCACCATTTTTGTGTTGGTCACCTCTCATCCTGTGTGTTAATCCTTGTTTCTCTTTGTGTGTGTTCATTTTTGCTTCTCTTTGTGTGTGCGTGAGTGCGTGCATGTGAGAGAGAGAATTCTTGCTTTGCATGCATGAGAGAGAGAGAATTCTTGCTTCTCTTTGCATGCATGAGAGAGAGAGAGAATCCTTGCTTCTCTTTGTGTGTGAGAGAGAGAGAGTGAATTAGTTACTCTTTTTATCTCTTTCTGTGTTAGTTATTAACTGTGAGATGGTAGGTGAGTTAGCCATTGTGGGCAAGTAGTAGTTGTGTGGGTTGGTCACTGTGAGGATGTGATAGTTGTGTGTGTGTCAGCCCTGTGTAATGTGGTAGATGTGTGTAAAGATGTAATAGTTGTGTGTGTCAGCCCTGTGTAATGTGGTAGATGTGTGTAAAGATGTAATAGTTGTGTGTGTCAGCCCTGTGTAATGTGGTAGATGTGTGTAAAGATGTAATAGTTGTGTGTGTCAGCCCTGTGTAATGTGGTAGATGTGTGTAAAGATGTAATAGTTGTGTGTGTCAGCCCTGTGTAATGTGGCAGATGTGTGTAAAGATGTAATAATTGTGTGTGTCAGCCCTGTGTAATGTAGTGGATGTGTGTAAATCTTTGTAAAGAGTGTGATTGAGATTATTGTATGGGTATGCCACTGTGATGATGATGATGCTGATGTAGGAGCTCTGTGTTGGGATGGGAGGAGGGTGTATGTGTGTGTGAGAGAGATAGAGAGAGAGACTTGCTATTGTTCATAAATATATCTTGTCATATTTTTAACCACAGTTGAATGAACGACCATACAAGATGGTAAAGTCCAGACCAAAGTGGGTATGTCATTGCTAATTTGTTTTTATATTTATTTGGTGTTTTGTGATGACTAACAGATGTACGCTGTTCGTATCTTTAGAACGTTCTGGTGATAACTGAGACACATGTTGATTGTATCTATAGAACATCCTGGAGATAACAATGAGGCACATATTGATTGTAGCTATAGAACATCCTGGAGATAACTATGAGACACATATTGATTGTAGTTATAGAACATCCTGGAGATAACAATGAGACACATATTGATTGTAGATATAGAACATCCTGGAGATAACAATGAGACATATTGATTGTAGCTATAGAACATCCTGGAGATAACAATGAGACATATTGATTGTAGCTATAGAACATCCTGGAGATAACTATGAGACACATGTTGATTGTAGTTATAGAACATCCTGGAGATAACAATGAGACATATATTGATTGTATCTATAGAACATCCTGGAGATAACTATGAGACACATGTTGGTTGTATCTATAGAACATCCTGGAGATAACTATGAGACACATGTTGATTGTATCTATAGAACATCCTGGAGATAACTATGAGACACATGTTGATTGTAGTTATAGAACATCCTGGAGATAACAATGAGACATATTGATTGTATCTATAGAACATCCTGGAGATAACTATGAGACACATGTTGATTGTAGCTATAGAACACCCTGGAGATAACAAGACACATGTTGATTGTAGCTATAGAACATCCTGGAGATAACAATGAGACATATTGATTGTATCTATAGAACATCCTGGAGATAACTATGAGACACATGTTGATTGTATCTATAGAACATCCTGGAGATAACTATGAGACACATATTGATTGTATCTATAGAACATCCTGGAGATAACTATGAGACATATTGATTGTATCTATAGAACATCCTGGAGATAACTATGAGACACATGTTGATTGTAGCTATAGAACACCCTGGAGATAACTATGAGACACATGTTGATTGTAGCTATAGAACATCCTGGAGATAACAATGAGACACATATTGATTGTATCTATAGAACATCCTGGAGATAACTATGAGACACATGTTGATTGTAGCTATAGAACACCCTGGAGATAACTATGAGACATATTGATTGTATCTATAGAACATCCTGGAGATAAACTATGAGACACATGTTGATTGTAGCTTATAGAACATCCTGGAGATAACAATGAGACACATATATGATTGTATCTATAGAACATCCTGGAGATAACATGAGACACATATTGATTGTATTATAGAACATCCTGGAGATACTATGAGACACATGTTGATTGTACTATAGAACATCCTGGAGATAACTATGAGACACATATTGATTGTATCTATAGAACATCCTGGAGATAACTATGAGACACATGTTGATTGTAGCTATAGAACACCCTGGAGATAACTATGAGACACATATTGATTGTATCTATAGAACATCCTGGAGATAACTATGAGACACATGTTGATTGTATCTATAGAACATCCTGGAGATAACTATGAGACATATTGATTGTATCTATAGAACATCCTGGAGATAACAATGAGACATATTGATTGTATCTATAGAACATCCTGGAGATAAACTATGAGACACATGTTGATTGTAGTTATAAAACATCCTGGAGATAACAATGAGATATATTGATTGTATCTATAGAACATCCTGGAGATAACAATGAGACACATATTGATTGTATCTATAGAACATCCTGGAGATAACTATGAGACACATGTTGATTGTATCTATAGAAGGTGAAGGGGATGTTAATCATGATAACATAACTGTCAGATAACAGAATACTTCTTTATTTTCTTCACCAAAATTGTCTTCACTTGCTCTACAGTGACACAAATTGTGTGCAGTTTTATACATAGTGATGTTTGATGTGTAGGGGTGGTCATGTTTGATGTGTAGGGGTGGTCATGTTTGATGTGTAGGGGTGGTCATGTTTGATGTGTAGGGGTGGTGATGTTTGATGTGTAGGGGTGGTCATGTTTGATGTGTAGGGGTGGTGATGTTTGATGTGTAGGGGTGGTGATGTTTGATGTGTAGGGGTGGTCATGTTTGATGTGTAGGGGTGGTGATGTTTGATGTGTAGGGGTGGTGATGTTTGATGTGTAGGGGTGGTGATGTTTGATGTGTAGGGGTGGTGATGTTTGATGTGTAGGGGTGGTGATGTTTGATGTGTAGGGGTGGTGATGTTTGATGTGTAGGGGTGGTGATGTTTGATGTGTAGGGGTGGTGATGTTTGATGTGTAGGGGTGGTGATGTTTGATGTGTAGGGGTGGTGATGTTTGATGTGTAGGGGTGATGATGTTTGATGTGTAGGGGTGGTCATGTTTGATGTGTAGGGGTGGTCATGTTTGATATATAGTGATAATGATGTTTGATGTGTAAGGATGGTGATGTATGATGTGTAAGGATGGTGTTTGATGTGTAAGGATGGTGTTGTTTGATGTGTTGCAATATTAAATATGATGAGACATGTGAGCTCTAGATGTAATCCTGTATCTGTGCAACAGAACAAGCCTAAAGAGGATCCAGATGCACTTGACCTTCAGTTGTTTGGAGAGTGGCAGACTGAGAAGTACATCCCACCACCAGCTGTCAATGTGAGTACCACCCCCTGTGGCTGTGTCAGTGTGAGTACCACCCCCTGTGGGCTGTGTCAATGTGAGTACCACCCCTGTGGGCTGTGTCAATGTGAGTACCCCCCCCCCCCCCTGTGGGCTGTGTTAATGTGAGTATCACCCCCTGTGGCTGTGTCAGTGTGAGTATCACCCCCTGTGGCTGTGTCAATGTGAGTATCACCCCCTGTGGCTGTGTCAGTGGTGAGTATCACCCCCCTGTGGCTGTGTCAATGTGAGTATCACCCCGGTGGCTGTGTCAATGTGAGTATCACCCCCTGTGGCTGTGTCAATGTGAGTATCACCCCCTGTGGCTGTGTCAATGTGAGTACCACCCCCTGTGCGGTGTCATGTGAGTACCACCCATGTGGCTGTGTCAATGTGAGTCCACCCCCTGTGGCTGTGTCAATGTGAGTATCACCCCTGTGGCTGTATCAATGTGAGTATCACCCCCTGTGGCTATGTGTCAATGTGAGTATCACCCCCTGTGGCTGTGTCATGTACCACCCCTGTGGCTGTGTCAATGTGGAGTATCACCCCTGTGGCTGTGTCAATGTGAGTACCACCCCTGTGGCTGTGTCAATGTGAGTACCACCCCTGTGGCTGTGTCAATGTGAGTATCACCCCCTGTGGCTGTGTCAATGTGAGTATCCCCCCTGTGGCTGTGTCAATGTGAGTACCACCCCCTGTGGCTGTGTCAATGTGAGTATCACCCCCTGTGGCTGTGTCAATGTGAGTACCACCCCCTGTGGCTGTGTCAATGTGAGTACCACCCCCTGTGGCTGTGTCAATGTGAGTATCACCCCCTGTGGCTGTGTCAAAGTGAGTACCACCCCCTGTGGCTGTGTCAGTGTGAGTACACCCCCTGTGGCTGTGTCAATGTGAGTATCACCCCCTGTGGCTGTGTCAATGTGAGTATCACCCCCTGTGGCTGTGTCAATGTGAGTACACCCCCTGTGGCTGTGTCAATGTGAGTACCACCCCCTGTGGCTGTGTCAATGTGAGTACACCCCCTGTGGCTGTGTCAATGTGAGTACCACCCCCTGTGGGCTGTGTCAATGTGAGTACCCCCCCCTGTGGGCTGTGTCAATGTGAGTACCACCCCCTGTGGCTGTGTCAATGTGAGTACCACCCCCTGTGACTGTGTCAATGTGAGTATCACCCCCTGTGACTGTGTCAATGTGAGTATCACCCCCTGTGGCTGTGTCAATGTGAGTACCACCCCCTGTGACTGTGTCAATGTGAGTACCACCCCCTGTGGACTGTGTCAATGTGAGTACCACCCTCTGTGGGCTGTGTCAATGTGAGTACCACCCCCTGTGGCTGTGTCAATGTGAGTACCACCCTCTGTGGGCTGTGTCAATGTGAGTACCACCCCCTGTGGACTGTGTCAATGTGAGTACCACCCTCTGTGGGCTGTGTCAATGTGAGTACCACCCCCTGTGGGCTGTGTCAATGTGAGTACTACCCCCTGTGGGCTGTGTCAATGTGAGTACCACCCCCTGTGGCTGTGTCAATGTGAGTACCACCCCCTGTGCTGTGGCTGTGTCAATGTGAGTACCACCACCTGTGCTGTGGCTGTGTCAATGTGAGTACCACCCCCTGTGCTGTGGCTGTGTCAATGTGAGTACCACCACCTGTGCTGTGGCTGTGTCAATGTGAGTACCACCCCCTGTGGGCTGTGTCAATGTGAGTACCACCCCCTGTGGCTGTGCTGTGGCTGTGTCAATGTGAGTACCACCCCCTGTGGCTGTGCTGTGGCTGTGTCAATGTGAGTACCACCCCCTGTGGCTGTGTCAATGTGAGTACCACCCCCTGTGGCTGTGTCAATGTGAGTACCACCCCCTGTGGCTGTGCTGTTGGCATGTGTCCAATGTGAGTACCACCCCTGTGGCTGTGCTGTGGCTGTGTCATGTGAGTACCACCCCCTGTGCTGGTCAATGTGAGTACCACCCCCTGTGGGCTGTGGCAATGTGAGTACCACCCCCTGTGGGCTGTGTCAATGTGAGTAACACCCCCTGTGGGCTGTGTTCAATGTGAGTACCACGCCCTGTGGGCTGTGTCAATGTGAGTACCACCCCCTGTGGCTGTGGTCAATGTGAGGTACACCCCCTGTGGCTGTGTCATGTGAGTACCACCCCTGTGGCTGTGTCAATGTGAGTACCACCCCCTGTGGCTGTGTCAATGTGAGTACCACCCCCTGTGGGTGTGAGTAGATGATATACTGGCTGGGTTGTGTGTAGTTATACATTGGGTCGTGTGTAGTTATACACTGGGCTGTGTGTAGATGATATACTGGCTGGGTTGTGAGTAGATGATATACTGACTGGGTTGTGTGTAGTTATACATTGGGTCGTGTGTAGTTATACACTGGGCTGTGAGTAGATGATATATTGGGTGGGTTGTGAGTGCTTCTATCTGTAGTCTATAACTAGACTATATGAGTAGACTGAGTTGTCACTGTCATGATTGTGAGTACCACTGTCTGCGGTCCTGTGAGTAGATTGTGAGTATACATGGATATGAATAGACAAGCTGGAGGGGGGGGGGGGGGGAGCCTGCGCGTTCTCGAGGTATGGTGTCCGCCTCGAGCGTTGGAGGTCCCGGGTTCAAGCCCCGGTACGGACCGGGATTTTTTTCACGTGGACTTCTAGTAATAAAATTTCCCCTGGTCTCTGGGTAGTGAGATCGGACGCCCGTGTGTATTGTTGCGCACGTAAAAATCCCTTGGTAGTTGGAAATCGAAAAAGAGTAGCCTAACGGTGCTGCCCGGGCAAAATTTAGAGTTAAAAATCTACCCAAAGTATTTCAGGATCTTCGCCGGTGCTATGGAGTTCATGCACTGAGCTGAGTTTCTCCAGACTTAGGTTTGAGTTAGGAGGAGAACGGAGCACTTATGGGTTACACCCATGTGCCGTGATGTTGATCCATCGACTAAACTAAACTAAACCGAATAGACAAGCTCTTAATAGACTGTGTGTTGCCAATGACTGCCAAGATAATCTTGCTAAAAAGATATTATTTACAAAGCTCAGAAACCAGTAGCAAAAGAACATACACATTTAATTTATTTGAAAAATTTACAAGTAAATTAAAATGTTCATACCAACCCATAAAGTAAGTAAGTGTCGTCATGGCAAAATAAACCATTTCATATATTTTCTAATACACTACTAAAATGGTTACTGCAAAAACTTTGTTGGGTGTACACTTTCAAGAATAACTAAATTTTGGAGAATAAGACACAAATCAGCAGTTTCAGCACTCCAGACTAGAAAATTTTCAGTCCTGCAGACACTACTGTATGAACTAGACAACCAGCATAAGGTTACCATACATGGATAGTGTCTCACTGTGGAGTGTCCAGAAATATGAGAGTTAATTACTAGCTAAGGAAAGTGCAGTAGATGTGCGATCTGATGACGAATCATATACCACCAAGAGAAAATAATCATCAAATCAATCAGAGAGCAAACAATGCCAGCACAAGACTATAGACATGTTATAGACAGATCAAAATAAATAATTATTCTGCTCCTCAAAAAGGGTCACAATTGACCTTGCAGCCACACATATAAAACACATTGAAGATGAGTAAACCAGCAGTTTGTACAAATGGATTAGTGTCTCAGACAGTAGATCACGTACTCCAAGTCTGCCCTGAATACGACATATCTAGGCAAACCTTCTGGCCTACAGAAACAACCGTGGAAGATCAAATCTATGGACCACTGAGTGAACTAAAAAAGACAGTAAAGTTTATACAAGAGACAACATTGCAGATGTAGACAATTTTTTTCAAGTGGCAAAAGAAGACCAAAAACAAAGACAAGAAGACATCAGCACATGCATGTGTGGTAAATATTCAACTCATTTCCTAGTTGTTTGTAGAATTAAAAATTGCCCGAAATGCATCTTTTGTGTGGTATACCCTGTGGTCTGTCCTGTGGTCTGAGAGTAGATTGTGATCTCTGTGTCAGATGGAAGGATATCATTGGCAACGTTGATCCAGAACACACAAGGGAGAAAACTTGCAGTGATCTTGGCTAATGTTCATGTGCCATGGGTTATATCGTCTAACAGCCAGGGTTGTGTAACATTTGACTACAATGTAAAAAAAAAATAAACACCTCAAAGACCCTTGTCACACGGTGTGCATACGGTGCTAGACACATATTTGTATAGACCAGTCAGCGCGTGTACATTGTTCATACGTTAATGACACCTGCATCGGCAGTGTTTAATGTGACATGTCAAGGGGCGTGTGACATTAGTGGGCTCTTTAGCATAGTTGATGGAGAACTGCATTGCTAATGTCATGAACACGGTTGGACGAGGTTTCAACACCTGGGCTCATCACCTGCTAAAAGAGAAAAACAGACTGACCGCCCATTCCTCCGTGCATCCAGGCCTACAAAATGTTATGGCCCTGCCACACCACCGACCCGTAGTAAGAGTCTGCTTCAGGACATTGGAAAACATGTATGTAACATTATTGCCATCTGAAATTAGCTCGGAGCTTACAGTATTGAACAGCAGTGTGTAGTTTTGACTGCACTTGTGTAATGTTACAGATATGTAACATTTTGAGCATGTGGTATAGAAAGAAGTGTGCATGTGTAAATAACTTTATTTAGAAGTATATAACTATGGATTAATATATCGGAATTGTTTACAAAAATCAATGTTGTTTGTGGTGTTTTCACCGGACAGGGCAAAGTGCCGAGGAATGAGTATGGCAATGTGGAGTTGTTCAAGCCATGGATGATGCCGTTAGGTACAGTCCAGGTTAGAGGTAAGATCAACAGTTCAGTATTAGTTTATTGCATTTGACAAGTTGTGGGAGGACAGGTAGTTATGGCCTTTGTAGTACAGAGGTTAAACAGTATTAGGGCCTGTGGTACAACATCAGCCGGTCTGATGTACGTGGAAGTGAAAGGGTTGACCGGCTATTTCATAGCATTTCAAATGAATTACTGCACTGAAGGCAAAGGCAACGGATCAACATCAACGTGCTGAGTTCTATTCCATATGATGCCGAAACCATCACACAGAGAAATACTTCGTAGCTTCAGCGACGATCCCCAGGGGCTTCACACAAAAAAAGCATTTGTGATCTGAATGCCAGTGACCAAAAGCAAACCCATGACTTCTGTAGCAGTAGGCAGGTGATTTAACCAATGTCTGCATGCGGCTGTGACTGATGGAGTCAGGAATTCAATTCGGCACTAGCGGGAAGGATCATGCAGAGATGTGTGTAACCAATTGGCCATCGGAACTATAATTATCCATACTCTTCAACATCTGATGGGAGACGGAGTACATATGGTCATGTCCTGAGGACTGTGACGGTTTCTTGCGTTTATAGAAAAGAGTGGAATAGCTGTGTCCAATGCTACTCAGAAGCTGTGACCTGTAAATTGAATTTATATAGAATTGACTTTTGACTGTCTGTTAATAAATATATTGTGTATAAATCTGATGTGTTCAGCAGGTTTTTAACCATCTGTGACTTACTTGTGTGATTACAAGTTTCATAGATGGAAACATCCAAATATACCCATGTCTGCAAAATGACATAATAAATAGCATATTCACACCAACCCCATGCTACCAGTGTTAAGCTTTGACATTATCCAAAACACGCTTATGCAGAATCATATCTATGAGATGAGATGCTTGAGGAGAGCTTCCAACTTAACTATACAAGACCGAATAAGAAATAATGTTTTGGGACAGACAGTGGGATCAACACCTTTTGCCACATATATTGAAAGGCAGAAGATCAAATGGTTTGACCATCTTATTAGAATGCAACACCATCAAAGACATTGTACAATCACACGGAATGACACTATCCAGTGCCATACATCGGGTGCTGGAACATTAACTATACCTCTCCACGCTGCTTAACGGTAAAAGTAGAAGATGATGATGATAGCGTATGGCATGTTTTGGCATGTGGAAGATATTTTGCTTGATAAAAGACAAACAGAACCACATAGCTAATATAAAGCTTCTCTTATGGCTCTTAGCAGGTTTATACTGTCATTATTGTAATGGATGGATATTGCTAGTAGTGTGATAGACAGATGATGTCAGTATTGTGATAGACAGATGATGTCAGTATTGTGATAGACAGATGATGTCAGTATTGTGATAGACAGATGATGTCAGTATTGTGATAGACAGATGATGTCAGTATTGTGATAGACAGATGATGTCAGTATTGTGACAGGCAGATGATGTCAGCATTGTGACAGGCAGATGATGTCAGCATTGTGACAGGCAGATGATGTCAGTATTGTGACAGGCAGATGATGTCAGTATTGTGACAGGCAGATGATGTCAGTATTGTGACAGGCAGATGATGTCAGTATTGTGACAGGCAGATGATGTCAGTATTGTGACAGGCAGATGATGTCAGTATTGTGACAGGCAGATGATGTCAGTATTGTGACAGGCAGATGATGTCAGTATTGTGACAGGCAGATGATGTTAGCATTGTGACAGACAGATGATGTCAGCATTGTGACAGACAGATGATGTCAGTATTGTGATAGGCAGATGATGTCAGTACTGTGACAGGCAGATCATGTCAGTATTGTGACAGGCAGATCATGTCAGTATTGTGACAGGCAGATCATGTCAGTATTGTGACAGGCAGATCATGTCAGTATTGTGATAGGCAGATCATGTTAGTATTGTGACAGGCAGATCATGTCAGTATTGTGACAGGCAGATCATGTCAGTATTGTGACAGGCAGATCATGTCAGTATTGTGACAGACAGATCATGTCAGTATTGTGACAGACAGATCATGTCAGTATTGTGACAGGCAGATGATGTCAGTATTGTGACAGGCAGATGATGTCAGTATTGTGACAGGCAGATGATGTCAGTATTGTGACAGGCAGATGATGTCAGTATTGTGACAGACATGTCAGTATTGTGACAGGCAGATGATGTCAGTATTGTGACAGACAGATGATGTCAGTATTGTGATAGACAGATGATGTCAGTATTGTGATAGACAGATAATGTCAGTAGTGTGGCAGACAGACAGACAATGTTAGTATTGTGATAAGACAGATGCTGTCTGTGCTAGCTTTTGTACAAGTCACTTTAACTATAGAATATGATTGCCAGCAGTAGAGTAGATGGTCCGCTGTACTCGGTGACATTTGCTGTTGTTTACCATTTTTAACGACATTTGCTGTTTACCATTTTTAACGACATGTGCTGTTTACTGTTTTCAATGACATTTTGCTGTCTACTGTTTTTAACGACATTTGCTTTTTACTGATTTGATCCTTGTGTTTCAGGTCAAGGCCTGCAAAGAGTTGCCAAGAAACTCAACATAGACATTGCACCAGCGATGATTGGCTGGGACAACCACTCTGGATTCTCTCACCCGCTGTAAGTTGATGTCTTCCTCTGCTGGAACTTTTATTGTGTGAGCGAAGTGATCCTGGGCCTGTTGTTGACAGAGGCAGGGGTTGGCCAGCATGAAGGTGGACCTAGAATATTCTAGACTGAAGATGGACATAGAATATTCTAGACTGAAGATGAACATAGAATATTCTAGATTTGAGATGGACATAGAATATTAGACAAGATGGACTTGAAAATGCATGAAGAAAGGGAACTGGCCAAGGATTAAGAATCCTTTATTGGGCTGTGGGTAGTACGACATTCAGGAAAGGAACTGCTGCCTGTCAATATGTAGCCTTTATTAAGCTAATCATTTCCTGTATATATCCCTAAGTGTCTCCTTAATTTCCCAAAGGGATCCCTATCAATGATGTCAAAGGCCTTTTCATAGTCCACAAATCCAATATAAAGTCGCTGGTCCAGTTTGACACTTTGCTCTATTTTTATGTGTAATGTGGCTATCTGGTCTGTGCATGATCTGTTTAGGCAGAAATCTGCCTGTTCACTTAGTTTTTTGTCAGTGACATCTCTTAATCTCTCCCCAGAATGAGCCTGCTGAATATTGTCCCATAATTTTTGCATTCCTGCAGGTCACCCTTTTTTGCAGCAACGCCAGATATCCTTTTCTCCAGCTTGTTGGTATTTCTGTGGTCTCTCAGACTCTGCTAAATAGTTTGTGGTTAAATCACCTGCCTACTGCTACAGAAGTCATGGGTTTGCTTTTGGTCACTGGCATTCAGATCACAAATGCTTTTTTTGTGTGAAGCCCCTGGGGATCGTCGCTGAAGCTACGAAGTATTTCTCTGTGTGATGGTTTCGGCATCATATGGAATAGAACTCAGCACGTTGATGTTGATCCGTTGCCTTTGCCTTCAGTGCAGTAATTCATTTGAAATGTTTATATTGGTTTTAATAGCGCGTGCTGGAATACCATCTGGACCAGCAGCTTTCACATCCTTCAGGAGCTTGATAGCTTTTCTACTGTCTTTAGATGGTTTATCACAAGATATCCAACACTACTTACACAGACTGGATATCTGGAGTGAGTTAGGGTTGTCTTTTAGGACTGGTCTATTCAGTTCTTCCAAGTATTAAACCCATATGTTCATTTGATGTTGATATTATTTTTAGTGTTGATGATAATGAGGAGCAGCTGGCCGAGTGGCTAGAATGCCGGATTCTCCTTTGGGAGACCCGAGTTCAAATCCTCGGTAAGGTGTGGAGTTTTTTCTGTCGGGGGCAAAAAGAAAGCTTTAACCTGCAGAGTTTGCAGTGACTACAATAGCCAGGCAGCCTTAATTCCTCAGGCTCAAGACACCCCCCCCCCCCCCCCCATTACACTGCAAGATACTATACTATATAGGCAGTAAATGACAGTTGATGATAATTTTCCTATTAATATTATTTAAGAGTCCATTTATTTGATTATATTTTTCTGCAATTTTCCTTCTGCTGCTGTAAAGGTCTTCAAGGCTTTCTTTTGCTGCTTTTACTTCTGCCTCTCCTGCTAGGCCATCTAAATATTGTCTTTTGTCCACCCTTATCTGCTTTCTAACTTTGTTATTCTCTTTTGTGCATTCTTCGTGGGCTCTGATTGTAGCAGCTCAACAAGTGAGTTTGGTCCTGGGATGGGAAGATTGTCTCTACACCAACCTCACTGCAAAAAATAAACAATTCAAGAGACTTCATTGCACCGGGTTTTATCCCGCAGGGCTCAGTCTCTTTCAGGCGGGTGGCCTGCCGAAATCATCGCACAGAGCACACAGTCCGTAGCTCCAGCGACAACCCCTAAAAGTCTTTAAGAAAATTGGACTCGTAAACCAAATGTTGTAGTCCTGAATTGAACTCGACAAACTTCGGAATGTGAGACAAGCGATGTAGCCACCTTGCCATGGAGAATCCCTCACTCCAGAAAATACTAGCCTCTTTCAGAGGTCAAACAGCCTGGATGCCAATGTATCAGACTTAAGAGTTAAGATTCAGACGTCCAGGGAGATTCACCCACCACTGTTGTTGCTACAGCCTACAGTAGAAGGCAAGCGGTCAGGCTGTTTGTTAGCAGCTGTCTCTAAGAATGACTTGGTTTGTCATGTCCTGGTATGATCTCCACTAAGAATGACTTGGTTTGTCATGTCCTGGTATGATCTCCACAGAATGGATGGCTGGATTGTGTGTGAGGAATATGCAGACACCTTAATGGCGGCATGGCTGGAGGACCAAGAGATTCAGAAGCAGCGGGAGCAAGAGGTAAGACTATTTGTAATATTCATTGTCTGGTTCATTGCCTGCAGCAAGACTTTTACCAGGAAGTCCGGTTTTCTGTTCTTGGTGATCTTGCACTTCAGTATCTGGATATTCAGATCTGTTTAATTACTGTCTTAGCATACATCTTAATGGGCATCTAAAATTTTGTGAAGAGAAACAATAAATACAAATTCAAAAACTAAATGTCATGGCAGGACAGACCAGGCACTAAGCGTGGGTCAGCAAATGGTTTAAGAACGAATCTCTGACATGTGGACAGTTAGAGCATTGCTTTCTCTACAATTCAGTCCAGACTTTGTACTGTGGAGAGGTATGAACATGTCTGTAGAGGAGACAGTGAGGGATACTGTGTGGAGCATTGAGTTGAGTCAAGAACCGACATCACAGCATTTTGGACATTTCCATACATGCTCTGTCCTCATCTACAACAGCAAGCGAAGAGTCCCAATAGTAATGGTACTATGGGGAGAACATGTGGTGAGCTGCAGGAAGTAGCAAAAGATGGAAGAGTTAGTTGTGTGTTGATTGAGGGCCTATACTCTAGATGGGGATGAAGGACAGAAGAAGAAAACATCAGCTGATAGGACTAGTCTTTGATTTCTCTCATTTAGTCATCATTTAGTTATTTACTATACTCTAGTAGGGGATGAAGGACAGGAAGAAGAAAACAATCAGCTGATAGGACTAGTCTTTTGATTTCTCTCATTTAGGTCATCATTTAGTTATTTACTATACTCTGAGTAGGGGATGAAGGACAGAAGAAGATAAACATCAGCTGATAGGGACTAGTCTGTGATTTCTCTCATTTAGTCATCATGTCTAGTTTATTTACTATACTATAGTAGGGGATGAAGGACAGAAGAAGAAAAATCTTTGACTTATAGGATATTTGTGATTTCTTCTCTATAGATAGCTAGAAAACTTGTTGGTAGTGATTTCATTTACACATTATATTACTATCTTTGTGTTCTCTTCAATCACATAGTATATACTCAGTAGATTTCCCAAGCATATATATTTTAACTTTAGGGATCAAGATAAATTCCCATACTAGTTTGAAAGAGAGAAATTCACTATAGAGGTATTATCAACATCATGTAGTATTTATTCTCCATTAGGCACAGAGAATATATCTGTAGGACTAGGTCATATGATTTTTAAATTTTTCATGATTTTTTTATTCTCTCATTGCATAAGATTAAGATAAACATAGTGATAGGACTAGGAATCGTGAAGTTCTTATTTTTCATTAGTTATTACTATACTCTAGTAGGGGATGAAGGACAGAAGAAGAAAACATCAGCTGATAGGACTAGTCTTTGATTTCTCTCATTTAGTCATCATGTAGTTATTTACTATACTCTAGTAGGGGATGAAGGACAGAAGAAGAAAACATCAGCTGATAGGACTAGTCTTTGATTTCTCTCATTTAGTCACATGTAGTATTTCTATACTTAGTAGGGGTGAAGGAGAAGAAGAAGAAAACATCTGATAACTAGTCTTGATTTTATTATCATATAGATAACTAAAAATAGGATAGGACAAGGATTTCCCTTAGGATATTTTATTTAACTCTATTAGGTCATCAGGAGATTGTATAACTCAGTAGGGGATAACTTGACTCATGAAGTCAAACATTGCTGATTACTATCTTGGATTGACATAGACATCATTATTACTATACTCTGATTTATGTAAGACAAGTAAAAACATCAGGATAGGACAGGATTCTCAGTTTTAGACTAGTTATTTATATACTTAGTCTAGGATTAAAGAAGGGGGAAGACAGGACTCAGTGTAATAGTTATTTCTCTCATAGATAGATATATAACTCAGGATAGGACAGCTTTGATGTTTCTCATTAGCATCTTTATTTCTCTATTTAGTTAAAGAGAAAACCATAGGGGATAAAGGGCAGGAAAACTCATGATAGGTAGTTTTATTTCTCTATTTTGATAAGAAAAAAACCATAGGGGATAAAGGGCAAAAAAAACTCCTTAGGCTAGTTTTATTTTCCCCATTTTTCTATTTTGTTTTTTTTAAAAAGAGGGGACTTGTGAAATCTCTGTCTATTGTTAGCCTGATGCCCTGCCTTTGTTGCTGTCACATGTAGATTATCTTTCACATTTTGAATCCATCTATCTTGTGGTCGTTCTCTTCTTCGCTTCACCAGTACACCTCTCTCCATAGTCATCTTTTCCAGACATTCATATCTTTTTATATTCACACAATATTTTATTTTCCTCAATTTTATTTCTTAAAGGATTCAATGCGAAGGATAATTTATCGCCAAATGTGATTTCCCATTTGGACAGAAGGACAATATATCGCTATACTAGGGTCATCATGTTATTTGTTATTTTTGTGTGTGTGGTTTCTTTGGTAATTTCATTGCCCAGTGAACAGAAATTTACATGATAATACTTGTTCATTTGATTGTGTTCCATGTTGGTCCAAACCTACGTTTTGTTTGGCACTGAATCAGTTATGACCAATGCTCTTCAGTATTAAGTACTTGTTAGATAAATCTTTTTCTTGTCTGTTTCATCCAGTGAATTGTTAATACTCTTCTCTAACACTTATATTCACAGTCACATATGAATGTTTCAGCAGATTTGTTAACTGTCCATGTTTCACACCCGTATGTACACCACAGGAAGTACACGTACTGTTAATACTAGTTTTGTACATGAGAACAGAAGCCAGCTGAAACTAAGACTGATGGCTGTACAACACAGACACTGCTGGTACTTCACAAATGACTTGAGCGAAGATACTGTTTTAACTCCTTCAGTCTCAGGAAGATTGGTATAAGACATCCAAGGGAGAAATAACCACTGTGAGAACTCATGAATGTCAAAGAGGCTGAATATGTTGTGAAAGTAGCCACCGAGGAAACTGATACTTTTTAAAGTATATTCTGACCTAATGTAAGAATGTAGAGAACACATGAGGCAACATCTGGGATTCATAGAAACGTGTCTACCACATATGACCTGTTTCTTGCAATTGAAAGAGTTCAGGAGGTAAATAGTACCAGATGTGGACTCAGGTTTGATTGTTGGTGGCTCACTCTCCCCCTCTCCACATTTCAGAGGAAGGACAAACAAGTCTATGACAACTGGCGACGTCTGATTCGAGGCTTGTTGATCAGGGAACGACTGAAAACCAAGTTTCTTCAGGTATTTATTTTAGTATTGATTTTGATATTGATATTCATAAGTTAGTTAGTTAGTCACGATTCCAACTTCACGGCAACGGGTCGTCCCCATTATACTCCATTCCTGTGCCAGTGAATATCACACAAAATGCTCCTCACTGCCCAATGTGAAGAGTGGAAAAGAGGAGTCTCGGCAATCCAACAGCCTGCACAGGTACACTGTGTATAATGTCGCCACCTGATCTTTGCGCGTGGATTAGCTTTCCCTATTACTAGTGTCCCTCACCTCAAGCGAACCCACTCCAAATACTGAGGTACCCATGACATTATCAGTGCAGCTTCCTGTCAACTACGCTGATCTGTGATATTACATTTATTTGTGGTGCTCACTCGCTCACTCTGAACTCGAGCATAGTTCATACACACTACTTTCCAGTAGTGCTGGACTGAATTTTGTGTGGATTAGCTTTCCCTATTACTAGTGTCCTCTCGCCATTCAGGGGAACCCACTCCGACTTCAGAGGTTCTTGTAATTTACATCCCCAAGTCAAGGACGAAGGTCATCATTTTAGTTCAACTTCTGGTGTGTAGGGGTTAAACCCCTTACCTCGGTATCAGCACACCGGATATTTAAGAACACACGTTCTTATCCATTTGACCATGCGGACCTGCTGTATTACATATTTGATATTATTGTTTGTCTTATGTTTACTAGTCACTTAAATATGTCCTTGATGTATGTGTCTTGTGTGTCTTCAGGAACCGGCTCCAATGGAGAAAGTCCAGAATCAAGAAACATTTTCTGATACAGAAGAAGCATGCGATGTGCATCAGTCGTGGCCACGAAACAGACAGGATGAAGTGAGGGAGGACAAAGCCAAGGCTGTTGAAGCAAAGATTGAGAGAGCGAAAACACTCTTGGCAACAGTCATGTGTCAGAATAACAGAACCTTGAATAAGAAAGTTCATAATAATGCAAAATGTAATGTTGGAACAAGCGGTGAGAAAGCACACACACAAAAAGTGGCTTCAATGCCATCAAAACGTAAGCAGAAAATCTCACAAGCTCGCTCTAGTGGTAGTTCTAGCAGCAGCGATGATGATTTTGTCAGTCCCAAATTATTACAACGAAAAGTGAACAAAATCAGAAACAGTGTAGGAGAGGAAGACCCTGACTTTGTTGCCAGTGAAAGAAAAGTCAACACGTCACAGAATAATAATAGAGTGAAGGATAAAATAGTCACTGATGGTGAAGGTAGGTTTAGTGGTCGGGCCCTTGGTGAGAGCAGTAGGAGAACGAGTTTGGCTAGGCAAGCCAAGAAGACAGTGAAGCTTGTTGATGTCAGCTCGGATGATTCAGAGATCCAAGACGATAGTGATGACTCATACGTGCAAGACAGTCATGATGAGAAGGACATGCAAGGCAATGATGAGAAGGACATGCAAGGCAGTAATAATGAGAACGACATGCAAGGCAATAATGAGAAGGACATGCAAGGCAGTAATGATAAGGAGTGTCCCAGTGTGAACAAGGAGGCTGTGAAAGATGAAAGAAGCTCCTCTGATGGAAGTAAACAAGCTCAGGTCACAGGCAGCAAGACAAGGAGTGTCACAAGAAAACAAACCAGGACCAGGTTGAAACCGAAGATGTAGCATAGTCTCATATTCCCATACAGGACATGTAGTCAGAGTGATTAGACAATGAGGTTGTGTGGGATCAAACCCGTTCATCTGTTGTTTACATGTCTTGTCTCTTTCGCTGTTGCTGTTCACATGTCCATCTCGTTCGCTGTTGTTGTTCATGTGTTCTTCTCATTGGCTGTTATTGTTCACGTGTTCTTCTCTTGAGGAGTGGCTGGCCAAGTGGTTAGTACGCCGGATTCTCCTTTGGGAGACCTGGGTTCAAATCCTCGGTAAGGTGTGGGATTTTTTTTCTTTCTTTTGGGAGGCAAAAAGAAAATCCTAACCTGCACAGTTTGCGGTGACTGCACTAGCCAGGCGGCCTTAATTCCTCAGGTTCAAGGCCCCCCCCCCCCCCCCCCCCCCCCATGCACCGCAAGGTATTATATTAGCAGTAAATGACAATGACAGTTTTTCTCGTTCACTGTTGTTGTTCACATGTTCTTGTTCACCGTTCTTGCTCTAGTATTGTCTGCACAAGAAGTTCTTATTATGTTGGATGTATGCTGCTGTTAGTGAGAGTTTGTTACAGATGCCCAAATAGCCTTGTGTGGTTGTTTGTCTCTGTAGGCCACTGCTCAATCCATATTTCATCAAGCATATAGCAGAGGGAGAGCCCTGGTAGTGTTGTTTCTAGACACTTGCCTGCTGGCCTGGCAGCCATGAGTTCAGCCTGCATTGTCACGGATGGATTCACATTTTAAAAAATGTATCTAGGTCAGCCTAACATGAGAACCTGGACATGTCTTGGGAAGTCAAGGCGGCCGGTGAGATACTGACCACATCGCTGACCGAATGTCATTTGGTCTATACACATGGGTCTTGCACCACATTCCCATTGTGCCCAAGGCATGTTCAAGTGACCTTTGCTTACTGACATATATGGCAGAGGATATGTTCCGTTGTCTGTTCTCCCTGTCTACAGGCGTGACAGGACATATTTAAGTCTGTGTCGGTGACTGTTAGCCTGTTGTGTCTTGATCCAATATGGAGATGGATCACTGGTACAACTGGATCAAGCTAGTAATAGCTGGCTGCTGCAGATGAGGACGGAGCACGTAGGGGAATGTCCTGAGTGCTGTGATGTCCGTTCTTGACTCCACTCAACCCATCTGTGGGGACATTTTCTAATAGACAAGATAAGGGGCATCTTTTCATAGAAGGTTGTTGCTGACGTAATCAACAGTAAGACCTCAAGTGTTGCTACAAGACACACCAGGAGGTGCTTGAAACTGAACACAGTCTTGCATATAGTTTCCTTTATTTGCCCCAGTAATGCACAAAGCCATCAGTCCTAGACAGTTATTATATTACCCTCACCCCTTTGTTTATCCTGGACAATTATTACAATACCCTCACACTTTTGTTTATCCTGGACAGTTATTACAATACCTCACATCTTTGTATATTCTACAGTTATTACAATACCCTCACACTTTTGTTTATCCTGGACAGTTATTACAATACCTCACATCTTTGTATATTCTAGACAGTTATTACAATATCCTCACCCTTTTGTTTATCCTAGACAGTTATTACAATACCTCACATCTTTGTATATTCTACAATTATTACAATACCTCACATCTTTGTATATTCTACAGTTATTACAATACCTCACATCTTTGTATATTCTACAGTTATTACAATACCTCACATCTTTTTATATTCTACAGTTATTACAATACCTCACATATTTGTATATTTTAGACAGTTATTACAATACCTCACATCTTTGTATATTTTAGACAGTTATTACAATACCTCACATCTTTGTATATTTTAGACAGTTATTACAATACCTCACATCGTTGTATATTTTAGACAGTTATTACAATACGCTTACCTCTTCGTATATTCGAAACAATTATTACAATACCCTCACCCCTTTCTATATTCTAGACAATTATTACAATACCCTCACCCCTTTGTTTATCCTGGACAGTTATTACATTACCCTACTCTGTCCTGAACAATTAATACATTATCATTTGCCCTTGTCAGGTACTATACTACATTAATGCCGTCTTTCCAAAACAGTTGTTAATTAGATTATCCCCAGCTGGGATTGGCAATTATTATATTACATTACTTCCAGCTGTATAGACAGTTATTACATTACATTATCGCCAGTTGTGGTAGACTATTATATTACATTACCTTCAGCTGTTTAGACAGTTATTACATTACATTGTTACAAGCTGGTGTAGACAATTATTTTACATTACTTCCAGCTGTATAGACAATTATTGTATTACTTCCATCACTCCTGGACCGTTGTTACATTACCTCCATCTCTATAGACAGTTGTTAATTACATTATCTCATCAGTCCTAAGTCAGTTGCATGTTCTTTACAGAATGTCGCAATAAACCCTAACATTTGTGGTTTATGATTTTCTCAGCAATTTTATGCTCAGTAGTTTGCCATTGCTTTTGAACTGCCTGTACTCATACCAATGTAAAAATCAATGCAAGGCCATTTGTTTTACAATCACCTGTGATAGCCTTGCAACTGGGTATGTGGGATTGCTTCACCTGCATTCACTACCCCTACACCACTGACGCCGACCCCGTCCATTCTAGACTTATAAATGACATTACCTCCTCCACCTGTTTAGAGTTATAAATAACATTACCTCCTCCACCTGTATAGAGTTATAAATGACATTACCTCCTCCACCTGTATAGAGTTATAAATGACATTACCTCCTTCACCTGTATAGAGTTATAAATGACATTACCTCCTCCACCTGTATAGTTATAAATGACATTACCTCCTCCACCTGTATAGAGTTATAAATGACATTACCTCCTCCACCTGTATCATCATCATCAAGTGCCCTGCCAGCTGGCATAGGCGTTCATGGCTCTCCACAGATCTTGATCTTTGGTGTTCTGGATCAACTCTGCTGATGATATTCCTTCATGCCACCGTCTCAATCCGTCCAGCATCATTTCTCTTGGTCTGCCTCTCCTCCCCTCGATCTCTGCCTCCCCTCCCCAGTTGTCTCGGTGTTCTCCAATGCCTTTCTTCTCATCACATGACCGAAGAAAGATGTTTGTCTCTGTCTTATTGTTGTATATAATGTTCTAGTTTCATTAGCCTGTTTCAGGCAATCGTTGTTAGTTACTCTGGCAGTCCAAGGAATTCGCAACATTCTTCTAAGGAACCACATCTCTGTTGCTTCTAATTTCTTCTTAATTTGTTCATTTACATTCCAAGATTCACTGCCATACAGCAAAACTGGTTCTACATAGCATTTCAGCACTCTCTTTCTTATATTCAGTGATAGTGACTTATTGCATAAGATACTCTACATTTTCTGAAAAATATATATAGAGTTATAAATGACATTACTTCCTTCACCTGTATAGAGTTATTAATTACATTACCTCCTCCACCTGTATAGAGTTATTAATTACATTACCTCCTTCACCTGTATAGAGTTATTAATTACATTACCTCCTCCACCTGTATAGAGTTATTAATTACATTACCTCCTTCACCTGTATAGAGTTATTAATTACATTACCTCCTCCACCTGTATAGAGTTATTAATTACATTACCTCCTCCACCTGTATAGAGTTATTAATTACATTACCTCCTTCACCTGTATAGAGTTATTAATTACATTACCTCCTCCACCTGTATAGAGTTATTAATTACATTACCTCCTCCACCTGTATAGAGTTATTAATTACATTACCCACCTCCACCTGTATAGAGTATTAATTACATTACCTCCTCCACCTGTATAGAGTTATTAATTACATTACCTCCTTCACCTGTATAGAGTTATTAATTACATTACCTCCTCCACCTGTATAGAGTTATTAATTACATTACCTCCTCCACCTGTATAGAGTTATTAATTACATTAACTCCTCCACCTGTATAGAGTTGTTAATTACATTACCTCCTTCACCTGTATAGAGTTATTAATTACATTACCTCCTTCACCTGTATAGAGTTATTAATTACATTACCTCCTCCACCTGTATAGAGTTATTAATTACATTACCTCCTCCACCTGTATAGAGTTATTAATTACATTACCTCCTCCACCTGTATAGAGTTATTAATTACATTACCTCTTCCACCTGTATAGAGTTATTAATTACATTACCTCTTCCACCTGTATAGAGTTATTAATTACATTACCTCCTCCACCTGTATAGAGTTATTAATTACATTACCTCTTCCACCTGTATAGAGTTATTAATTACATTACCTCTTCCACCTGTATAGAGTTATTAATTACATTACCTCCTCCACCTGTATAGAGTTAATAATTACATTACCTCCTCCACCTGTATAGAGTTATTAATTACATTACCTCTTCCACCTGTATAGAGTTATAAATGACGTTACCTCCTCCACCTATATATAGAGTTATTAATTACATTACCTCCACCTGTATAGCCATTTAATGCATTACATTACTCATATCAGTCATAGACAGTTGTTACATTACTTCTGCCTGTCCCAGACAGTTATTAAATTATGTCTGTCAGTAACAGACAGTTTTTAGATTATGCATGTCAGTCTCAGACAGTTGTTAGATTATGTATGTCAGTAGAAGACAGTTATGACAGCTACTACTTAGAAAATGCTGACGGTACTACAGGACAGTAACACCTTCCTGGAGCTGAGAGCCAGATGGGTCAGGGTGTATGGAGGTGAGAACCTGCCCAGGTTTATGCTCACAGATGTTGCCATGTTGGCAATTGTTGTAAATACCTGTCCCGGTGACTCCATGTTTTTCTACTGCAGTGCCCACTTTATTGCCAACATCCAACTTCATGTGTGCCCACTTCATTTCCAACACCCAACTTTATGTTATTCTACTGCAGTGTCCACTTCATTTCCAAGATCCAACTTCACATTTGCCCACTGCAGTCCCCACTTCATTGCCAACATCCAACTTCACATTTGCCCACTGCAGTGCCTAATACATTGCCAACATCCAACTTCATATCACATTGTTTTTCATTGATATTGACGCAGTCTTGTGTGAAAAGCAGCTAATCATCAGTTGACAATGTGTTTTCTAATTATACATTTCTTTATGTGTGTTTTTTTTTGTTTTTTGTTTTTTACCCGGTCATTTAAAATCCTCTGCCCACGGATCAGTTTATGACCGATATCCACAGTCCGGGCACTAGAATTGTTGGTGGGCTGTGTTTGATATTTTTATATTTGATCGTTGTATACACATGGGGCATTATTTGTGTCTGTTGTGTGTCATTGACCACTGCTTGTTTTAAAGGTGGGAAGATGGACTTCTTTGCAGCAGCTTTTATCCCATTTGGCTCGGTTTCTTTCCGCTCATTCTGCCAAAAGCGTCACACAAAGCACAAACTCCGTAGCTCTAGCGACGACTCCCAGGAGTCTGAGAAAATTGTACTCGTGAACCCAACAACATAGGCTGGAATCAAACCCACAACTTTCAAAGCATGGGGCAGGTGATGTAACCACTTCGCCATAGAGACTTATCTAGACATTTGCCCACAGATGAAACATGTTTGTGACCGATGCCTGCCGACATGACACTAGAGTTATTATTATTCTGGCTTTGATGTTTGAATATATGGTAGTTGAATACATATGGGGCATTATTTGCCATGTACACGCTTTATTTGTATTGATCATTACTGGTTTAATCTGTGATGCAAGTTATAACAAATGTGTAGACTGTTCCTCTAGTGATGGTTTGTGTTGTGTATGTTTGAGCGATCTGATCTACGGTGTCTCTCATAGGTATGACCTTACCTGTTTGGTGATCTGATCCAGGGTGTCTCTCATAGGTATGACCTTACCTGTTTGGTGATCTGATCTAAGGTGTTCTCTCATAGGTATGACCTTACCTTATCCGTGCATCCAGGCCTACAGAATGTGACAGCGCTGTCTGACCCAATGACACACAAAAGGCACTATTGGACCCACAACGGCAAACTGCTTTGTGGCATTACCAAAAATAATTCTGTGTTTCGAAGGTAACTGACAAAGATTGAGGGGAAGAGACCAAGGGGACGACCAGGAAGTAAATACCTGGAGGCCTTGGCCACTTGGCATGGTCGAGACAGGAACACGGAGCTGATTCACGACTGGTGATTGAGTGAGATGGTGAAACATGACCGTCCACACTTATTGGCATGGCACATGATGCATGGATGTTTCGAAGTAGAAGGGGGCAGACTAAACAGGTTGACATTTTATCTCTCTACACATTGATGTAGAAGGAGAGAGACAAACAAGCTGACATGTTACCTCACTGTGTAGAATAGGAGAGACTGAGCACCATGGTAAGGAATTATACATCTTGAGGTAGAAGAATAGAAAACAAAATAGACGATAAGCTGCCACTATGTATCGAGGTAAAAATAGGAGAACAGATTTTAAGGTACCTTTGCACACTAGGGTAGACGACTAAACAGGATGATGCGAAGGTAAGTTAATAAGTAAACCACAAATGGCTGTAAAAAAATAACTAAATATGATAACTGGAAACCAGTTTATTTTTATACATTGTCTCTTTATTTCTCAACATAATTTCCACCAACATTGATGCACTTATCCCATCGTATTATCAGTCCTCCCAAACCCGCTGCATTGAACTGTGTCACTTAGTTATTGATTTCCCTTCGCAACGTTTTCTACCCAGCTATGTACCGCTTTACGGGACAAACATTTGTCAGCATAAACACTGACAACCCACCTTGGCGGGAAACATTTCGCGAATGACGCCGAAGTTGAATGTGAAGTGAAAACATGGTTTAGAAAACAGAGTACGCAGTTCTATGCAGCCGGTTTGGGAGGACTGATAAAACGATGGGATAAGTGCATCAATGTTGGTGGAAATTATGTTGAGAAATAAAGTGACAATGTATGTATAAAAATAAACTGGTTTCAAGTTGTTATCATATTTAGTTATTTTTCTACAGCCATTTGTGACTTACTTATTGACTTCCCCTCGTACGTTACCTGTACAGATTGAGGTAGAAGAGGTTAGTTAGTCGAAAGATCATCCTCATTGCACATCGAACCATTCAGTCCATAAGTGCTCGGATCCCCTCCTCAGCAAATCCGGCAGCGTGTAGCGGCTAACGACACCAGTTCTGTGTTGGTTTATCAATCTTCTTTGGCTTCCTGCGTAGTGTTCTTGTTTGGCCACCCCTCTTTTAACTTGCTGTTCTCGCAGTCTGACCATGGTTGTAGATTCACAGTCATGACTTGGTTCACGTAAAAGTCTTTCTTCTTTAGAGCATTCAGAATTTCAGCCTGGTCCATGGCGCGTCCGCCCTCCACAGTAGTCTTACGGTAAGACTCTTACCTGCAAGCTTGTCAGTCCGCTCATTTCCTTGTACTCCTGCATGCCCTGGCACGAGGATGAAGCTAATCTTTGCCAGCCGAGACCGCTCCAGAGGCAGCAACCATTCTCTTCTTATCCACCCCGTCTCTATCCTCTTGAGCATGCTCATTGAGTCGCTAAGGAAACATGCCCTATTGAATGTCTGTGTCTCGAGCCTTGTTATTGCTTGACTTACTGCCATGACTTCCATAGTCAGGCTACTTGTAGTCTCAACAAAAGCACCAGAGTCCTCCTTTTCTCCCTCCGGCCTGAGCCGTAAAGGCCAATGAGCTTCTCGCGCGTCGGACGAGCGACCCATCTGTGTAAATGACAGCATCACCGTCTACCGAATTCTCGAAAATCAACGCTTGTACTTCCGCCTCCACAGCAGCCGGATTTTCTTGTCTGCATTTTGTCTAGTTGGATGCAAACTGAAAAGGACGTACATAAATCTGTTGGCACTTGTACCCACACCTCGCCAGGTTCTAAGTCCTCAAGTGAACACACCTGTTGAAGAATGTCTTTGGCTTGACCCATCCACGACCTTCCTCTTTTTAACCTGCTGCCCTTCACCTTCCTAATTTCATTATGTAGTGGATGTTGTGTGTTTGCGTTAACTCTGAAGTAGGCACGTGTTCTGCAAATTTGTGTTCTGTCTTCAATGGTTGGAAAATCAAGAAGGTTGGTACATCCAAGAATAATGCGCATAGCTTCGTTCTATATCCTTTCTATCTGCTTACGGCTGAGAGTCAGGATTGCCATCGCATACTCCAAAACAGACATGACCAGTCTCTCGTATAGAAGACATAGATGGCGCTGCTCACAGTTTCCTGCCGCCATCACCCGCATCGCAGCCAAGCCCCGCTTGGCCTTTGTTATCACTTGTCTACGTGATCATTAGTAGGAGGTATAAGAAGAAATAATGAATGCTAAGCTGCATGTTATGGATAAAGAGCACTGGCTCTTAAACTTGCATTATGCTGATGCCGAGCTAGCGGGTTCAACCCCTACACCAGTCAATTGGCTTAAAATGTTGACTTCTCATCCTTGATTTGGGGACATAAAAGTACCTCAGAAGTCGGAGCGGGTTCGCCTGATGCAAGGGGCACTGGTAATAGGAAAAACTAATCTAACATCAGTTCAGTGCACTTCCCAGTTATGGAAACTACTAGAAGAGCTTGTAGCACGCGTAAGAATTACACTTGAGTTTAAAGCTACAAACGCCAACAACAAAAAATACATGTTCGGTGTTAAAGAATAAACTGACATTGCTTATGTAGTTAGAGTGCTGAGAGTTAAAATATTTTGCTCTGTTCAAAATGATATTCTGTTTCTTTCAAGCTTGTAATCCAACCCGTCAATGAGCATTGCAATAAATTGATCATGATAGCTATGTACAGGGTGTTTGTAAAGTCTCGCTACACTTTGAACCTAAGTAAAATTTGAAAAAATGAAGTACATGACGTCATCAAACTGCCAAAGTAACTAACGACGAATGCCTTAGAGGCTGGCGAAACTAGAACATTATATACAACAATAAGAAAGAGACAACTTTTTTTGGGTTATGTGACGAGAAGAGAGGTGGTGGAGAACATCGTGACAACTGGAAAGATCGAGGGGAAGAGAGGCAGACCACGAGAAATGATGCTGGATTGATTGTGACGGTGGCATGAATGAATATCAACGACAGAGTTGATAAAGAAAACCAAGGACAGAGATCTGGAGAGTCATGAACGCTTACGCCAGTCGGCACGGCACTTGATGACGTCATCAAAATATGTGTTTAAAAATTCATTACATTAGTAACAATAGTTACTGCTATGGTCTAACGCTGTTTTGGGAAAGCCGGAAAGCACCAGTGAGGTATTCATGATAATAGGTTGGAAATGTCCAGCATGGGTTTCAAAACATGAATGTACACGTCTTTTCATATTGTCAAATACTTTCTGCAACGTGTCTCTTATTTCCGTGTGTATCGACCGCCATTTCGAAATTTGTTCAACTCGAAAAATTCTTTCTTCCGTTAACGCCATTCTATTTGGAGTGCAAAGATAGATCTGAAGAAAGCCTTTGACAAAGTCTTGAAAGAAGGTCTGATGGAGAAACTGCAAAGTCAATGGAAGAATGTACAAATGGGTGAAAGCACAACAGAAGAGCCCGAGTACAGATAGACGGACTAAAGAGCAAGAAAGTACTACTGCGTCACGGTGTTCCCCAGGGCGGAGTCTTGTCCTCCACACTTTTTCTAATCTTCATCAATGATCTCGTTACTAATCTACCGCATGGAATTAAAGCGGCAATGTACGCCGATGACCTGGTTCTATGGAGCACAAATGAATATGCATCAGTGGCCACCAGATTGCTACAAAGAGCTGTAGATACATTTGCTGCATGGGCAAATAGATGGTGTGTCAGCATGAACACTGACAAGTGCAGCACCACCCTATTTACCCTTTCTCCGAAACAAAAGGCAAGGATCATCCAGATAAATGGAACATCCCAAAGAGAAGATAAAGAACCAACATATCTTGGCGTAACATTTGATGACAGGCTGACATGGAGAAACACATAACAAAAAGCCAGAAGGAAAATAGCCATCCTGAGAAAACTAAGTGGAACAACATGGGGTGCCAGTGGGAAAATACTTAGCAAAGTTTATCAACAGAGCATACGACCACACCTGGAATATGGGTCAACTGCGTAGTGTTCAGCATCAAAAAACGCACTACAAGAGCTGGACAATGTGCAAAATCAAGCACTTAGAGTCACCGCAGGAGTTATGAGATCAACCCCAATAGTAGCAATGGGGAGGACACAAGCACTGAGAGAGCGCAGAGATACGAAAACACTAATACAAGCAGAAAGGTTCCTCAGCTTGCCAGGCCACCCTATGAAGAACAGATTTGAAAACTTGGCTATGGGGCGGTAGAAAAGAAGTAGTTTTATCCACCAGGCCAAACGACTCTGCAGAGAAACCACCGATCTGCCCACAGTTGGTATCCCACTGACAACTATTCCAGAGCGAACTCCATGGAAAGATGAACATAGACTATCATTACAAATCCAGACAAAAGTGAGAGGAATATTTGACAAGGAAGAACAGAACAGTGTACAGCGCAGAACAGCCACTCTCAGCTTCCTTGATGACGAATACCCACAGGACCTCTGGATCCGAGTCTACACAGATGGGTCAGCACAAAATGCTGTTCGAAATGGAGGAGCGGGAGTGTACATAGAATACCCAAATAATACTAGGGACACAGCCAGAGTTCCAACAGGAAAGTACTGCCATAACTTTATTTTTTGGTTGCGTATCCCTTACGGGACGTTGCAGTCAACACCAGCATTTTTCAGCTGTTGTTGATGTACTAGGCAAGTGTTACGTTCAGTAGTTTGCCATTGCTTTCTGAACGACCGGCTCCCATACCAGCACGTTATAACACAACGCGATATGGTTGGTCTGCTGCACAAATTGGTCGCAGCTGAGCTTCGAACGCCTGGTACTCGGCTCACGAACCACGTTCGCAAGCCTTTAGCCACGGAGCCGGCCATAACTATGATGCTGAAATTGAGGCAATCAAGATAGCAACAGAGAAATTACTAAATACCAGCCATGGTACACAACCTGTGGTGCTATTGACAGATGCAAAATCAGTACTCGAGGCGCTCCTGTCTGGGAAATTGCCAGCACTAAGGACACTACTTTCTGAACTTAGCAGTCAGCATAAGGTCACCATACAGTGGATACCATCCCACTGTGGAATACCCGGAAACGACAGAGCTGATCGATTGGATAAGGAAGGAGCTAAAGAACAGCCTGATGTGCCCGTTACATACCACCAAAAGAAAAGAATGATCAAATCAGTCAGAAAGCCACCAAAACCTGCTCAAGATGATTACCACGTTATGGACAGATCAGAACAAATCATTATTCTGTTCCTCAGAACAGGGCACAATAGATTACACAACCACATGTATACAAAATTCAAGATTGGTGAAACAGCCATGTGCACATGTGGTTTGGCGTCGCAGACAGCAGAGCACATACTCCAAGACTGTCCAAACTACAACATATCCAGGCAAACCTAGCCTAGAGTTACTACAGTGGAAGATAAGCTCTATGGACCGCTGAGTGAACTCAAGAAGATTTAGATTCATACAAGAGACAACATTGCAGTTATAGACATAGTTCAAGCGAACGAAAGAAGAAGGAGTGCAAAGAATTACTCCAGCAGACGACAGCCAATCGCTGCATATTGCTTCTCGATGGACTGTGGAGCACATTTTTTGACATGTACTTAAAATTTCTTCTACATACAGTGTATTGAGACTTTACAAACACCATGTATTTTAAAATATTCTTTATGCACGGTTCAGAATGATATTCTATTTCTTTATCAAGTTTGTAATCCAACCCATCGTTGAGCATGCGGAGTAAATTGTTCAAGATGTGAAGCATCCTTGAATCTGACGGAAAGGATGCACGGGGACATCAGAACAACCCTATGCAATGAACATCACACGTGTTTCCCCTTGTCTTCCGATAATGTTATGCGCATTTGATTCAGTGTCAGTTGCTTGGCCATGTGTTTTATTTGTTTCACTTGAGTCTTTCAATGCACGTGAAATGTTGATAAATAATAGGTAATCTGAGAACCTGGATAGGTACTCAGATATTGAGTGATCATTTGCTTGCTGTATTAATATTGGCAACGTTAGTGTAGTCTTCATTAAAAATGCTTTCTGCTTCTCTGTTGGTGTGATGGTACATTGGTGTTTTTAATATGCAGCATTTTTTATCCTGGGCATACTGCTGAGAGTGGGGTCCGCTAAAGCAGGGTCAGCGTGGCGGAATGGGTAAGAGAGCTGGCTCTTAAAATTTTAGATTAAAATGTTCACTTCTCGTACTTGATCTGGGGATGTAAATTATAAGCACCTTTGAAGTCAGAGTGGGTTCGCCTGATAGCGAGGGACATTGGTAATAATGAAAGCTAATCCATGCTAAGAAATCAGTCCAGTGCACTATAATTAGTAACATAATCGTGACAATATGACAGACCGGGTCCGAAAGCGAAGGTAGTGTGAGATGGCCAACTACGATCGCCCTCTCTTCCTGGCACGGCACATGATGATGATGTTGACCTGGTTTAAAACCCGGGCTTGTGTGACCTGGCCAGTTGGAAGCCAGATAGCGGGATCACTTTGACTTGCTGGGTCGGGAATTATGATTTACGATAAGCCACTTACAGCTCGGTGCCTCCCATGGGGCTGTAAACGATTGCGTTCTTATCTATTAAGATTTGTTACAGTAGTCAACTGTAAGATTGGGCTGATTACTTCAAGATTGTAGACTCTGGGCATAGGCTTATGGTTGTTGTAAATATAAATTTATTTATCTGTGTGTCTGTCCGTCCGTTTGTCCTTCCGATAGCTCTCCTGCCTGCCGTCCGACTGATTGTCTGTCCGTACGTGTTACCGTCCACCCGCCCGCCTGTCTGTTTGCCTGGCTGTCTAGAGGGAAACAGCGCTGGCGTAGTGGGTGGACGCTTGCTTGTCGGACGGTAGCTATGGGTTTATATTCGCACCCAGGTTGAATTTTAAAACGGACCTGCGTGCCCACGGAGAATATCTTGGGCAGCGAAGGTGGTCGGCGTGATACTGGGAAATCAGCATAGGAGTACCGATTGGCTTGTAAACATATGTGTCTACCACCACTTGCCCAATTGGAGCGGCGGTAGTGTAGTGGCTAGATACTGGCCGTGGTGACGTAGTGGCTGGACACTGACCGTTGTGTCGTAGTGGCTGGACACTCGCCCGGTGGCCAAGGGTTGCATCCTGGTCGGGGCGGATTCGAACGTTTAAGACTGACCTAGGCTATTAGACCAGGTGGACCCAGTGCGACAGGGGTACCAGGAAATGGCTTGGAGAAAAGGCGGCCAGGTGTGTTACTGACCACATCACCCACCCAGTGCCGATAGGTTTTTAAAATATGGCTATATCTCCATACATCCACGCGCCTTAAGGCGGGAAGAGAATCTTTTAACTAATTAATTTACTGTCTGTCTGACGGCCAGTCTGAATGTCTGTCTATTAACACGGCATATATGAATGTAAGTCAACATTTTTGGTCACGTTATGAGAAGAAATAAATTAGAGAATTTGGTGACAACTGCCAAGATCGAGGGGAAGAGAACAGGGGGAAGGCAGAGAAGTAAATACCTGGATGGTTTGGCCACGTTGTTTTGTCGAGACAAGAGCACTGAGCTGATCCACGACTCTGGTGATCGAGTGAGATGGCAAAACATGACCGCCCAAGCTTATGGCATGGCACATGATGATTCAATATGAGTGTAGACGGCAAGAGCCCTGGTCCAAGCCCGGAGACGTGTTGGGTATCAGGTTGAACCCCATATTTGTATAGACCACTGGGCACTCGATGGCTGATGGGTTCAATATGAAGCCGGGCGCTTTTTCTTCCCATAACATCTCATTTTAGGCTGAACCAACATATGAGCTCTGGTCAGTGTTTAAAAAAAAAAAATCCCCGCCAAGAATGGGTTTTAAACACACGTGCACCGGGTGGGCAGGCGAGTGTTCTAGCTGGCCTTTTACCGCTGAGTAGATATACAAGTTGTTAGTTAGTCGACAGATCATCCTCATTGCACATCGAACCATTCAGTCCACAAGTGCTCGAATCCCCTCCTCAGCAAATCCCGCAGCGTGTAGCGGCTAAAGACACCAGTTCTGTGTTGGTTTATCAGTCTTCCTGCGTAGTGTTCTTGTTTGGCCACACCTCTTTTAATTTGCTGTTCTCGCAGTCTGGCCATGGTTGTAGATTCATAGTCATCACTTGGTTCTCGCAAAAGTCTTACTTCTCGTAGAGCATTCAGAATGTCACCCTGGTCCATGGCGCGACCGCCCTCCACAGTAGCATTACCTGCAAGCTTGTCAGCCGGCTCATTTCCTTGTACTCCCGCATGCCCTGGCACGAAGATGAAACTAATCTTTGCCAGCCGAGACCGCTCCAGAGACAGCAACCATTCTCTTCGGATCCACCGCATCTCCATCCTCTTGAGCATACTCATTGAGTCGCTAAGGAAACATTCCCTATTGAATGTCTGTGTCTCGAGCCATGTTATTGCTTGACTTACTGCCATGACTTCCATAGTCTGGCTACTTGTGGTCTCAACAAAAGCACCAGAGTCCTCCTTCACAATTCTCCCTCCGGCCCGAGCCGTAAAGGCCCTTAAGCTTCTCACATGTCGGACGACAAACCCATCTGTATATATGACAGCATCACCGTCTAGCGAATTCTCGAAAATCAACGCTTGTACTTCAGCCTCCACAGCAGCCGGATTTTCTCGTCTGCATTTTCTGTCTAGTTGGATGCAGACTGAAAGAGACGTACAGAAATCTGTTGGCACTTGTACCCACTTTTCGCCAGGTTCTAAGTCCTCAAGTGAACATACCTGTTGAAGAATGTCCTCGGCTTGACCCATCCACGACCTTTCTCAAGTTGTTTCAAGGAGTTTCGTACAATATCCAAGTTGTCTGCGTGTAAACACATACAGTAGTATTGACTCGATCTCATAGGAGTTGAAGTCGGTGTGATGTTCGTCCGTCATGAATGACGAGGACCATTCATTACACTGCAGCTTTTGATGAGGAACGAATGACTTGCGCTTTAGGATTTGTATAGGGAGGTAGTGGTCGCAGCAACTCGTCGTCCCCGCTCTCTCTCGTCTGCGTCCATCTGGCTTCAGTGGCGAGCATGGCAAGACGGCTGGAAGACGGACACAGATGCAGCGGACGTTAGGCTGCCACGGCCAGTTATCCCTGTATGTATCGACTCACTAGCCTGGAGTCTCGTGCAAACGGCCCTTCCGTCATTCCTTTTGTTTTCAGTTTTAAGACAAGCGTAGCGACAAGCAATGAGCGTATGATTACTGATAGGATCAATCGAATTTCCTTCGCCGAAGACGGACTGACCGCCAGAACAGACCACACACATATGAGGCGAGAAGCTGCCCACAGAAGATATTGCTCGTCTAGGTTGCGAACAGATCTCCCGATTTACGGTTGAGCCTCACCAGCGCACAAGTGCATATGGCGACTGACAGGACAGACGTTCACGCACACGCAAGCCAAGAGTAGCATCGCTAAAGCGCGCCCTCCCGGTACATGGTGATACATGCAAAACCACTGGACGCCTACCGACGAGCTTTCAAGCTACGCCGGCAGGACTGACCGAAAATCTATACCATTTTACTGACTGCAGGCCCACTACTCATCGAGAGAGAGAGAGAGAGAGAGAGAGAGAGGGAGAGGGAGAGAGTGAGATAGAGAGAGAGAGAGAGAGAGAGAGAGAGACAGGAGAGAGAGAGAGAGAGAGAGAGAGAGAGAGAGAGAGAGAGAGAGAGAGAGAGAGAGAGAGAGAGAGAGAGAGAGAGAGAGAGAGAGAGAGAGAGAGAGAGAGAGAGAGAGAGAGAGAGAGAGAGAGAGAGAGAGAGGGCGCTTATCGAGACTTTATCGAACGGTCGTAAAAATTTGCTCTTTTGCCCGCTCAAACCACGACCCCAGCTGCACGATGCGGTTACATTCTCGAAACGCCTGCCTCGCTAACTTACGTTGGCTGGGAAGATCCCATTTTGGTGCATCTCACACAGCCATCCGAGACAACGAACGCTAGACGCGGAACTGATCTTGCGAACTAGACCAGCCCTCACTGAAGTCGGTGTAGAGATTGAGGACGCACGAAACGACGTTGATGTTGACAGCGATGTCCTGTAAAAGATATGCGAAAAAAAAATAATCGGGATTTGAATCAGTCACCTTCAATTGACAACAGCGCCCGGCTGCAGGAACAAGTTTACTTCGATTAATGTGATCTTGCGGCGAGGCGCTGTCGTCTCTTGGGGGTGACAAGTTCGATTCCGGTCATGGTAACTGTAGCTTTCAGTTTGTGTGTTGTCTAGTGTGTCCTCTAGTCTCTGCTTCTTTCTCCTACCATTAGTGGTTTGTTGTTGTTTGCTCGCTTTAAACTCAAGCTTAGTCCATACAAGGGATGCTACTTCTAGTGCACTGGACTGATATTTGAGTGTGGATTAGCTTTCTTTATTACCAGTTTCCCTTGTCATTAGGCTCCAACTTCAGAGGTGTGAACCATTAGTATTGGGGCTGTGGCTGGCTGTTGAAGATAGGATGGAGCACGTATGGGAATGTCCTGGGGGATGTGATGTCGGCTCTGAACTCCACTCATCTACTTTTATGAGAAGCAATCAATACTTGTGAATGTGTTTATAAGTGTCTCAGCTACCTGAATGCCTTCCAAGCAATTGATCATCATTATCCAATGCCTTGCCGGCTGGCGTGGGCGATCATGTTTCTCCACAAATTGCTATCTCCGAGGCATGGATCAATTCGTATGTTGACTTCCTTCCTTGCCTTGACACAAGACTCAAGAATTGCCTCTCGCTGTCTTCTTCTATGTCCCTTTCTACAAACTTTTCACGGTTGTCACGACATGTTCCAGTATTTGTCTTCTCATAACGTGGCCAAAAAATGATGTCTGCTTCTTTCTGATGTATGTAATAAGTTCTCCTTGCGACCTAGCTTCCCTCAAAATGTCCAGATTTCTGCATCTGGCTGCCCAATGAATTTTCAGTATTCTTCTATAAAACCACATCTCCAAGGTTTCTATAATTTGTTTGGTCTGTTTACCAATTGTCCAGGATTCGCAGCTGTATGTTAGAACTGGATCTATGTAACACACATAGAACTCTTTTCTTAACTTCCAAGGACAAGGACCTATTGCAAAAAATGGTCTTCATTTGATAGAATGATGTTTTTGCTGGTCCCATTCTGTTATTTATCTCAGTGGTGCATCTTTCACCTGATGTTATTCATGTGTCTAAGTATCTGAACTTCTGCACTTGCCCCCAAACAATCTCATTTACTTTAATTGCGCATTTAGGAGCGCACTTTAATTGCGCAATCAGTAGCAATCTGTTTCTTTTATATCGCCACGACTTCCGTCTTACTATTATTCAAGCTCTCTACAACCACTGTATCTATCATTTCCTGTAGTTCCTTCTGACTTGTTGCTATCAAGACGGTGTCACCAGGTTCAAGCAGTTAATATTTGTGTCTAAAAATTGTCAGAACAGTACACGCTGAACGAATACGTCCCGCCCATATTTATTCTGGTAAACTTAATACACTAAACATCGCTCAGTCTGGTAGCCCTGGCGTTTTCTATATAAGGTGAATTAGTGGATCTGCGGTAAAGCTGTGTAAATGTAAACAATATAAAATAACACAAAGTAATGCAGCTTTACAGAACCGAATTACGAAAAACAAAGGATGTTGCGGTGACTAGCCTTCATCAGCAAACAAATACAAACACAACATAATCACAGAGACGACTACATAAAGCATAAGAACGGGATGAGCAGAATAAAAAGATTTAAAAAATGAGATCAATGAAGAGAACATGAAAATGTGTAATAAAAACAAAATTGTTGCTACTGATCTCAGAATCAAAGGCTGTGACACTAACATGAATTTCACCTGGATACTTTTATATAGACAGCCGTGGGAGTCTGTGGGTCATGGGGACCAGGGTAGAGGGTGGTAACGGTTCAGTGAAGTTCCCAGGTAAATGGGTGGAAGTGGTACATGAAAAATGGGGAGGAAGGTAAGGCGGGAAACTGGGAGCAATGGAGATATGATGGTGGTCCGAGAATGGAAACTAAGAAGGAGTGCCCCTGTGGATGTCCGTACCATGCATGAGTGATTGCCAGGGAAAGGTTGGCCATAGTGGACGAATATTAAAGAAAATGTTATGAAAATGAGAATATTAAAGAGCAATGACGTGTGCACCTAAGTATGATGGTGATAATAACGTAACTCATTTTCTGTGCTAATGTATTTTTGTACCAAGAGAGTCCTAGATTCAGGTGATATGTGTGAGCGCACATAGGCCTACATACATCTGCACACATAAACAAACATTCATAAAACTTTCAGCTTTTTTTATTCTTCTCACCCCGTTCTTATGCCTTAATGTAGCCACCAGAGAGTCTTCTCTGTGATTATATGTTGTGTATTTTTTTTTGCGGATGAAGGCTAGTCACCGCAACGTTCTTATATTGTTCGTAATTCTGTTCTGTAAAGCTGCATTACTTTGTGTTATTATATGTTCTGTAAAATGTGGCACGTTCAAAAAAAAAAAAAAAAAAGGAGTTAGTGGGAGGAGAGGGCTTGAATATCACAGCCCAATGTAACATGTCGCACGTGTGTTCAAACCTGCAACATCTGGTGCTGTGACACAGAGATGTGTGTCGGCAGGTATCTTCATAAGGCTGCCCGCCTACACAGCACGATACGACAGTCCCAAACCATTGTTTTACCTGTGACCCCCGTGTATTTTTAACCAAAGATAAGTTGTTTACATTTTAGCCAATCGCAGACAAGGAAATAATAGGGTGTATTCTCACCCCATGTAAAGACTCAAGCGTAACTGGAGACCAAAAAGGGATTGTACCTAGGGCCTATTTCTTTAAAATGTGCGAACATCGATTCAAGCATTATTTGTAACTTACCGGCACGGTTACAACGGATTGTCATATCGGGGCACAGTTGACGTACAGGTTAATTCTGCAGGTACTGGTATTCCAAACGTTACTAGAAGTTTCTAGTTAATTCAACATGACAGCTGTACAGACAAACGGCCACCACAGGCCCAAGTCAAGAGTTCACCTCATTCGTGCGGGGAAAGTGTATGATGTAACGAACTTCGTTGACCGGCACCCAGGAGGGCGCCAGGTTTTAGAACAAAACACGGAGACAGACGTGGAAGCAGCCATGCAAAACGCCTCCAGCCACATACACAGCAAGGCTGCCTACTCGATATTGGAGAAATATTTTGTTGGAACCGTGGATTCTTTCTTGAAGGTAAGTTCCCTTTTTATAGTCTTTCCTCTACTACATTAGGGTATGGAGATACCGAACGAACGAACTTTATTTTTAAAGGGTCACAAATTGGGCACGCAGGCCCGTCTAACATCTTTCCAATCATCATCTTTCGTACATCAATTACCTAATACTAATGTGCGTGTTACATTCACATAGCAATATTTAAAAAAACACACACACCATCAAATGAAAGTTGTGAACATGAACAATGCATATTAACATGTTATGAGACAGACAGACAGCCAAACACACATACACACGCACATGCATAAACACATACGTACATACCTGTACACATACGTCATTTATAGACCAACCACTCAATAACACACAAGTACACACTTTCTCTCATACACATCTACTCGTACTCACTCACAATCACAAACTCACCAAAAAAAATATTTACGTATACATACATATTCTCTCTCTCTCTCTCTCTCTCTCTCTCTCTCTCTCTCTCTCTCTCTCTCTCTCTCTCTCTCTCTCTCTCTCTCTCTCTCTCTCTCTCTCTCGCTCTCTCTCTCCCCCCTCCATCTCTTCTTGTAGTTTCGGAGCGGTCTCGGCTGGCAAAGATTAGTTTCATCTTCGTGCCAGGGCATGCTGGTGTACAAGGGAATGAGCAGGCTGACAGGCTACTGTGGAAGGCGGACGAGCCATGGACCAGGCTGACATTCTGAATGCTCTACGAGAAGAAAGTCGTTTGGGAGAACCAAGTGAGGACTGGAAATCTACAACCATGGTCAGGCTGCGAGAACAGCAAGTTAAAAGAGGGGTGGCTAAACAAGAACACTATGCAGGAAGCCAAAGAAGATTCATAAACCAACACAGAATTTGTGTCGTTAGCCGCTACACGCTGCGGGATTTGCTGAGGAGGGGATCCGAGCACTTATGGACTGAATGGTTCGATGTTCAATGAGGGTGATCTGTCGACTAACTAACTATCTTCTTGTAGTCAGGTTATCATCATGCTTCCCCATATCTTGCGATCCCCAACAGCATGTATCAGTTCGTTTGCCGACTACCTTCCACGCCTCTACCGGACGAGATGATTCCCCGGCAATCTGCATTCACTTCGTTAACTGGATCGAATTTGTTTTGAAGCATAATTAACCAGGGATAACATTAAATATGGCTTCCCCTTACGTTCCACTGGTTTGTGTATGATTCGATGCTATCAGCCTTCGTATGAAAAAAGATAGACCTACTAAGGCTGGAAAAAAGGAGGGGGGGGGGGGGAAGAGAGATAGAGGTTATATGTGGCGATTTGATCCTGTGACGGCCATGTCACGGCCAGAATGGTGAGATATGTTACAAATATAGCTGACCCACCAGCTCACTCATATAGAGACAGCTGTTCTGTTCTTTTAACACAAACGTCATTCAAATATATGCCCCACTAGGAGAAAGCAGTGAAAATAGTATAGAAGAATTTTATAATGACATGGAGAATGCTTTAATTTTTTGTTGCGTATCCCTTCCGGGACGTTGCAGTCAACATCAACATTTTCATGCTGCTGTTGATGTACTAGGCAGGTGATACGTTCAGTAGTTTGCCATTGCTTTCTGAACGACCGGCCCCTATACCTTTTTCGAAAAAACCAGCACCGCCGTGTTTCGAACCCGGGTATACGGGCTCACAAACCGCGTTCGCAAGCCCTTAGCCACAGAATGCTTTAAACAAATGTAAAAATTCAGAAATAAATATCATAATCAATCAATCAATCATGTGCCATGCCGGAAAGCGTGGGCGGTCATGACTCGCCATTTCACTCGATCACCAGTGTCGTGGATCAGCTCAGTGTTCCTGTCTCGTCCATGCCATGTGGCCAAGCCATCCAGGTATTTTCCTCTCGGTCTTCCTCTTGGTCTGTTCCCCTCGATCTTGCCAGTTGTCACTAAGTTCTCCAACCCATTTCTTCTCATAACATGTCCAAAAAATTTTGACTGTCTACGTCTAATTTCTCTAATCAGTCTACGATGTTCATTTGTCGTCCTGTAGTACTTGGTCATTGGTTTTTCTGTCTGTCCATGGTATTCTTTGCATTTTCCTCAGAAACCACATTTCTGCAGCCATCAGATGCTTTTCAGCTTGACTGCTCATTGTCCAAGTTTCACATCCATACAAAAGAACAGGCTCTATGTATCCCCTCAACACTCTTTTTCTCGTTTCAATTGACATCTTTTTATTGGTCAGAATGTTTTTCATCTTGCTAAAGGCTACTTTCGCCATGGCGATTCTTGTTCTAATCTCTTCAAGGCATCTCCCATCAGATGTTATAACTGTTCCAAGATAATTGTACCGATTCACTTGTTGAAGAATATTTCCATTTACTCGTATATTACATTGTGGCACTTCTTCCTTCCTTACTGACGACCATAACCTGAGTCTTTTTACAATTTAATTCTAACCCCAGTTGCTCACTGTGTACAACAACCGCATCTACTAATTCTAAATAATATCATAATGGGTGACTTCAATGCGAAAGTAGGAAATTAAGGCGTAGCATAGTCTCGTATTCCCATACCATATCTTCTGGGGCTCACACTGGCATTTTCTTTATTGCGTTGAGTAGGTTCAGATGAGGGCCGGTTCTTTGAGATAGCTGCCCCACCAGCTCACTCTCTTCCTCTCAGTGCTCAGTGACCACCGCCTGTGTCGGTCCACGGCTGCTTAGTGAACATATTCACGTCTAATCTATTGAACATATTCACAGCTAATCTATTGAACATATTCACAGCTAATCTATTGAACATATTCACAGCTAATCTATTGAACATATTCACAGCTAATCTATTGAACATATTCACAGCTAATCTATTGAACATATTCACAGCTAATCTATTGAACATATTCACAGCTAATCTATTGAACATATTCACAGCTAATCTATTGAACATATTCACAGCTAATCTATTGAACATATTCACAGCTAATCTATTGAACATATTCACAGCTAATCTATTGAACATATTCACAGCTAATCTATTGAACATATTCACAGCTAATCTATTGAACATATTCACAGCTAATCTAACAAGGAGGAATGGTTACACAGCTATCTGATTCCCTTGTCGAAGCCTGACAAAGACCACACAAAAATTCAGGGATATCGAATTATAACCATGCAGAATACAATAGGCAAGCTGCTGGAGAAGGTAATTGCCAGGAAAATATCAAGCCAACTAGAGAGGCAAGGTGTTTTCCCACCTACCCTGGGTGGGTACCGTCCAAAAAGAGAAACCTGGACCAATGCAGCAGTCTTTGCCCATGATGTCTATGAAGGTTTCCACTCAGGCACTGAAACCGTTGCTGCAGCGATTGATCTTGAGGACGCATACAACAGAGTACCACTGGATTTTTTAATGTTTCAGCTTCTTGAACTAAACGTAAGTCCATTCCTCCTTAGTTGGATCGCTGCAGCCCTATTCCAACGGAAAGTAGTTTTTAGATGTGGCAGTTGGACTTCGGAACCAACAACAATATATCCTGGCCTACCACAGGGATCACCATTATCTCCGGTACTGTTCAACGCCTACACAGTGAGAATCACCAGTGAGCAGATCACTGGACCTGGCAGGACTATTGTCATATGCCGATGATGTGTTAGTGTATCGTCAGGGTAAGGATAGAGAGGAGGTTGCTGTGGAACTACAAACCGAACTCAATCGCATAAGTACTTGGTGTGATGAAGCTGGGGCAATGGTCAACCCAACAAAGGCAACAGTGACTTGGTTCTCGTTGAATAATCATATTGTCAACAATCCAACACCAACTGTAATGCTGTGTTCAGAGACGGTGGAAAGAACGCAGGCAATGAATTACCTGGGGATACGGTTTGATCGAAGCCTTGCTTATAATGTGCACATAGACCAGGTGATAACAAAGGCCAAGCGGGGTTTGGCAGCGATGCGGGTGATGGCGGCAGCAAACTGTGAGCAGCGCCATCTATGTCTTCTGTACGAGGGGCTGGTCATGTCTGTTTTGGAGTATGCAATGGCAATCCTGACTCTCAGCCATAAGCAGATAGAAAGGATGGAAAGGATACAGAATGAAGCTATGCGCATTATTCTTGGATGTACAAGAGATACAGCATGCAGGGCGATGCGCTACCTTCTTGATTTTCCAACCATTGAAGAGAGAATACAAGTTTGCAGGGCACGCGCCTACCTCAGAATTAACGCAAACACACAACATCCACTGCATAGTGAAATTAGGAAGGTGAAGGGCAGCAGGTTAAAAAGAGGACGGTCGTGGATGGGTCAAGCCGAAGACATTCTTCAACAGGTGTGTTCACTTGAGGACTTAGAACATGGCGAGGAGTGGGTGCAAGTGCCAACAGACTTCTGCACATCCTTTTCAGTTTGCATCCAACTAGATAGAAAATGCAGACAAGAAAATCCGGCTGCTGTTGAGGCTGAAGTACAAGCGTTGATTTTCGAGAATTCGCTAGACGGTGACGCGGTCATCTACACAGATGGGTCGGTCGTCCGACATGTGAGAAGCTCATGGGCCTTTACAGCTCTGGCCGGAGGGAGAATTGTGAAGGAGGACTCTGGTGCTTTCACTGAAACCACAAGTAGCCTGACCATGGAAGTCATGGCAGTAAGTAAAGCAATAACATGGCTCGAGACACAGACATTCACTAGGGCTTGTTTCCTTAGCGACTCAATGAACATGATCAAGAGGATAGAGGAGGGGTCGATCCGAAGAGAATGGTTGCTGCCTCTGAAGCGGTCTCGGCTGGCAAAGATTAGTTTCATCTTCGTGCCAGGGCATGCGGGAGTACAAGGGAATGGGCGGGCTGACAAGCTCGCAGGTGAGGCTACTGTGGAGGGCGGACGCGCCATGGACCAGGCTGACATTCTGAATGCTCTACGAGAAGTGAGACTTTTGCGAGACCCAAGTGATGACTGTGAATCTACAACAATGGCCAGACTGCGAGAGCAGCAAATTAAAAGAGGGGTGGCCAAACAAGAACACTACGCAGGAAGCCAAAGAAGATTGATAAACCAACACAGAACTGGCGTCGTTAGCCGCTACACGCTGCGGGATTTGCTGAGGAGGGGATCCGAGCACTTATGGACTGAATGGTTCGATGTGCAACGAGGATGATATGTCGACTAACTAACTAACAGCTAATCTATTGAACATATTCAAAGCTAATCTATTGAACATATTCACAGCTAATCTATTGAACATATTCACAGCTAATCTATTGAACATATTCACAGCTAATCTATTGAACATATTCACAGCTAATCTATTGAACATATTCACAGCTAATCTATTGAACATATTCACAGCTAATCTATTGAACATATTCACATCTAATCTATTGAACATATTCACAGGTAATCTATTGAACATATTCACAGCTAATCTATTGAACATATTCACAGCTAATCTATTGAACATATTCACAGCTAATCTATTGAACATATTCACAGCTAATCTATTGAACATATTCACAGCTAATCTATTGAACATATTCACAGCTAATCTATTGAACATATTCACAGCTAATCTATTGAACATATTCACAGCTAATCTATTGAACATATTCACAGCTAATCTATTGAACATATTCACAGCTAATCTATTGAACATATTCACAGCTAATCTATTGAACATATTCACAGCTAATCTATTGAACATATTCACAGCTAATCTATTGAACATATTCACAGCTAATCTATTGAACATATTCACAGCTAATCTATTGAACATATTCACAGCTAATCTATTGAACATATTCACAGCTAATCTATTGAACATATTCACAGTTAATCTATTGAACATATTCACAGCTAATCTATTGAACATATTCACAGCTAATCTATTGAACATATTCACAGTTAATCTATTGAACATATTCACAGCTAATCTATTGAACATATTCACAGCTAATCTATTGAACATATTCACAGCTAATCTATTGAACATATTCACGTCTAATCTATTGAACATATTCACAGCTAATCTATTGAACATATTCACAGCTAATCTATTGAACATATTCACGTCTAATCTATTGAACATATTCACAGCTAATCTATTGAACATATTCACAGCTAATCTATTGAACATATTCACAGCTAATCTATTGAACATATTCACAGCTAATCTATTGAACATATTCACAGCTAATCTATTGAACATATTCACAGCTAATCTATTGAACATATTCACAGCTAATCTATTGAACATATTCACAGCTAATCTATTGAACATATTCACAGCTAATCTATTGAACATATTCACAGCTAATCTATTGAACATATTCACAGCTAATCTATTGAACATATTCACAGCTAATCTATTGAACATATTCACAGCTAATCTATTGAACATATTCACAGCTAATCTATTGAACATATTCACAGCTAATCTATTGAACATATTCACAGCTAATCTATTGAACATATTCACAGCTAATCTATTGAACATATTCACAGCTAATCTATTGAACATATTCACAGCTAATCTATTGAACATATTCACAGCTAATCTATTGAACATATTCACAGGCTAATCTATTGAACATATTCACAGCTAATCTATTGAACATATTCACAGGCTAATCTATTGAACATATTCACGTCTAATCTATTGAACATATTCACAGGCTAATCTATTGAACATATTCACAGCTAATCTATTGAACATATTCACAGCTAATCTATTGAACATATTCACAGCTAATCTATTGAACATATTCACAGCTAATCTATTGAACATATTCACAGCTAATCTATTGAACATATTCACAGCTAATCTATTGAACATATTCACAGCTAATCTATTGAACATATTCACGTCTAATCTATTGAACATATTCACAGCTAATCTATTGAACATATTCACAGCTAATCTATTGAACATATTCACAGCTAATCTATTGAACATATTCACAGCTAATCTATTGAACATATTCACAGCTAATCTATTGAACATATTCACGTCTAATCTATTGAACATATTCACAGCTAAGCTATTGAACATATTCACAGCTAATCTATTGAACATATTCACAGCTAATCTATTGAACATATTCACGTCTAATCTATTGAACATATTCACAGCTAATCTATTGAACATATTCACAGCTAATCTATTGAACATATTCACAGCTAATCTATTGAACATATTCACAGCTAATCTATTGAACATATTCACAGCTAATCTATTGAACATATTCACAGCTAATCTATTGAACATATTCACGTCTAATCTATTGAACATATTCACAGCTAATCTATTGAACATATTCACAGCTAATCTATTGAACATATTCACAGCTAATCTATTGAACATATTCACAGCTAATCTATTGAACATATTCACAGCTAATCTATTGAACATATTCACAGCTAATCTATTGAACATATTCACAGCTAATCTATTGAACATATTCACAGCTAATCTATTGAACATATTCACAGCTAATCTATTGAACATATTCACAGCTAATCTATTGAACATATTCACAGCTAATCTATTGAACATATTCACAGCTAATCTATTGAACATATTCACAGCTAATCTATTGAACATATTCACAGCTAATCTATTGAACATATTCACAGCTAATCTATTGAACATATTCACAGCTAATCTATTGAACATATTCACAGCTAATCTAGATATCTTCGGGCCACTTCACCATTCGCCACCCGGTGGTTGTTGAAATTCAGTCACCTACCCGATGTGTCTATGTTATAGTCTTTCCTCTTCTACCCTGATATGTTTAGACATGCCACGATCACTATATGTTCTCCTCTCACCTGGAGTATAGAGGTAAGTCACAACTGCATGTAGTCTTTCCTGTTCTACCCTTATATGTTTAGACATACCACGATCACATATATTCTCCTCTCACCTGGAGTATAGAGGTAAGTCACACCTGCATGTAGTCTTTCCTCTTCTACCCTGATATGTTTAGACATACCACGATCACATATTTTCTCCTCTCGCCTGGAGTATTGAGGTAAGTCACAACTGCATGAAGTCTTTTCTCTTCTACGCTGATATGTGTAGACATGTCACAATCCTATATTTAAATATTGAGCACAACCCACTACTGGCAACGCCGATCGCATTCTGGTATGAACCTAAGGCCTATCCACGTCAATATGGAAGCACTATACTCGAGTTTCGCCCTCGTTTGAGCTCGTCAGTAGTGCATATCCCTGACCGGATCCGGAAACAGTCCCGGATCACGCGTGTGAAGCGGGTGTGTAACCACGCGGCACACACTGGACACACCAAATTATCACAACAGAATATCACAACGCTACCCATCGTAGGCTATGCTCAAGATTGCCCAATCGCCGCGACCGACGTCCGTCAATCGATGGGACCCGAACGATCAGGACTTCTCACTGGCAAGGAACACCAGGCCTCCTAAATCCAGTGAGCAATAATCAATTGATTATGTGGTTGTTTCGGGATTTGAAATTTAAATATTGAGCACAACCCACTACTGGCAACGCCGATCGCATTCTGGTATGAACCTAAGGCCTATCCACGTCAATATGGAAGCACTATACTCGAGTTTCGCCCTCGTTTGAGCTCGTCAGTAGTGCATATCCCTGACCGGATCCGGAAACAGTCCCGGATCACGCGTGTGAAGCGGGTGTGTAACCACGCGGCACACACTGGATACACCAAATGATCACAACAGAATATCACATACCAGAATACCAGAATGCGATCGGCGTTGCCACTAGTGGGTTGTGCTCAATATTTAAATTTCAAATCCCGAAACAACCACATAATCAATTGATTATTGCTCACTGGATTTAGGAGGCCTGGTGTTCCTTGCCAATGAGAAGTCCTGATCGTTCGGGTCCCATAGATTGACGGACGTCGGTCGCGGCGATTGGGCAATCTTGAGCATAGCCTACGATGGGTAGCGTTGTGATATTCTATTGTGATAATTTGGTGTGTCCAGTGTGTGCCGCGTGGTTACACACCCGCTTCACACGCGTGATCCGGGACTGTTTCCGGATCCGGTCAGGGATATGCACTACTGACGAGCTCAAACGAGGGCGAAACTCGAGTATAGTGCTTCCATATTGACGTGGATAGGCCTTAGGTTCATACCAGAATGCGATCGGCGTTGCCAGTAGTGGGTTGTGCTCAATATTTAAATTTCAAATCCCGAAACAACCACATAAACAATCCTATATATTTTCTCCTCTCACTTGGAGTACAGAGGTAAATCACAACTGTATGTGGTCTTTCCTCTTCTGCTCTGATATCCTGTATATTTTCTCCTCTCACCTGGAGTACAGAGGTATGTCACAACTGCATTTAGTCCCGCCTCTTCTACCCTACGATGTGATAGCAGGTGGCGCAGTGGCTGGCATTCTGGCCTGGCGGTCCCACGGTCATGTGTTTGAATTTGGGATATGGAGGCAAGTGATCGTGGTTATAGTTGTTCCTCTCATACACTGGGATATGGAGGAAGTCATCGTGGGTATAGTTGTTCCTCTCATACACTGAGGATATGGAGGCAAGTCATCGTGGGTATAGTTGTTCCTCTCATACACTGGGATATGGAGGCAAAGTCATCGTGGGTATAGTTGTTCCTCTCATACACTGGGATATGGAGGCAAGTCATCGTGGGTATAGTTGTTCCTCTCATACACTGGGATATGGAGGCAAGTCATCGTGGGTATAGTTGTTCCTCTCATACACTGGGATATGGAGGCAAGTCATCGTGGGTATAGTTGTTCCTCTCATACACTGAGATATGGAGGCAAATCATCGTTGGTATAGTTGTTCCTCTCATACACTGAGATATGGAGGCAAGTCATCGTTGGTATAGTTGTTCCTCTCATACACTGAGATATGGAGGCAAATCATCGTTGGTATAGTTGTTCCTCTCTTACACTGAGATATGGAGGCAAATCATCGTGGGTATAGTTGTTCCTCTCATACACTGAGATATGGAGGCAAATCATCGTTGGTATAGTTGTTCCTCTCATACACTGAGATATGGAGGCAAATCATCGTGGGTATAGTTGTTCCTCTCATACACTGAGATATGGAGGCAAATCATCGTGGGTATAGTTGTTCCTCTCATACACTGAGATATGGAGGCAAATCATCGTGGGTATAGTTGTTCCTCTCATACACTGAGATATGGAGGCAAATCATCGTTGGTATAGTTGTTCCTCTCATACACTGAGATATGGAGGCAAATCATCGTTGGTATAGTTGTTCCTCTCATACACTGGGATATGGAGGCAAATCATCGTGGGTATAGTTGTTCCTCTCATACACTGAGATATGGAGGCAAATCATCGTTGGTATAGTTGTTCCTCTCATACACTGGGATATGGAGGCAAATCATCGTTGGTATAGTTGTTCCTCTCATACACTGAGATATGGAGGCAAATCATCGTTGGTATAGTTGTTCCTCTCATACACTGAGATATGGAGGCAAATCATCGTTGGTATAGTTGTTCCTCTCATACACTGAGATATGGAGGCAAATCATCGTGGGTATAGTTGTTCCTCTCATACACTGAGATATGGAGGCAAATCATCGTTGGTATAGTTGTTCCTCTCATACACTGAGATATGGAGGCAAATCATCGTTGGGTATAGTTGTTCCTCTCATACACTGAGATATGGAGGCAAATCATCGTTGGTATAGTTGTTCCTCTCATACACTGAGATATGGAGGCAAGTCATCGTGGGTATAGTTGTTCCTCTCATACACTGAGATATGGAGGCAAATCATCGTTGGTATAGTTGTTCCTCTCATACACTGAGATATGGAGGCAAATCATCGTGGGTATAGTTGTTCCTCTCATACACTGAGATATGGAGGCAAATCATCGTTGGTATAGTTGTTCCTCTCATACACTGAGATATGGAGGCAAATCATCGTTGGTATAGTTGTTCCTCTCATACACTGAGATATGGAGGCAAATCATCGTTGGTATAGTTGTTCCTCTCATACACTGAGATATGGAGGCAAATCATCGTGGGTATAGTTGTTCCTCTCATACACTGAGATATGGAGGCAAATCATCGTGGGTATAGTTGTTCCTCTCATACACTGAGATATGGAGGCAAATCATCGTGGGTATAGTTGTTCCTCTCATACACTGAGATATGGAGGCAAATCATCGTGGGTATAGTTGTTCCTCTCATACACTGAGATATGGAGGCAAATCATCGTGGGTATAGTTGTTCCTCTCATACACTGAGATATGGAGGCAAATCATCGTGGGTATAGTTGTTCCTCTCATACACTGGGATATGGAGGCAAATCATCGTGGGTATAGTTGTTCCTCTCATACACTGGGATATGGAGGCAAATCATCGTGGGTATAGTTGTTCCTCTCATACACTGAGATATGGAGGCAAATCATCGTGGGTATAGTTGTTCCTCTCATACACTGGGATATGGAGGCAAATCATCGTGGGTATAGTTGTTCCTCTCATACACTGGGATATGGAGGCAAATCATCGTGGGTATAGTTGTTCCTCTCATACACTGGGATATGGAGGCAAAGTCATCGTGGTATAGTTGTTCCTCTCATACACTGGGATATGGAGGCAAGTCATCGTGGGTATAGTTGTTCCTCTCATACACTGAGATATGGAGGCAAGTCATCGTGGGTATAGTTGTTCCTCTCATACACTGGGATATGGAGGCAAATCATCGTGGGTATAGTTGTTCCTCTCATACACTGAGATATGGAGGCAAATCATCGTTGGTATAGTTGTTCCTCTCATACACTGGGATATGGAGGCAAATCATCGTGGGTATAGTTGTTCCTCTCATACACTGGGATATGGAGGCAAATCATCGTGGGTATAGTTGTTCCTCTCATACACTGGGATATGGAGGCAAATCATCGTGGGTATAGTTGTTCCTCTCATACACTGGATATGGAGGCAAAGTCATCGTGGGTATAGTTGTTCCTCTCATACACTGGGATATGGAGGCAAGTCATCGTGGTATAGTTGTTCCTCTCATACACTGGGATATGGAGGCAAGTCAGGTGTGTATAGTTGTTCCTCTCATACACTGGATATGGAGGCAAGTGATCGTGTATAGTTGTTCCTCTCATACACTGGGATATGGAGGCAAATCATCGTGGTATAGTTGTTCCTCTCATACACTGAGATATGGAGGCAAGTCATCGTGTATAGTTGTTCCTCTCATACACTGGATATGGAGGCAAATCATCGTGTATAGTTGTTCCTCTCATACACTGGGATATGGAGGCAAGTATCGTGTATAGTTGTTCCTCTCTACACTGGATATGGAGCAAGTATGTGGTAAGTTGTTCCTCTCATACACTGGGATATGGAGGCAAATACGTGTATAGTTGTTCCTCTCCTACACTGGATATGAGCAAGTAGTGGGTAAGTTGTTCCTCTCTACACTGGGTATGAGGCAAATCGTGGGATAGTTGTTCCTCTCTACACTGGGTATGAGGAAATGGGGGTAGTGTATAGTTGTTCCCTCTCCTACACTGGGGTATAAAGACAAGTGGGGGTAGTGTATAGTTGTTTCTCTCCTACACTGGGGTATAAAGACAAGTGGGGGTAGTGTATAGTTGTTCCTCTCCTACACTGGGGTATAAAGACAAGTGGGGGTAGTGTATAGTTGTTCCTCTCCTACACTGGGGTATAAAGACAAGTGGGGGTAGTGTATAGTTGTTCCTCTCCTACACTGGAATATAGAAACAAGAGAGGGTCGTGTAAAGTTGTCCCTCTCCTACACTGGGGTATAGAGACAAGTGAGGGCCGTGAATAGTTGTTCCTCTCCTACACTACAACATAGAGCTCTTGCAAGTGGTTTAGTAAAACCAGCACAGAGCTGGCTGTCCCCCGAGGTATGGTACAGGGTATCCCTTTATACGCATCACCGCGGCCATAACCATAACTGTCCCCTGTGTCTGTAGCCGAAGTTACCACACCAGGTTTTCAACGTCGGTTAGTTTTCCTTGTTCTATTTTGGGGAGTAATGTGTTCAAACTCTCATTTACATATCGCACGTGGGGAGTCTTGATTGGTTACACTGAGGTCTGCGGGAAACCTCACAAGGGATGTAACTTAGAACTCTCACGGCAGAAGGTCGGTGTTCTGCCGCTGTAACAGAGGACACCCGGTTATAAACTACCTGCTGTCATTGGCTAATTAATACTCGTCAAGCAGACTCGGAACCTCACACATACATTATGTTAAATAGTTGCATGTTTTTCGTTTAAACGTGAGGATTCTACTGGCACCTGGCCGTCGATAGTTTGTGACACTGTTTAAATAAAAAAGCATAATATCCTCTATGATGGGTAGCGTTGTGATGTTCTGTTGTGATAATTTGGTGTGTCCAGTGTGTGTCGCGTGGTTACACACCCGCTTCACACGCGTGATCCGGGACTGTTTCCGGATCCGGTCAGGGATATGCACTACTGACGAGCTCAAACGAGGGCGAAACTCGAGTATAGTGCTTCCATATTGACGTGGATAGGCTTTAGGTTCATACCAGAATGCGATCAGAGTTGCCAGTAGTGGGTTGTGCTCAATATTTAAATTTCAAATCCCGAAACAACCACATAATTAACACCAATACGTCTGGAACAAGACAAGCTGCAGAAGCTGCCGGATCAACAAAGCAATAAAGTTACTGTCCACCTATCGTACTCGTAGTTTCGATCCCAGACCAGTTGCCGACTAAGGTTTAGGGCATTTCCTCGCAATAGATAATAAAGCAAAGGCAAACTACTGAGCGTAATCTTGCCAAGAAATCAACGACAGTGGTAAAATGCTGGTGTTGACAGCGATGTCCTGTAAAGGATATGCGAAAAAAAGGATAAGGCTTGTACCCTCCCGATTGCCCTTCTCCGCCCCAAGCCATTTGCACAATGTATGGTGTCGGATTTGGTAATCATCATCTAACATTTGGCTCTAACAGAAAGCAGGTAGTACCGTCTTTGATGTTTCAGTTTTCTAGCTAAGCATCCCCCCCCCCCCCCCCCCCCCCCCGGCATAAAGATTTTGGGCAACACGTTGGCTTTTATCGTGCATGTCTTTTCTATTGTTGCGGTTCCTTGTCAGATTTTGCTTTCAGTCGTGTTCCTGTATGAAGGAGGCGTGGCAGATAAGTTACCAGGTTGACTCCTGACATAGGTGTGGCAGTTGTATGTTTACAAAACTCTTTATCTTCTAATACAGTGGTTCTCACCATTGTTTTTTTTTATTCCTCCATACTGTACTTCTCGCCCTTCTGAATTATGCAAAGAACACCATGGACAGCCAGAAAGACCAATGAACAAGTCCTTCAAGAAACAAATGAAGATCGTAAACTGATCAGAGACATTAGACGTAGACAGTCACAATTTTTTGGACATGTTATGAGAAGAAATGATTTGGAGAACTTGGTGACAACTGGTAAGATCGAGGGAAACAGACCAAGGGGAAGACCTAGAAACAAGTATCTGGATGGCTTGGCCTTGTGGCATGGTCGAGACAGAAACACGGAACTGATCCACGACTCTGGTGATCGAGTGAGATGGCAGAACATGACCGCCCACGCTTACCGGATGGCACATGATGGATGGATGGAGGCCCGCAAATCACGTTTTATGTAGGCGTCTAGACTTGTTCTAGTATGTGTTATTAAATTTAGCTTCCATTTTTGCGTATACTGTGTAGGGAGGAAGGGGGGGGGGGGGTTATAGGGAGGAAATACGAAAGGGGCTTAATGAAGATATGAAAATATGGTGAAGGGGTGCAGGGACCAAAAAAGGTTGAGAACCATTGTTCTAATATATCAGCCCTTCCCTAATCTCTTGAATTGTGCGTTTATTAACCCCCTAAACCACAATAACATTCTAGCAAACTCCTGAACGTAATATTGCTCAGAAAATCACAAACAGCGAACACATACTGGGGTTGATTGCGGCATCCTATAAAAAGACACAAGTAATTATTTGTTTGTTTTAATGACTTTTTAAAATGACTTTAAAACCGCTTCGTCAGGCTTATTACTAAAAACTATGCATGAGCCTGGCTGATCAATAAGGTAGTCATCGATTTGGTATGAATGAATCAATACTTTCTATTTCACACTCGCTCAACGTGTGGCAACTCGTTCGGTCGTGGTATATCGATACGTGTAGATTCAAACACACGAATGTCGCGCTAGGAAGCCAAGGGCCGGGAGTGTGTCCTGTCGGTCTCAGTTTGGTTTTATGCCTTGTGTCGCTCACGTTCTCTCGTGCCAGGAGGGGCGTCGTCTGAATTGGTCATAACTGAAGCCCACCCGTCCGTGTTTCACCGTGTCCTGGTCGTTATGGGTTACTTATGGGTCCCCTGTCTGATCTGCCACATTAACTCTTTACCGTCCTTTCTGCTTACATTCATTACAAGAGCTAGCTGGATCCCCTTTTAGGACGTCACAATCAACCCCAGCATCCAAGTGCTCCTGCTCATAGATCACTCAAGCAGATTCTCAACACGGTAAACGAATTCGGTAGCTCCCATGAGGACCCACATGTCACTCAAATGTCACCCATAACGTAAATAAAATATCACTCAAATGTCACTCAAATGTCGCCCAAAATGTAAGTAAAATGTCACTAAAATGTGCGTATATGAGAACCGCACATGCAACCACACACGGTTTTATGCGGGTATTTTGTCCAACATTTCCCCACAACTTTGTCTGGGCCGTGGTTTGTCCGGCCTACTCATGTAGACTGCTCACTGGTGAGCGACTGGCCGAGTGGCTAGAAAGCCGGACTCTCCTTCGGGAGACCCGGGTTCGATCCCTCGGTAAGGTGTGGGATTTATTTCTGTCGGGGCAAAAAGAAAATTCTAACCTGCACAGTTCACGGCGACTTCACTAGCCAGGCGGCCTTAATACCTCAGGCTCAAGACCTCCCTGCCAAATACCGCAAGGTAATATATTGGCAGTAAATGACAGTTTTTGACACGTGACATTGTCTTCCAACCTTAAGCTGCCTAAGATGGCGTAGAGTCCATGGACTAACCTTAATCTTAATGGTCGAGGTGGGTGTGTCGGGGAGGTGGGGTGCGTAATACGTCATTTACTATCAATAGGAATAGTTACCATAACGCAAGATACGTTGTTCTAGTTTCGTCAAGCCTGTGGCTCAGTACATCCGACTTCGACAGACTTGTTTTCGAATCTTCTTTCCCTAGTCTTTGGTGTCCCCAGTTTACCTACAAGGCTCTCGGGCCAACACAATGTGATGAAGCTATCACAGCACAGACTTATAGCAAGAAACTTCTACGGGGCAATTATTATCTGTTATGTTAGAAACGGGCGTGTGGAGTAGGCTGTCGTAAACTGCCTTGTGTAGGTACACGGGGTCTGGGGTTATCTGAACGTGTAAGTACACCAATCATAGAGTGATCATAAAGTTATCATACAGTTATCATAAAGTTGTCATAACGTTATCGAAAAGTTATCATATAGTAATCATAAAGTAGTCATACAGTGGTCATAAAGTTATCGTAAAGTAATCATAAAGTTATCAAACAGTTGTCATAACGTTATCTTAAAGTTATCATATAGTAATCATAAAGAAGTCATACAGTGGTCATAAAGTTATCGTAAAGTAATCATAAAGTAGTCATAAAGTTATAAAGTAATCATAATGTTATAAATTCATCTCATCTCATCATGTTCCTCTTGTACCTTGCGGTGTCGAGGTGAAGTATAAACTTCGTGAGAGTGCCCAATTATGGGCTTCATATATCGATATTCCCATGGACTCTGCTATTCCCTTCGTCCAACGTTTACTTGGTCGGCCTCTTCCTCTGATTCCATCTGGTGTGTACATCATTGCTTGTTGTGGTATGCTGTTGACTGGTAACCTACTTGCATGGCCAAACCATTTGACTTGCAAAAATCTAGTGCTGCTTTAACCCCCACTTTAGTCCTGATTTCTTCATTTCTGATCTTATCTCTTCTTGATATGTTGAGTATTCTTCTCAGAAACCTCATTTCTGTTGTCGTGATTTTTCTTTTCTCTTTTTCTGTCATTGTCCAGGTTTGGCATTGGTAGCATAGAGTTGGTAGGAAGATTGTGTTGTAAAGTGCTTTCTTAGTAGTTACTGATACATGTTTGTTCTTTAGTATTGGTGCCATTTGTCCAATGAGTTGATTTGCCTTATTGCACCTATTTTCGATCTCGTCTTCTGATCTGCCATTTGATAATATTATACTTCCTAGGTACTTGAAACTCTTTACTTGTTTCAAGGGATGTTCGTTTAGGTGAATTGTTGTTGTTTGTTTTTCTTTAGTTATAGTCATTACCTCTGTTTTGCTTCTGTTAATTTTCATGTTATGTTCCCTACACATTTCGTTTAGGCTATTCATGTGGTCTTGTAATTCAGCTTCTGATTTTGCTATTAGTGCTTGGTCGTCGGCAAACAGGAGTTCTCTAATGGTTAGATTTGCAGATGGCTCTTCTTCTGTGTTCTCGTCATGCGGTATTCTTGCTGTCTCTGCTTACCTGGTTTTTTTTACATATGTTGTCTATATATGTTATGAACAAGAGAGGGGACAGGGCACAACCTTGTCGTACTCCAGATCTTATGATGAAGGTTCTAAACTTATAAACTAATAATAAAGTTATTATAAGTAGTCATAAAGTTATCATAAAAATTGTCATAAAGGTGTCATAAAGTTACCGTAAGTTGCAATTAAGTTATCATAAAGTTAAAGTACACTTTCATCACTACGTATCAGATATAACTGTTCTTATCTCCACACACACAATAGATGTTCTCGATGGTTCTTGAGTGCCCCTGCTACGTCTATTCACATAACCAGGGTGTCTGCCATGTCTGTGTCCTTCTTCATGTGGGCCCACCGCCGCCACTGCTTCCAGGAATCGTGCCTTTCATAACTTGTCTCTCCAAGTCAGTGTGACATTGCAAAAATAAACACCCTAACCTGCGCAGTTCGCCGAGATTGCATTAGCCAGGCGGCCTTAATTCCTCAAGCTCAAAACCCCGCTGTCTTACACCGCAAGGTACTATATTGGCAGTAAATTACAGTGTTTTTTGACACTGCCAAGCTAAAATTAGGTTTGGACCAGACATAGTGCACAGTCAAATGAACAAGTATTATAATGTTAATCGTATGTACAAAAGGGAGGTCACATCCTTCGGCACTGAATCGGTTCATATTTCCAAAGTACGTCAGTTTCCGAGACAGGATGTTGTTCATGCGCAGTTTTCTTCGTGATTCAGATCTCGTAGAGTGTCAGTGTGTTCATTCTTCTATGTTCAGATCTCTTAGAGTGTCATCGTGTTCATTATTCTATGTTCAGATCTCTTAGAGTGTCGTCGTGTTCATTATTCTATGTTCAAAACCTCTTAGAGTGTCATCGTGTTCATTATTCTATGTTCAGATCTCTTAGAGTGTCAGTGTGTTCATTATTCTATGTGCAAATCTCTTAGAGTGTCATTGCGTTCATTATTCTATGTTCAGATCTCTTAGAGTGTCATTGCGTTCATTCTTCTATGTTCAAATCTCTTAGAGTGTCAGTGTGTTCATTCTTCGAGGTTCAGATTTCTTAGAGTGTCAGTGTGTTTATTCTTCCAGATTCAGATCTCTTAGAGTGTCAGTGTGTTTATTCTTCCAGATTCAGATCTCTTAGAGTGTCAGTGTGTTCATAATTCTATGTTCAGATCTCTTAGAGTGTCAGTGTGTTCATTATTTTATGTTCAGATCTCTTAGAGTATCAGTGTATTCATTATTCTATGTTCAAATCTCTTAGAGTGTCATTGTGTTCATTATTCTATGTTGAGATCTCTTAGAGTGTCATTGTGTTCATTATTCTATGTTCAGATCTCTGAGAGTGTCATTGTGTTCATTCTTCGAGGTTCAAATCTCTTTGAGTGTCAGTGTGTTTATTCTTCGATGTTCAGATCTCTTAGAGTGTCAGTGTGTTCATTCTTCGATGTTCAAATCTCTTAGAGTATCAGTGTGTTCATTCTTCTATGTTTAGAGTGTCAGTGTGTTTATTCTTCGATGTTCAGATCTCTTAGAGTGTCAGTGTGTTCATTCTTCTATGTTAATATATCTTAGAGTGTCAATGTATTCATTCTTCGAGGTTCAGATCTCTTAGAGTGTCAGTGTGTTTACTCTTCGAATTTCAAATGTCATGGAGTTTCAGTATGTTTATTCTTCCAGGTTCAGATCCCGTGGAGTGTCAGTGTGTTTATTTTTCTAGGTCCTCGATGTTGTCAAGTGCTGTACTCTAACACGCTAGTACAAAAGTCCCGGATGTTCTGCAGATTTTTTCAAGGAAGCAGATAGACGCATATATATATATATATATTTACGAAAGAAGAAGTATTAGATACACTATAAAGGCCCCAAATACATCGAAATCGATATAGTCGATGATTGAACGGGGCCATTCGTCTCAAGAGTTGGAGTTGGAGAGGTTGGAATTTTGCAGTGATTACGAAATCGCCCACGTGTTGTCGTGACCTATAAGGGAAGCAACCAATAGTACCACTGTGGCCTATATATAACCGGCATGTCGGAAGAGGTGACTAAACAATCCAACTTTGTTTTCAATGAGTCACAAACACTGGGCACGCAGACCTGTCTTACATTCGGCCCTTCCAACCACTCATCTGACTCATCTTTCGTACATCTATTGTGCATGTTAATTCAGATTTTTTTCAAGAAACTGTCAAATGCGTGCTGTGAACATTAACAATGCATATTACCATGTTGTGCGACATGCTGGCAGGCAGATAAAACATAAGAAATCAATGGGGAGAATCGTTGAGGCCACTAAGACAATTATTACATAAATAAACACACATAGCATTATTTGGCGCTCACAGAAGGAGAAGAAGGAAGTAGAGACTAGAAGACGCACTAGACAACATACAATTTGAAAGCTATAGTTACCGACCGGGATCGAGTGTCTAGTTGGTCGTGCGTCGAAGTACACTTGTTCCTGCAGCGTGGCGCCGTCGTCATTTGGAGGCGATAGGTTCGATCCCGGTCGGTAACTATAGCTTTCAAATTTTATGTTGTCTAGTGCGTCTTCTAGTCTCTTTTTCCTTCTTCTCCTTCTATGAGCGCCAAATAATACTATGTGTGTTTATTTATGTAATTGGCAGGCAGATAGACATACACACATATACTCACACATGCATACATACCTGCCTGTCTGTCTATCTACCTATCTACCTGCTGCCTGCCTATCTATCTGCTGCCAGCCTGCCTAACTGCCTGCCAGCCTACCTACCTGCCTGCCTGCCCGCAAGCCTACCTACCTGCCTGCCTGCCTGCCTGCCTGCCAGCTTACCTGTGTGCCTGTCTGCCTACCTACCTACCTGCCTGGCTGCCTACCTACCTATACCACACATATTCATACACAGATTCATCATTTACACAAACTCTCACAGTTCTACACCCATTCTATAACACACAAATACACGCTCTCGTATACACATATATCAATCTCTTTTCCTTTCTCTGTGTCTCCCCCCTTCTCTCTCTCTCTCTCTCTCTCTCTCTCTCTCTATCTCTCTCTCTCTCTCTCTCTCTCTCTCTCTCTCTTTCTGTGTGTGTGTGTCTCTGTCTCTGTTTATCTATCCTATCTCTCTCTTTCTCCGTCTTTATCCCACCTCTCTCTTTTTCTCCCTTTCTCCCTCTCTCTGAGTACTTATTACCTTCCCCCTTAATAAATAATAACAATAATAATAATAATAATAATAATAATACCATAGTCTTGCAGCCAGTCTCCTTTTGATGGACCAGTAAATGCCCCATAGCTACGAGTAATAACAATTGCCGCATTATTTATTAATATTACCGAGGCGTATGGTATTGATTTTTGCTTTTCCCCCCATGCCGTTAAAATGCATATCTTTTATATTGTTGCTGTTCTCAGTTAGTCTCGAATGATGTGTGGATGAAATAATGTATGAAAGAGAGTGATAAAAGGCAGAACGTTAGACGGGCCTGCGTGCCCAGTTCTTAACCCTTTAAAAATAAAGTTTGTTCGTTCGTTCATTCGTTTAGTTTAGTTTAGTTTATATTAGTTTAGTTTAGTTTAGTTTAGTTTAGTCGATGGATCAACATCACGGCACACGGGTGCAACCCATAAGTGCTCCGTTCTCCTCCTAACTCAAACCTGAGTCTGGAGAAACTCAGCTCAGTGCACGAACTCCGTAGCTCCGGTGAGGATCCTGAAATACTTTAGGTAGATTTTAAACTCGAAATTTTGCCCGGGCAGCGCCGTTAGGCTACTCTTTTTCGATTTCCAACTGCCAATAGATTTTTTACGTGCGCAACAATACACACGGGTGTCCGATCTCACTACGCAGAGACCAGAGGAAATCTTATTACTAGAAGTCCACGAGAAAAAATCCCGGTCCTCACCGGGGCTTGAACCCGGGACCTCCAGCACTCGAGGCCCGTTCATTCGTTCTCGGGGTCTCTTGACGTAAACCCAGCTTCTTCAATCCGTACAAAATCTTAGCTGCAAAATCCACCCCACCAGTAGCCTGTTTCTTATAGGGCGTGGTGTGAGTTTGGTGAGGACCTGTGCTCTAGAGGGAGACGAAAGTCAGAAGAGGATGGCGACATGGTCCAAGACTCAGATCCGGACGTTGCCCAGGAGAGATTCATGTTCTCGGGCATTTTATTATTATGTACCCACTGGTGTTGTATAGGGTGTATTTTTAACGAATGTGCAGTGTTTGAAAATATTGCCGGTCCAAGTTCTGTATTCACCCTCTGTGAAGTTCATGCAACATAATAGGTAAATACAAAACTTGGACCGCAATCTTTTTCAAACACTGCACAGTCATTAAAAACATCCTATACGATAGGCTCTTAGCTGATTCAGCGGCCAACAACAAGTAGGTGTGGACCAAACATGCCACACAATCAAATGAACTAGTTACAAGTTAGTTGCATATCCTTTACAGGACGTAGCAGTCAACCCCAGCATGTTTTGGGTGATCGTGATTCCCTGGCAAGTTTTACATTCGGTAGTTTGCCATTGCTTTCCGAACTCAAGGCAGTCTGCTGCCAAATTACCCGCAGCTGTATTTCGAGCGCGGAATCCGGGAATACGAATTGCATGCGATATCCTTCGCCACGTTGCCGGTAATTTACATTATAACGAACAAGTATTATAATGTAAATTTCCGTTCACTGAGCATTGAAATTATGGAAGATGCACAAAACAAAACAAATCAAATAGCATGATGACTCAAGTATGGCGGTATATCGTTCCTATGCCCAGATAGGAGGTGATATATGGCAATGTATTATCATTCGTCACTGAATCATTTAGTGTAAAGTACACCCGTCCCGACCTTTATCTCAAAGTTCCAGATGTGCACACAAACTCAAGCCATGGAGTGTGTTTAATGTGAACCCGGGGTTTGCGATATCATCTGCGACTTTTGGGCCACCTATATGAGTGTTGAATACTCCCAAAAAAGTCTTGAACTGACGTTTGATAGGTCAAGAATGCCACATACTAGGTCTTGAGTTTATAACTTTACAAAACTAGTTCTCCTCCCACTCGTCGTGTTCTTTTTCTAATTTAGATCAGTCGGGTATGTATCTACACGTAAGTAGTTATATATGATGCCTACTCCCCCCAAAATTGTGGTGCCGCGTGGTGCGCACCACGTGGTGCTCGTGGTGCTGGCACCACAGTGGTGCTGTGTGGTGTCTAGTGGTGGGAGTATGTGGTGCGGTGGTGCTGGGTGTATGTGGTGCCTGTGGAGTGTGTCTTTGGCTTGTTAAGCTCGTTGTTTTTGGCGGGTAAAATTTTTTTAAAAAGAAAAAAGTCTGATCTAATGAGCTGGAGGCTCATCATGTGTGTATGTGGCCAGGGTGGAGTGGAAGGAGCCGGCGTAAATAGTAAGCGCAAAGAAGGTGGTGGTCCGGTGGTGCGACGTGTATAGTGACGTCATCGGTCCCTCGTAGTTGTATGTTTGGGCTGTTAGGGTCGAATTTTTGGTGGAAAAGTATGGTCTAAGGGGTAGCGGGGGTATTAGGGATGATGTCTCCGCACCTCCTTGTCGCATCTTTACCATGTTAAGATCGCTGTTTTGGCAGGAAAAGTATGTTTTTTTAATTAAATTAAAATAATTTAATTTTTTTTTTTAAATTTTTAATTTAAAAAAATATTTCAATGGAAAATAAAAGATATTGGTTAATAGTGGTTAGTGGGCGGGGCATAAAATCTATTATCAAACGGTGTTAGCTCATTAAATGAAAATCTTAAAAAGAGTAAAGATGGCCGCTAGTTCGTGTTGTAGTGGTATGGCTTAGTGTTATTTGATGTTAAGGGGTGGGTGAGTGAAAGCGTATCTCGATGAGTGCTTCCAAACAATATCATCATAGGTATCAGATCGTTAAAGAGAAACCTTAAAGAAACATGTCAAGATGACCGGCGGTGTCCTCCGTAGGTGCCGGGTTCGAATCCCAGTGGGGAGGTCGAGCGGGGTAGAAGAAATATTGATAATGTCGTTGTTACTTAGTTGTGATGGCGATATCTGGTGGTAGTAATAGGCTATGTGCAGCAAAGGAGAGGTGGTGTGTTGGTTGAAGCTTAGGTGGTGCCCCAGACGAGATGACAGGGTCGAATCTCGGTGCTGTGCCACTGGTAAGGGTAATAGGCGCCAGCGTGTGGGGTGTCTAGCTGGTCATACGGGTTAGGATTAGGGACAGTCTGTCTCTCCGTATCGCTGTGTCCACAAGTCCAAGGGGAAAACAGGCAGCCGATTTCACCTTTGTACCTACGAGTCACAAAATATAACCTAACTTAAAAATCAGAATATGATTCATAACCTCAACAGGTGTTGCCAAAAATCAATACTCATTTTCATAACGGCTAATCCAGGGGCTTATCGTCGTCGTAATGAAGTAGGTGGTTTATTAATGTTATTGATGTATCCGCCATGGCAAATAGTTCGCAAGATTAATAAAAGTTCATATAAATGTCGATAGAGGATTAAGAGCTTAACACCTATTGTCGGGCCATCCACAAAAAATCAATACCGCCACGCTAGATTCTTCTCATAATTGCGACCAGTGGCTTATAGATATAACCATTATTGCAGACACAGTTGTGTGCAGACTAATCTAACAGGTCACAGGTCTATGCCGTATCGACAAAAACGGTGAATAAATACTGTAGAATATTCACTGTACAAAGCAGTCTCTACCAGCCGATCAGATCGGGGAAACCAGACAAGACAACCTTTTGTTACGAGTCCACAACAGTAGATATCGTGTATAAAACGACCATCCTGTGTCAGGCAGAAGGACCTCTTTTTGACAACACCAAAACAGATCTCATCAAGTAGCAAGTCGCTAATTGTAAGTTGGATGTCGATAAATCTTTCACATTTTCATTATGTTTCTTCATGTCGACACAACACTAACCTAACAAAAGAAAAACCTAGTATAATACAGGGGGATATATAGGACTAGATGCATATAACTGATGAGGAAACAATAAAACATTGTCTTAATATTTCATATGAGGTTATGTCTCCCTTCTCTCACTTTTCTATGTCCGAGTCGTCCTGGGGCTACCGAGTAAAGCCAAAGAACACCTCGACATCAATATAACATAAACCGGTGTCGAAAAGCAGCATAGGCGCGTGTAAAAGTTCATCACATTGTCCGACTAAGCCTTTCTCATAGTCATAGGGGAGAGATGTGATCACCGACGCTAGTCAGGGCAATGCGTCCTACGACAGTTAATATAATGCGTGAAGTCAAATTTGCGACTGCAAAATATGTTTTCATGTCATATGTATATAAGAAGCTATATACAGGTGCTTTCTAAGGACAAATTTCCTCATGTCACGGTGTAAAAATTACAGATGTCGCTTAAATTTATACATTAAGAGGGGGAAAAAAGTCTGTTGTAGACACGGTATTTCATATTTTCTTGTGGGACTTGGTCATTTGTTGTTCTATCTTGTCATGGTATGTATATTTTCCACACATCTCCACTGATGTTTTTAATTTGTCTACCCATTGTCCTCGCTTCATATTCATACAATAGTATAGGTTATATGTAGTGATTAAACACTCTTTTTCTCCTTGTAATTGACATCTTTATATTAGTCATGTTTTCCACCTTACCAAAGACTATCTTCAACATATCGAACATTGGTCTATCCTCTCAAAGACAACTTCTTCTTGTAGTCTCTTGGCTACATTTTCCCCTTGTCAAGCTTCATGTCTCTACTCGTCTGTATTAGTGTGTTAGAAGTAAACCAACATCACATAAGACAACCATATATTACCACAATGTATACAAAAAAGAAGCAATACACATAGACACAGTATATAAATATAGTACTAAATAGACAGTAGTTTAAAGAATTCAAGTATTTTATTACAAGGTAAATTACACAAATTAAATACAATGATTTGTATAAAATATCACACACCCGTGTTACATTAGCAAATAAGTACAAAACACAAGGGAATGAATACGTTGGTGTATTAGTTACATACAAATGGACCATACAACACACCGGCACGTCCGCTATGGGACCTAACTCGTGTGAAGGTATGTCTGTAACAAACAGAATTGTGTGTGGGGTAATAACTACGATGTCTGTCTTTCATCATGTATCTGACCTGTTTGCGTACCACCGCAAGGTTTCGTTCACTTGTGGTCTACAACCAATCAGGTTAATTGTCTTAGAATTTACCCACATTTTATGTTAGACAAGTATTGATTGGGTGTCAACTATGCGGTAGGCGGGGCTTACCCTATGTTATATATATCCAACTCACCACATTTCACTCACTTTGTGATGTACGCAAGAACGACGAAAGATTGGATCTTCAGTTTTGTGGTTATTAGGTGACTATGTGCCTTCAAGTATAGAAAGCTTGTCAGTCACCGTTTTGTTTCAGTATTCACGGACTATCAGCCATATACGGACATATGGATTTAGCGTCTCTTTCTTCCAGTTCTTAGACATTCACAACTGCCTTGGAAGATTTATCAACCAGATTCTTACCCAGACGCATCCGAAGTGTAAGCAACCTCATTATTCTGCCATAGTTTACAACGTCATCTGTAAAGAATTCATCGGCGCTTGAAACAAAGACAGAGAAAACGTGCTCGGGATTGATACGGTTTACTAGACTAGTGAACATACATCTTGTTGTTTGAGTATTTGACTTTCCTATCTAGCCAACATCGTGTCAGCTACCTTTGGTGAAAGATAGAAACTAAATATATTCAACGCTATATTCATCGGCTCGCTGTGAACGTGTGTCAAGTCGACTGTTGCTTGTCTCAGTATCAAGTCGCTAGTGAACATGCCTAAAAATACAAAGATGTCAACTAGGCAATCATCTGAGAACCACTTATGTGCAACTTGTGGGAAAGGTTTCACTGAAAGGCGCAGTCTGCTTCGCCATACTCGGACCAGTCACAGTACCAAGGAGCAAGTGTATTCGTGTCACACTTGTGGTCATAAGTTTAACAGTAAAGACAATCTACAACGCCACATTACAAAGGAACACACTACACCAGGAGTATCACCCAGTGTAATACCAGCAGACGCTTCAACACCCGCTTCAGCAACACTACGTAAGAGACATGTCGCTACTAATAGTGATGTGGCAGTCAGCGAGAAGAAGACTAAACAAGACAAAAACTCCCATCCAGTCAGTGACACACAACCCAAGGATGAAGCGGATTCTTTACACACTCTTCCAGATGATATTAGACAAGTATACACCGACAACTGGAGTAGTATCAAAACACATCACAAGATAAACAAATATATGTCTGTCTATACATTTTATATTAGCCCACACACAATCTACCCTAAAGACTGGGCATCTACCTTGAACAAGATCTTTACCATTCAAAAGAGCATATTCAAAATCAACTTTAGTTATCATATAGTCCTTAGGCACAGCGAAACAGACGCTCTTCGATTGTTTCACGCATCTTCAAATAATGCTTCTGTCTTAGAACTTCCACAACTAATCAAAAATAGACAAGACTTTGACGATTTTATCAAAATAGTACACGAACACGACGTTCTTACCTACTCTATGCAACAACGTCCAAATACCAAATACACTACAGAAACGATTCCAGCTATATGTTTTTATCTCTATCATATCCCAGAATTCCGGCTTGTTTAATAAATAACCACCCTTTTACGACCCACGTTGGGCACAACTATGCATGATCATACTAGATATAACATCCCATATTTAACCATCCGTTTTGTATACAGGCATTACGCTTGTTCATTTTGTGTGTAAAATTTGCTGGAAATACTGTAAAATAAAGTTATATGTATTATAAGTGCGTTCATTTGTTGGTTTTAATGATGACGGTACATATGAGTGTCATGTGGTGAGCGGGTGTTACATGTTGATGGCAAAGTCAAGAAATATCTCAACCAAACTTATAAATATATGGACCAAGTAGGAAAATTTGTTAGCCAAAGATGAAAAATTTCAGCCAAGTAAAGAAATATCTCATCTAAACTTATAAAGAGGTCGACCGATATAAGAAAATATGTTAGCTAAATTAGGAAAAATAGTGGCCAAGTAAAGAAATATCGCATCCAAACTTTTAAAATGTATGAAAATTTGTTAGCCAACGGTGAAAAATATTGGTCAAGTAAAGAAGTATCTCAGCCAAACTTTTTAAAATGTATGAAAATTTGTTAGCCAAAGGTGAAAACTGTTGACCAAGTAAAGAAACTTCTCGACCAAACTCATAACAAGTAGGAAACTTTGTTAACCAAATGTGAAAAAATATTGTCCAAATAAAGACATTTTTCAACTAATCTTATAAATATATCGTCCAAACTTATAAACATTAGGAAAATGTGTTAACCAAATGGGAAAAATATTAGCCAAGTGGAGAAATATCTCAACCATACTTATGAAAAGGAGGTAAATGTGTTAACCTAATAGAAAAACACATTGGCCAAGTGAAGAAATATCTCATCCATTATTATAAAAATTATGAAAATGTGTTAACCTGATGAGAAAAATATCCCCCAAGTGAAGAAAAAGTTACACAAAACTTATACAACTTAAGAAAATTTGTTAACCTAATGAGAAAAATACCAAGTAAAGACAAATTTACACAAAACTTCTGAAAAGTAGGAACATTTGTTAACCTAATGAGAAAAATATTGACCAAGTAAAGAAAAAATGTACACCAAACTTATGAAAAGTAGGAAAATGTGTTAACCAAAAGGGGAAACAAATATGGGATAAACTATGAAATATGTTGACCGAAGTAAGAAAATGTGTTAACCAAATGGGGAAAAATGTTGGCCAAAACATGAAACATCTCGACCAAACTTATAACTATCTTGTGTAAACTTATAAAAAAAAAAAGTAAGAAAACATATCGCCTCTGTAGTTATGTCAAACGTGTCTTGAACTTTTATCTGAACAGACATTTCACAAGACATAATCATCAACGTCAACACTTTCCCTCTTTTACATTACCGAAAGCTTCAACTTATCAGTCCAGAGTATCCACTAAAGAAGCCCTTATACATACTAATCACACATCTCTCCACACTCTATTTTTTTTTCTTTTCTTTCTAACACAAAGTGTCTCTGTCTTTCATAGATAGCTTCACAACTTTTCCATGTCGCACCACTAAGAACTCCAAACCTTCGTTGCACAGGAGCTCTAATGAAACAGTCATAACAACATTTATGGCAATAAAATCTGTGGCTCCACCTGGGATAGTTTCAATATCATCTGAGTATTCGTCAGCAAAGAGCCATTACCCATGGTTGACATCTTCAACTTTCTATACCACAATGTCTGCTACACTAACCTTCCAGTGGTCCATCTTTCAACAATACAAAGAGTGTTCTCGAAGTCTAGTTAACATAACATTGCTTACTTTGTCCACATCTATCACACTTTGTCATTTCACAGCTGCAATAGCGGCAAATCAGCAACCAACCAACAGTGTCTGTTAGGAAGTCGTCCTTTCTTAAAGCCACGTCTGCCTTATTGAGCCCTTGAATACCCTCTACCACATCTTCTAACCGACTTTCAACGTTTCATACCAAATAACATTAACATTCTCTTGCAATACAGAACAGCCGATTTTCTGCTGACTAGGCAGATTTTCACACCTAATAGAGATAAATCAAATGTCCCCCCTAACCTACTAGGCGCTATTCTAGACAACGAATATGGTCATCAACCATCACCCCTAAGAAGAACTTGAAAACAACAACAGAGATTGGGTTCCTGAGACGAATTCCTTGGACTTCCAGAGTAACTAACGCTGATCGCCTAAAAGAACCTAAGAAACATAGAGCATTATATACATCAAACACAACAAAATCTTTCTTACTAACCCTAATCCTAAGTATACATCATCTAATCCTAACCCTAACCCTAACCCCTAACCCTAACTTAACCCTAACCCTAACTATACATCAATCACAACAAATTCTTTCCTAAGAGCCATAGATACAAACCAGTGTCAGAAATGTGAAAAGTTAAAATTTAATTAAAAGTTAAAACTAATAAATAGCAATTTTATTGCCCGCTTCACTTAATATACAGATATAGCCTAAGTATAGGTATAAGTTAGGTATAGGACGTATATCGAGCTTACATCTTGCGCAATAAAATTGCTATTTATTAGTTTTAACTTTTAATTAAATTTTAACTTTTCACATTTCTGACACTGGTTTGTATCTATGGCTCTTAGGAAAGAATTTGTTGTGATTGATGTATAGTTAGGGTTAGGGGTTAAGTTAGGGTTAGGGGTTAGGTTTAGTGTTAGGGTTAGATGATGTATAGTTAGGATTAGGGTTAGTAAGAAAGATTTTGTTGTGTTTGATGTATATAATGCTCTATGTTTCTTAGGTTCTTTTAGGCGATCAGCGTTAGTTACTCTGGAAGTCCAAGGAATTCGTCTCAGGAACCCAATCTCTGTTGTTGTTTTCAAGTTCTTCTTAGGGGTGATGGTTGATGACCATATTCGTTGTCTAGAATAGCGCCTAGTAGGTTAGGGGGGACATTTGATTTATCTCTATTAGGTGTGAAAAGTCTGCCTAGTCAGCAGAAAATCGGCTGTTCTGTATTGCAAGAGAATGTTAATGTTATTTGGTATGAAACGTTGAAAGTCGGTTAGAAGATGTGGTAGAGGGTATTCAAGGGCTCAATAAGGCAGACGTGGCTTTAAGAAAGGACGACTTCCTAACAGACACTGTTGGTTGGTTGCTGATTTGCCGCTATTGCAGCTGTGAAATGACAAAGTGTGATAGATGTGGACAAAGTAAGCAATGTTATGTTAACTAGACTTCGAGAACACTCTTTGTATTGTTGAAAGATGGACCACTGGAAGGTTAGTGTAGCAGACATTGTGGTATAGAAAGTTGAAGATGTCAACCATGGGTAATGGCTCTTTGCTGACGAATACTCAGATGATATTGAAACTATCCCAGGTGGAGCCACAGATTTTATTGCCATAAATGTTGTTATGACTGTTTAATTAGAACTCATGTGCAACGAAGGTTTGGAGTATCTTGGTGATGTGACATGGAAAAGTTGTGAAGTTATCTATGAAAGACAGAGACACTTTGTGTTAGAAAGAAAGAAAAAAAATAGAGTGTGAGAGATGTGTGATTAGTATGTATAAGGGCTTCTTTAGTGGATACTCTGGACTGATAAGTTGAAGCTTTCGGTAATGTAAAAGAGGGAAAGTGTTGACGTTGATGATTATGTCTTGTGAAATGTCTGTTCAGATAAAAGTTCAAGACACGTTTGACATAACTACAGAGGCGATATGTTTTCTTACTTTTTTTTTTATAAGTTTACACAAGATAGTTATAAGTTTGGTCGAGATGTTTCATGTTTTGGCCAACATTTTTCCCCATTTGGTTAACACATTTTCTTACTTCGGTCAACATATTTCATAGTTTATCCCATATTTGTTTCCCCTTTTGGTTAACACATTTTCCTACTTTTCATAAGTTTGGTGTACATTTTTTCTTTACTTGGTCAATATTTTTCTCATTAGGTTAACAAATGTTCCTACTTTTCAGAAGTTTTGTGTAAATTTGTCTTTACTTGGTATTTTTCTCATTAGGTTAACAAATTTTCTTAAGTTGTATAAGTTTTGTGTAACTTTTTCTTCACTTGGGGGATATTTTTCTCATCAGGTTAACACATTTTCATAATTTTTATAATAATGGATGAGATATTTCTTCACTTGGCCAATGTGTTTTTCTATTAGGTTAACACATTTACCTCCTTTTCATAAGTATGGTTGAGATATTTCTCCACTTGGCTAATATTTTTCCCATTTGGTTAACACATTTTCCTAATGTTTATAAGTTTGGACGATATATTTATAAGATTAGTTGAAAAATGTCTTTATTTGGACAATATTTTTTCACATTTGGTTAACAAAGTTTCCTACTTGTTATGAGTTTGGTCGAGAAGTTTCTTTACTTGGTCAACAGTTTTCACCTTTGGCTAACAAATTTTCATACATTTTAAAAGTTTGGATGCGATATTTCTTTACTTGGCCACTATTTTTCCTAATTTAGCTAACATATTTTCTTATATCGGTCGACCTCTTTATAAGTTTAGATGAGATATTTCTTTACTTGGCTGAAATTTTTTCATCTTTGGCTAACAAATTTTCCTACTTGGTCCATATATTTATAAGTTTGGTTGAGATATTTCTTGACTTTGCCATCAACATGTAACACCCGCTCACCACATGACACTCATATGTACCGTCATCATTAAAACCAACAAATGAACGCACTTATAATACATATAACTTTATTTTACAGTATTTCCAGCAAATTTTACACACAAAATGAACAAGCGTAATGCCTGTATACAAAACGGATGGTTAAATATGGGATGTTATATCTAGTATGATCATGCATAGTTGTGCCCAACGTGGGTCGTAAAAGGGTGGTTATTTATTAAACAAGCCGGAATTCTGGGATATGATAGAGATAAAAACATATAGCTGGAATCGTTTCTGTAGTGTATTTGGTATTTGGACGTTGTTGCATAGAGTAGGTAAGAACGTCGTGTTCGTGTACTATTTTGATAAAATCGTCAAAGTCTTGTCTATTTTTGATTAGTTGTGGAAGTTCTAAGACAGAAGCATTATTTGAAGATGCGTGAAACAATCGAAGAGCGTCTGTTTCGCTGTGCCTAAGGACTATATGATAACTAAAGTTGATTTTGAATATGCTCTTTTGAATGGTAAAGATCTTGTTCAAGGTAGATGCCCAGTCTTTAGGGTAGATTGTGTGTGGGCTAATATAAAATGTATAGACAGACATATATTTGTTTATCTTGTGATGTGTTTTGATACTACTCCAGTTGTCGGTGTATACTTGTCTAATATCATCTGGAAGAGTGTGTAAAGAATCCGCTTCATCCTTGGGTTGTGTGTCACTGACTGGATGGGAGTTTTTGTCTTGTTTAGTCTTCTTCTCGCTGACTGCCACATCACTATTAGTAGCGACATGTCTCTTACGTAGTGTTGCTGAAGCGGGTGTTGAAGCGTCTGCTGGTATTACACTGGGTGATACTCCTGGTGTAGTGTGTTCCTTTATAATGTGGCGTTGTAGATTGTCTTTACTGTTGAACTTATGACCACAAGTGTGACACGAATACACTTGCTCCTTGGTACTGTGACTGGTCCGAGTATGGCGAAGCAGACTGCGCCTTTCAGTGAAACCTTTCCCACAAGTTGCACATAAGTGGTTCTCAGATGATTGCCTAGTTGACATCTTTGTATTTTTAGGCATGTTCACTAGCGACTTGATACTGAGACAAGCAACAGTCGACTTGACACACGTTCACAGCGAGCCGATGAATATAGCGTTGAATATATTTAGTTTCTATCTTTCACCAAAGGTAGCTGACACGATGTTGGCTAGATAGGAAAGTCAAATACTCAAACAACAAGATGTATGTTCACTAGTCTAGTAAACCGTATCAATCCCGAGCACGTTTTCTCTGTCTTTGTTTCAAGCGCCGATGAATTCTTTACAGATGACGTTGTAAACTATGGCAGAATAATGAGGTTGCTTACACTTCGGATGCGTCTGGGTAAGAATCTGGTTGATAAATCTTCCAAGGCAGTTGTGAATGTCTAAGAACTGGAAGAAAGAGACGCTAAATCCATATGTCCGTATATGGCTGATAGTCCGTGAATACTGAAACAAAACGGTGACTGACAAGCTTTCTATACTTGAAGGCACATAGTCACCTAATAACCACAAAACTGAAGATCCAATCTTTCGTCGTTCTTGCGTACATCACAAAGTGAGTGAAATGTGGTGAGTTGGATATATATAACATAGGGTAAGCCCCGCCTACCGCATAGTTGACACCCAATCAATACTTGTCTAACATAAAATGTGGGTAAATTCTAAGACAATTAACCTGATTGGTTGTAGACCACAAGTGAACGAAACCTTGCGGTGGTACGCAAACAGGTCAGATACATGATGAAAGACAGACATCGTAGTTATTACCCCACACACAATTCTGTTTGTTACAGACATACCTTCACACGAGTTAGGTCCCATAGCGGACGTGCCGGTGTGTTGTATGGTCCATTTGTATGTAACTAATACACCAACGTATTCATTCCCTTGTGTTTTGTACTTATTTGCTAATGTAACACGGGTGTGTGATATTTTATACAAATCATTGTATTTAATTTGTGTAATTTACCTTGTAATAAAATACTTGAATTCTTTAAACTACTGTCTATTTAGTACTATATTTATATACTGTGTCTATGTGTATTGCTTCTTTTTTGTATACATTGTGGTAATATATGGTTGTCTTATGTGATGTTGGTTTACTTCTAACACACTAATACAGACGAGTAGAGACATGAAGCTTGACAAGGGGAAAATGTAGCCAAGAGACTACAAGAAGAAGTTGTCTTTGAGAGGATAGACCAATGTTCGATATGTTGAAGATAGTCTTTGGTAAGGTGGAAAACATGACTAATATAAAGATGTCAATTACAAGGAGAAAAAGAGTGTTTAATCACTACATATAACCTATACTATTGTATGAATATGAAGCGAGGACAATGGGTAGACAAATTAAAAACATCAGTGGAGATGTGTGGAAAATATACATACCATGACAAGATAGAACAACAAATGACCAAGTCCCACAAGAAAATATGAAATACCGTGTCTACAACAGACTTTTTTTCCCCCTCTTAATGTATAAATTTAAGCGACATCTGTAATTTTTACACCGTGACATGAGGAAATTTGTCCTTAGAAAGCACCTGTATATAGCTTCTTATATACATATGACATGAAAACATATTTTGCAGTCGCAAATTTGACTTCACGCATTATATTAACTGTCGTAGGACGCATTGCCCTGACTAGCGTCGGTGATCACATCTCTCCCCTATGACTATGAGAAAGGCTTAGTCGGACAATGTGATGAACTTTTTACACGCGCCTATGCTGCTTTTCGACACCGGTTTATGTTATATTGATGTCGAGGTGTTCTTTGGTTTTACTCGATAGCCCCAGGACGACTCGGACATAGAAAAACGAGAGACATAGCCTAATATGAAATATTAAGACAATGTTTTATTGTTTCCTCATCAGTTATATGCATCTAGTCCTATATATCCCCCTGTATTATACTAGGTTTTTCTTTTGTTAGGTTAGTGTTGTGTCGACATGAAGAAACATAATGAAAATGTGAAAGATTTATCGACATCCAACTTACAATTAGCGACTTGCTACTTGATGAGATCTGTTTTGGTGTTGTCAAAAAGAGGTCCTTCTGCCTGACACAGGATGGTCGTTTTATACACGATATCTACTGTTGTGGACTCGTAACAAAAGGTTGTCTTGTCTGGTTTCCCCGATCTGATCGGCTGGTAGAGACTGCTTTGTACAGTGAATATTCTACAGTATTTATTCACCGTTTTTGTCGATACGGCATAGACCTGTGACCTGTTAGATTAGTCTGCACACAACTGTGTCTGCAATAATGGTTATATCTATAAGCCACTGGTCGCAATTATGAGAAGAATCTAGCGTGGCGGTATTGATTTTTTGTGGATGGCCCGACAATAGGTGTTAAGCTCTTAATCCTCTATCGACATTTATATGAACTTTTATTAATCTTGCGAACTATTTGCCATGGCGGATACATCAATAACATTAATAAACCACCTACTTCATTACGACGACGATAAGCCCCTGGATTAGCCGTTATGAAAATGAGTATTGATTTTTGGCAACACCTGTTGAGGTTATGAATCATATTCTGATTTTTAAGTTAGGTTATATTTTGTGACTCGTAGGTACAAAGGTGAAATCGGCTGCCTGTTTTCCCCTTGGACTTGTGGACACAGCGATACGGAGAGACAGACTGTCCCTAATCCTAACCCGTATGACCAGCTAGACACCCCACACGCTGGCGCCTATTACCCTTACCAGTGGCACAGCACCGAGATTCGACCCTGTCATCTCGTCTGGGGCACCACCTAAGCTTCAACCAACACACCACCTCTCCTTTGCTGCACATAGCCTATTACTACCACCAGATATCGCCATCACAACTAAGTAACAACGACATTATCAATATTTCTTCTACCCCGCTCGACCTCCCCACTGGGATTCGAACCCGGCACCTACGGAGGACACCGCCGGTCATCTTGACATGTTTCTTTAAGGTTTCTCTTTAACGATCTGACACTGTATGCTGATATTGTTTGGAAGCACCCATCGAGATACCCTTTCACTCACCCACCCCTTAACATCAAATAACACTAAGCCATACCACTACAACACGAACTAGCGGCCATCTTTACTCTTTTTAAGATTTTCATTTAATGAGCTAACACCGTTTGATAATAGATTTTATGCCCCGCCCAACCACTATTAACCAATATCTTTTATTTTCCATTGAAATATTTTTTTAAATTAAAAAATTTTAAAAAAAAATTAAATTATTTTTAATTAAAAAAACATACTTTTCCTGCCAAAACAGCGATCTTAACATGGTAAAGATGCGACAAGGAGGTGCGGAGACATCATCCCTAATACCCCCGCTACCCCTTAGACCATACTTTTCCACCAAAAATTCGACCCTAACAGCCCAAACATACAACTACGAGGGACCGATGACGTCACTATACACGTCGCACCACCGACCACCACCTTCTTTGCGCTTACTATTTACGCCGGCTCCTTCCACTCCACCCTGGCCACATACACACATGATGAGCCTCCAGCTCATTAGATCAGACTTTTTTCTTTTTTAAAAAAATTTTACCCGCCAAAAACAACGAGCTTAACAAGCCAAAGACACACTCCACAGGCACCACATACACCCAGCACCACCGCACCACATACTCCCACCACTAGACACCACACAGCACCATGTGGTACCAGCACCACGAGCACCACGTGGTGCGCACCACGTGGCACCACAATTTTGGGGGGAGTAGGCATCATATATAACTACTCACGTACCGTAAGTAGCTACCTCCGCTAGCCTACGGGACATCCTTGGACAAGGTGGCGTACCCGTTTAGCACCCTGGTCAGGGTTACGTGAAGCCATGAGTGCAGGTGGTGGATGAAGTTGACGAGCAGCCGACAGATAGATGGCGAGCTATGACCGCCCACGATTGTCGGCGTGGCACATGATGATGATGGAGCTCCCGTAATCATGATCATAATCATGTGCCATGTCGATAAGCGTGGGCGATCATGTCTCGCCATCTCACACGATCACCAGAATCGTGGATCAGCTCAGTGTCTTTGTCTCGACCATGCTGTGTGACCAAGCCATCTAGATATTTCTCTCTCTCTCTCTTTCTCTCTGCCTCCCCCTTGTTCTTTTCCCCTCAGTCTTGCCCGTTACAGCTACTCCCTTTACGCATGT
>JACEFZ010027197.1:305000-365000 GCA_014155875.1 Cepaea nemoralis
GTTTTTAGAAGATTAAAGAGATCAAGATGTTCGTATGATATGTGGGTCTGTACGTTATCTTGAATAAATTACCATAGAACCAGGCGAAGATTATTATTATTACTTTGTTTTGCCTTGGCTTTTTTTTAAACTCAAGAGCAAGCCAGGTGTCACTGCTTCTAGTGCACTGGACTAATTTTTGCGTGTGGATTAACTTTCCGTATTACCAGTGTCCCACGCCATCAGGCGAACCCACTCCGACTTCAGATGTACTTGTACGAGGGGTGTTCAGAAAGTAATGCACCACATCGTGTTTCTCAGAAGCTGTCTATTCAAACATCATGAAATTTATACACAATATACATGGATATGCCGGTCTCCCTAGTGACTTTCTCAGTAATCCCGTATATCCACGTAGCTGCTCGAGATTCGGTAGCGGATCGCGTCACGTTAGTTACTTACGGGGGTATGTGAGCCGGTCGCTCAGAAAGCAATGGCAAACTAATGAGCGTAATCTTGCCAAGACATCAACAACAGAAGTAAAATGCTGGTGTTGACAACGATGTCCTGTAAATAGGATATGCGGGGAAAAAAAATACATGGATATGTCATGTAAACATTGGTATTATCTAACATAATCCCCATCACCTTGTACTTTATGCCAGCTCGAAATAAGTGCACGTATATCTTGCCCGTATGATTTTGTCTTGATTATATGCTCATTTCTTTGCTGTATGAATCACTCCTAATCATCGACAAACCTTGTCGCACCGAGTGCATCTTTCTCATCTCATCATCTCATCTCATCATGTTCCTCTTGTACCTTGCGGTGTCGAGGTGAAGCATAAACAGCGGGAGAGTGCCCGCTTATGGGCTTCCTGGAGTGCATCTTTAAGTGGGACAAATAGATGAAAATCAGAGGGTGTCAATTCTGGATTATTGGGTGGATGGGGTTGTACAGTCCAACCCAATTTGGTGATTGCTTCCCGTGTTGCCAGACTTATGTGAGAGTGCGCGTTGTCGTGAAGAAGAAGCAGGTCTGCTGGATTCTTGTGCAGCCGAACTCTGCGAAAGCGTTCATTGAGATTTTTCAATGTCTTAATGTAAGCTTGCGAACTGATTGTCTCTCCTTTTGGCATAATATCTACAAGAATCACACCTTTAATGTCTCAAACGACAGTGATTGTGACCTTTCCAGCTGAAGGGGCTGTCTTGAATTTCTTCCTTCGTGATGATTGCGGATGATGCCACTCCATTGACTGTCTTTTTTTGTCTCAGGTTCAAAACGATGTGCTCGAGTTTCGTAACCTTAACTATCTTAGCCAAAAAGTTCTCTCCATCGGCATTGAAACGTTCCAACAATTCAGAATAAATTATTTTCCTTTGCAATTGGTGGTCATTTGTGAAACTTCGAAGAATTCATCTTGCGGAAATCTTAGAAAATCTGAGTTTTTATAACTGCATTTGCACTACCATTGCTGATTGAGGCAATTGGTAAATTGTTGAGTAGTGATTCGCATATCGGTAAGAATAATGCCCTCAGCTCATTTCAACATTTCTGCGTTGGTGTCTGTGGCAGGACGACACACTTCCCGCGGCCTATAAAGCAGCTCCGTATCTCTATTTGCTGATTCTTTTATTCTTTGAACCCAGCGACTGACTGTACTCCTGTTGACTGCAAAACTTCCAAACACTCACATAAACGCTTGTGAATTTTCACAACAGTTTTATTCTCTGCAACAAGAAATGCTATTTCAGTTCGCTGCTTACAACGCTAGTTGCTAACACGCTGGATTGCAACGGTTTAGGGGAGCCATATTATTTGGCCGCTTGGGTTGCAATTTAGTTTACAGAATTGGCACATACCTAATTTGAAGAGTGCAAAAGTTTATGCTTCTTTCTTTATTATTAGCTGAGAAAAACGACGTGGTGCATCACTTTCTGAACGCATGTCGTAATTTATGTCTTCAAGTCCATGACGAGAAGTCAATATTTTAGTCCAACTGACTGGTGTAGAGGTTGAACCCGCTACCTCGGCATAAGCTCACCGGATGTATAAGAATGCGCTCTCTTATCCATTCGGCGGTGCTGACCCCAGCGAAGATTATTATCCGTAGAGTAATTGTCATTTAACTGGTATGGCGCCGAAGAGATCGTTGTCAATGACACAAACTTTCAAGGTAGGATTAGGTCAGTTCATCTGCAGAATGTTATTTACATATATCGACTCGCATCAGAAGAAGATAGTCCACATTCTAAGGGCCTTTCACGAGAAGAGGAAAGCTGGAGTTTGTCGTTACAACGGGAATACTAAAAGGAAAGAAAGGCAGTGGGAGACCAAGAGAGAAAATGCCGGACAGTTTGACATCATGGTAGGGGGGAACGCCGGTATCAGGATGATTGTAAGCACAAGAGACAGAGGACTGTGGACAGACGCAATCACCAACGACATACAACATGGGCTATTTGAAAAAGAAGTAGACGGTACTGCCTGCTTTCAGTTAGTCCCCAACGTGGGCGGTACTTACCAAGCCCTACACCGCACATTGTCTCAATGGCTTCGAGCGGAGAAGTGAAATTGGGAGGATATAAGCATTACTCGTGTGCGAGGAAATACAACCTAAAGACTAAATGTCATGGCAAGGCAAACCAGACCCTAAGCCTTGGTCGGAAACTAGTACAAGATGAAAGCTCCGACAGGCAGACAGTTAGAGCATTGCTTTGCTAATCTGGCAGCTTCTGCGGCTTGTCTTGTTCCAGACGTATTGGTGTTACCTTTCCTCTGGAGTAAACTAGGCCGGTCGAGAGAGGGATCATGCTGCATGGGTAACTGCCACGATCACACATATGTGCCACGGCGCGATTGTAGTTGAGTACTTTGATAATCATTGCCCATGTTGCCACACACGGTTGTGCTAGAGCAGTGGTTCTCAACCGGTGAGGAATCCCCCCCCCCCGGGGGAATTTTAGGGTTTCCAGGGGGGGGGGGGGGGAATTAAGATTATTTCAAGATCGCGTTAATACAAGAACCGATTACTTGATATTGTTTTTCCCTTCATACTGTACGGTTCTGTACGTCTCACCCTTCTAAAATTCAATTTATAAAGTAAGTAGACCCACAAATCATGTTTTATGTGGACGTCTAGACTTGTTTTAGTATGTGCTATTAAATTTAGCTTCCATTATTACGTATACTGTGTAGGGGCGGGGGCAGGATTTTTAGGTAGGAAATACGAAAGGGGGGAATGACGTTCTGAAAATATGGTGAAGGGAGGCACGGGCCACATTTTTAGGTAGGAAATACGAAGGGGTGGGGGATGACGTTCTGGAAATATGGCGAAGGGGGGCACGGGCCAAAAAAGGTTGAGAACCACTGTGCTAGAGGTTACTTTATAAGGAATCGTCACCGTGGCTATTTTATTGTTGCTGGTTCATATTTGCCGCACACAGATAATTGTACTTATGCATGTGTCGTCAAGTCGTTGGTTACACCAGGCCTTTGCTTTTGAGTTTTTAAGTATCTTAACTTCTTATTATATGCAGACGTTCACTTCCTTCACTATCGTACCAAGCGTCACACAACCAAGACGCGGTACGGTGTCATCGAATCTATTGTCATAGAAAAGCTTCATATGGTTTCATCATATATTTAAACTTTTACACAATTCACAGCATCGTGCTATCAATAATAACCCATCACATCATTGGCACCTTGCCGTCTTGACAGACGATAGTTTGTGCTTTAAAAAGGCATAATAACTTTTAACTATGGCGGTAGCGAGTGTGACTGATAAGGCCAATTTGCGCTGTAAATGTCCGTTCACAGTGGGTGCATGTGAACACGTGGTCATTTCCACCATCATGCACCATCTTACGTCTCAAACGCTTGGTGTGTGACTTTTCTGCAATAATTTTCTCCTTTGACTTTATTCCATTTCTGATATTTGCCCTCCATGCAACACGTTCAGCGGCGACTTGCTCCCAATGTGCATTATCAATGCCTGTATCAATCATGTCCCGCTTACACACATCTTTGTATCGTAGTAGAGGCCGACCCTGAGATCTCTTACCCATCTGTAATTCACCAAAAAAGATATCCTTTGGTATTCTACCATCATCCATCCTCCTAAGATGTCCTATCCATCTAAGTCTACGAAGACTGAGCATGGAATAAACTGTCACACAACCTGATCTTTCCAATACTTCAGTATTTGTGATTTTGTCTTGCCACTTAATACCAAGAATTCTTCGCAGACACCGCATATGAAAGCTGTTTAAATTGTTCTCTTGGTGTGAGTAAGTTGTCCAGGTTTCACTGCCATAGAGAAGAGTACTAAGGACACAGGCTTGATAGACAAGGACTTTTGTTTTGGCAGTAAGCTTCCTGTTCTCCCAGACTCTTTTTCTTAACCTGTTCATTGTTGTTGCTGCCTTACCAATCCGGATGTTGATTTCCTGATCTAGGGATAATTTGCTATTTACCACTGATCCTAGATATGTAAAATGGTCTACTATCTCTAGTTCGGCGTCGTCAATAAAGATTGATGGTACCCCATGTGCACCTTGTGACATAATCTGTGTCTTCTTTTTGCTAATTGTTAAACCAAATTCAGAACAAGCATTGGAGAATGCAGATAGTAGACATTGCAATTCTTCCTCAGAGTGGGTCGTAACTGCAGCATCATCTGCAAAAAGCAACTCTCTGATCAGTACCCTCCTAATTTTGGTCTTAGCCTTCAATCTCTGAGCATTGTAGAGGCCGCCATCTGAGCGTGAGTGAATGTATATACCACCATCCTGATCACGAAATGCATATTTCAGTAGAAGTGAAAAGTATATTCCAAAGAGGGTGGGAGCTAGTACACAACCTTGCTTAACTCCACTCTTGATTTCAAATTCTTCAGAAGTTGCACCATCAAACTTGATTATACCCTTCATGCCTGTGTGGAACGATTCCACAATGGACAGAAGAGTTGGTGGGCAGCCAATCTTCTTTAGTGCCTTGAACAGACCCTCACGACTGACCAAATCAAATGCCTTTGTGAGGTCGATGAAGGCAATAAACAGTGGTTGATTCTGTTCACGGCATTTTTCTTGCATTTGTCGCAATGAGAATATCATATCAGTGGTAGACCGGTTCTGTCGAAAGCCACACTGTGATTCGGGGTAGACTTGATCTCCTAGGACTTGAAGTCTGCGCAGAACAATTCTGGCAAATACTTTTCCAACAATACACAGAAGTGAGATACCCCTATAGTTGTTGCAGTCGCTCCGATCGCCCTTGTTCTTGTACAGTGTTATGATGCTTGAATCTTTGAAATCCTGTGGGACTTGTCCTTCACGCCAGCATAGCTCTATTAGCTGGTGGATCTGTAGAGTGAGTGTGTCTTGCCCACTCCTGATAACCTCTATTGGAATCCCATCCTTACCTGGAGCCTTGCCAGATGCAAGTTCATTTATAGCACACTTAACTTCTGTTATGGTGGGAAGTGTGTCCAGGTGGTCAAGAGTTGGTAGAGCCTCTATGGCGTTAAGGGCATCATCCGCTAGTTTGGTCTCACTTGAGTAAAGCTCCAAATAGTGCTCTACCCATCTGTCCATCTGCTGTTTCTTATCAGTGATGACTTCTCCAGTCAAGGTTTTCAGCGGTGCACTTCTTTTGATCACTGGACCACAGGCTTTCTTTATTCCTTCATACATGCTTCTTATGTCTCCCTTATCACTTGCGATTTGAATGGACTCACATAACTTGATCCAATAATCATTTGCACACTGCCTGGCAGCCTTTTGCACATCCTTCCTAGCTTGCCTTAGCTCACTCAGAGTGTTACGCGTTGGTCTTTCCTTGTTTCTTAAGAGAGCTTTCTTCTTCTTATCAATCAAGGGCTGCAGAGTCTCGCTGTTGGCCGCAAACCAGTCCTGCCTCTTATGATCCACAGTGCCGTAAACCCCTACGGCAGTTTTATAAAGAGTTTCCTTAATTTGACCCCACTTTTCATTTACTGTACAATTTTCTGGTGTATCAGTGAAAGCGTCTTCAAGTTGCTGTTGAAACTGAAAGCACTTTTCAGGATCATGAGTGTTAATAATATTAATCCTGGGGCTAGATTTGTGTTTAGCTGTGTAGATTCTCTTTGGTCTCAGTCTAACTCTTGCAACAACCAAAGAATGATCTGTATCACAGTCAGCACTGTGGTAACTACGAGTCAATGATATATGGTTCAGATGTTGTCTCCGTGTGATGATGAAGTCCAGCTGGTGCCAATGGCCGGATCTTGGATGTTTCCATGTGACCTTATGCATCTCTTTTGTTTTAAAAAAAGAGTTTGTAATACATAGGTCATTACTGGTGCAATGCTCCAGCAGCCTTTGCCCATTTTCATTCATGCGACCGATGTTGTATTTTCCAAGGGACACTGGCCATGAACTCGAGTCCTTGCCCACACGAGCATTGAAATCACCGAGCATATAAATGTAGTCAGATTTTGGAACTGCCTTGATCACGGAGTCTAACTCCTCATAGAACAAATCCTTCACATCATCAGAGGAATCGAGTGTCGGTGCATATGCAGTAATAATGGTGGCAAACCCACAAGAGGTTGCCAAGCGCAGGGATAATAGTCTTTCATTTCCTCCTGCTGGAATTTCAATCATTCCCAGTAGCGAATTCTTCACTGCAAAGCCCACACCGTGTTGCCTTTTTTCTGCCTGCCCTCTACCCTTCCAGAAAAAGGTGTAGTTGTTTTCCCTGAGTGACCCTTCCTCAGCGAGGCGAGTCTCCTGCAGGCCAGCAATATCAATGTTAAGACGATTGAGTTCGGCATCAATCACAGCCGTTTTTCTCACATCGTCAATATTGGTCAAGTCAGTGGAAAATCCTGGACACATGGTTCTCACGTTCCAGGTTGCAAGCCGTAGCTTGAGGTTTCTATTTTTATTTTTGTTTGTACCTGGTGCATTGGTTTTACAGCCTGCGATTCAGATTTTGTCCTAGCCCCAAGCACCCATTGAAGCAGGCAGGCTGTGGCGGATCAGCACCCAATTGGCTGGGGGCTGCCCAGCTTGAGGCGGGCGGTAGCTGATCAGTGACACCTATAGGTGTCTCCCACCGTCAGAGGCAACGCGTGGCGCCCCGTGTCTACGCCAACTGACAAGGACTTATAACCCGTAACAGTTGCCTCTCGCTTTGATTCCGAGACCAGTTAAGACCAGGGATGGAGTTATTGCCTCTCCATAGCACAAAGCCTGGGCTAAAATATAGAGATCATGTGTTGCCCATGCAGCATGATCCCTCTCTCGGCCTGCCTAGTTCACTCCAGAGGAAAGGTAACACCCCTACATCTGGAACAAGACAAGCTGCAGAAGCTGCCGGATCAGCAAAGCAATGCTCTAACTGTCCGCCTGTCGGAGCTTCGATCCTAGACCAGTCGCCAACCAAGGCTTAGGGCCTGGTCTGCCCTGCCATGACAAATTTGTCTTTAGCTTGCATTTCCTCGCACCAGGGTAAGGCTTGTACCCTCCCAATTGCGCTCTTCCGCCCGAAGCCGTTGGCACAATGTGGGGTGTCGGGTTTTGTAAGCGCCGCCCAACGTTCGGCGCTAACAGAAACCAGGTAGTACCGTCTACTGTTATACGGTAGCTCAGTCATATCTGACTAAGACCTGACTGTTACCACTCACATACTAGCACTTAAAAAGGGTAACTAAAATCTATACACATTATGGCCCTGTGACTAATGCCAATATCACGAGTCTGACCAGGTCCACTTTCGACCACGGTCAAAAGCAGAGTGTCCTTCTAGGAGGCGCTTCGTTTTCTATGTAGCGACTCCAGGCGTATGTCTCATATCCAGATGCCTCATATCTGCATGTCTCATATCTACATGTCTCATATCTACATGTCTCATATCTACATGTCTCATGTCTACATGTCTCATATCTACATGTCTCATATCTACATGTCTCATATCCAGATGTCTCATATCTACATGTCTCATATCTATATGTCTCATATCTACATGTCTCATATCTACATGTCTCATATCCAGATGTCTCATATCTACATGTCTCATATCTATATGTCTCATATCTACATGTCTCATATCTACATGTCTCATATCTACATGTCTCATATCTATATGTCTCATATCTATATATCTCATATCTATATGTCTCATATCTATATATCTCATATCTATATATCTCATATCTACATGTCTCATATCTATATGTCTCATATCTACATGTCTCATATCTACATGTCTCAAGCGTAGGTTATCTTGTCTGAGTTTCTTGTGTCAAGATGCCTCTTAGTCTCTCACATAATTTAGCCTCTCTCTCTCTCGCATTTGTTTACGCTTTTGTAGTTTTTGTGTGGTTTTAATACCTTTATCCGTTTCCATCATTCCTTAATTTTGCTTCCTCCAACTTGTAGTCGATTGTAGTTTTTGTTTAGCCATGTGGAAATCATACATATATCTCATCTTATCTTATCTCATCTCCTGTCATCTCATCTTGTTCCTCTTTTACCTTGCGGTGTCGAGGTGAAGCATAAACAGCGGGACAGTGCCCGCTTATGGTTTTCATATATCGAAATTTCCATGGCCTCTGTTATTCCCTATGTCTATTATTTATTTGGTTGGCCTTTTTGTCTGGTCCTTTTTGGTCTGTACATCATTGCTTGTTGTGGTACACTGTCAATTGGTCTCATTGGTCACACATTTCTGACTGTGAAATATCAGTTCTGTAGGACACAAAGGCCGGCTTCCTGGCCTAGAGGTTAGCAACTTTTCTCCGTAATCTCGTATACTCTCGTAAGTAACGAGACGACGGTGAGAATCAGCAGTGGTTCGAATCGCTTCGGTAACTTACGGGGTATGTGAGCCCGCCGCTCAGAAAGCAATGGCAAACTACTGAGCGTAATCTTACCAAGAAATCAACAATCAGCTGAAAGATGCTGATGTTGACAGCGATGTCCTGTAAAGGATATGCAAACATTTATTTATTACTATTTCATCTCGAATCGGATGGACCGTTTGCGAACGCATAAATAACATATAAACATACTTACAGACAGACAGACAGACAGACATCGCATTTTATAGATATAGATTTATAGGACACAAAGATAGTGCGGGTATCTCCTGCGAAAAAGTGAGTAATAATGAACACAGACACCGTCTACATACCTTACAGTGAATTCCACAATGGGAAAGGTAAATCACAGGGGGAATATTGAATGATGATATTTAAAAAAAAAAATAACAATAAGTCAGCATCATCGTCATCATCTTCCACTTCTGCCGCCAAGCGTCGTGGGGAGGAATAATTTGCGCTCCAGCGCCCGGTAGGCGGCACTGGATAGTGTCATTCCGTGTGGCTGTACAATGTCTTTGATGTCGTCAATCCATTTTCTTCTTGGACGTCCCCGTGGTCTCGTCGCAGATGATCTTAGATGTAAGGCCAGTGATGGAAGTTGATGGTGTTGCATTCTAACGACATGGCCAAACCACTTGATCTTCTGTCTTTCAATAAATGTGGCACAAGGTGTTGATCCCACTGTCTGTCTGATAACAGCATTTATTACTCGGTCTCGGATTGTTAAGTTGGCAGCTCTCCTCAGGCATCTCATTTCGCAGGTGTTGATTTTGCAAGGCTGTGATTTGGATAAAGTCCACGTTTGAGATTGGCAGCATAGGGTTGGTATGAATATGCTGTTTATTATCTGTAGTTTTGCGGAATATAAAAATAAGTAATAATACGAAACATCGATTCGACGTTTCGATTATAATAATCTTTATCAGGAACAATACGACCAGATCGAAAAAAATAATGAAATTAGACAATTTAATCGCATTAAAACGCAAACAGAAAATGTCTAGGTATGACACGTTGCTAGCCCATTACACATCCTTCGTTGCCAGGAAGGCTGCACAGAAGTTCAACTGTGAAGGGTGCCAAATAAGAAAATGCGGAGCCGAGTGTGTGCAGGCAGTCAGATGTGCATATACAGATGGGAGTCAGCAGAGTTATACAGTGGTAACTATACTGTTAAAAACAAAAAGATATGCAACATTTTTGGTGGTACTTTTATAAAAGATATTCGCTGATTGGACAATCAGTCTACCTATCGACTGTGTCCGACTGGACATTAACTTCTCGTGGTTACCTGAATTGTACTCACCTCATGATTCGTGAGGTCATGAAAGTGGCCAAGGTCAAAGCAATATTTTTGACAATAACTCGTGACAGGTTCATGATAATCCGGTGAAACTTACTGAACACAAAACTCTCTGACCATATTATTGAATGCCTATAAAAGGTTGACACTCCTCGAATACATTCTGTTGAAAATGCAATGCGCCAATATGGCTCATCTCACTACAGAGGAACGCCTCGTCATCATTGGACGTTTACAAGCTGGACAGTCACAAAGTGTAGGAGCCAGAGATTATGTGGTTAGAAGCACCAATAGTCGCGTTGGAGGCGATTTCAAGAAGCTGGCTCAGTGGCAGACCGGCCGCGCAGTGGAAGACCCAGAATCACAACTACATGCCGAAGACCGCTTCATACGGCTGCGTCACCTTAGGAATCGATTTGCATCCTGCGTCCTCCACAGTCCAGTCAATGCCAGGAGCTCGTCGAATTTCAGATCAAACGGTCAGGAACCAGGCTGTACGACGCTGGTATTTGGGCTAGAAGACCCTACAGAGATCCTGTTCTTACAGACCGGCATCGCCAGAACCGACTGCAGTGGGCGAATCAGCATCGTCAATGGACCGTTGGGAATGACTGAAGACGGGTTTGGTTAATAATGTCGCGTTTCTTTTTGTTTTTTTATTTTGAACAGTATGCAACAGTATTGATTCCTGTTGGATGGATGAATCCCACAGTTGTATAGCCATGTATTATTATTCTATTTTATGAAGATTTTAACAAACCGTTAGCTTGTATTGATGTGTGTCTACCCCTATGGTGGATATCCTAGCTGTTTTACGCGTTCATTCGTGTTCGGCATCCACTCGGCGGCAGTCGCCCCTATATTTTCTATACCATTAAGTGAACGAAGTGTGACGTTATGGTCGTAAAACTAAGCCGCGCTATTACCACCAAGCTGGCTCCTAACTACAGTAACTGGGACACAACACGCGGAAACGTGTTGAAATCATCATCATGTGCCTTGCCAGCTAGCGTAGGCGCTCATGCCTTTCCACTCATCTCGGTCTTTGGTTTTCTAGATCAACTCTGCTAACGATATTCCTCCACGCACTATCTTGGTCCATCCAGCATCATTTATCTTGGTCTGCTTTTGCATTTTCCCTGTTGTTCTTCCCAGTTGTCGCGATATTGTCCAATGCATCTCTTCTCATCACATGACCAAAGAAAGATGTTTGTCTCTTTCTTATACGAGTTTTCTAGTTTCATTAGCATCTTCGAGACAGTCGTAGTTAGTTACTCTGGCAGTCCAAGGAATTCGCACATTCGTTTCAGGAACACCATCTCTGTTGCTTCCAAGCTTTTCCTAATGTGTTCGATTTACATTCCCAAGACTCACTGCCATGCAGCAAAACATGTATAGCACTTGAGCGCTCTCTTTCGTTCATTCAATGACAGTGACCTATTTCATAAGATACTTTTCATTTTCTGAAGTGCAACTTTTGCTTGCTCTATTCTGCTCTTAATTACTGTCGTTATTCACGAGATGTAATCATCTGCACGGATGGCTTTGTACTAAGAGGAAAATGAAGTACCTGGGGGGTTTATTGCCACGGTTAATGGATGGTGTTAAGTATCGGCTCCGTGGCAAAGCTGTTACGGTGCAGTTCGTAACCCCACATACCGCGTTCGAAACAGAGCTGCAGGCGATTAAGAAGCAACCCGCCTTGGGTTGTTTTTTTAAATGAAAATGTTATGAGTGCCGGTCGTTCAGAAATCAATGGCAAACTACCGAACATAAACTTGCCAAGTGATCAGAAACAGCCAAACAATGCCGGAGTTGACTGCTACGTCCTGTAAAGGATATGCAACTAACTTCTTTTAGTGAAGGAGAGCCTGACGTATGATCCCAGGACATCTAGTTTGAGGGTGGAAGTGGTTACTGCGGCGATCCGCTGCCTGGAGGACAGACAACACACTCAAGTCACGTTTGTAATGGACTCACGGAGCATGCTGGGAAAAGTGAAGGACAGATATGCAGAGCTGCATTCTTCAATTGCAAACTAGCAAAGATAGGAAGCACGCCCCCCCCGGACACGCTGGTGTGATGAGGAACGAGCAGGGGCACAGATTGGACGGTCTGCAATGTTGGGTGGGGATATTGGTGCACAATTAGGCATATGTGGTCGGGGTCCTTTGAAATCACATGTATAACGTGGATGAACAGATAAATCATTATAGCCTAGAGAGGATGGAGTAGCAGGGAGAGACCAGAGTACCTGGCCGACAATCAGTACTCTGTGGAAAGTTGTGACGTTCACATAATCTGACCGCAGCCAGTACCATTGGTACTCTTTGCTGGTTGTTAAAGATAATGAGTGAGTACATATGGCAATGTCCCGAGGGCCGTGATGTCGGTCCTTGCCTCAGGTTAACGGAACAACTCTCTGTCATGCTTCTTTCATCTGACACTCTAGTGTTCCCATTCAGTTGATAAAGTGCGGACACGTGGTTTCGAGATCAAATATGGCGTCGTAAGTAAGCAGATTGTCAGTTATAAATAGGGTATTAGCGTTTGCCTTGGTTCACTATCTAGGGCGGGGTCACCACCAACATCAAATATCTTGCCGACTGGCGAGGGCGATCATGACCAACCTCATGTATTAGTTCGTGAGCCGAGGGTTAGAAACACCGCGATGTAGCGATCAACCGGTCCGAAAGTGTTCGGAGTTAAACCTCTGCAGCCAAGCGTCGGATACGACCTTATGTTGGAATAGGACATCTTACAAGGACAGGGCACCGCAGTGGCAGCGAGGGCTAGGAGAGGAACAAGTCTTAATAAAAGTAGCCCAGAGGATGAGTTGTCTTCCGCTGGGAGCGTGCGGGAGGGCGGGTCCGCAAGCTGTGAACTGGGTACGAAGAAGGCAATACGGCAGTAATGACGTCTACTGAGTGGGTCATGGCTAGCCAGCAAGGCAGAGGTAAAGACTGCGGCCAACTGCCGGAGGAAGAAGCTGGTTTTCCCGCGGTCAGTTACAGTACGGTGTCAACGCTGGTAGATGCACAGGTTGTCTAATGTTCGCCCCCTGAGGGTGGGATGGCTTCTGGGAAGGCGCACTTAACGATGTCGATGTGGGGTAAGCTGCACGAACGTCTCGAAGGTCAATGCGTGCCACAGGAGGAAAACACCCGGGAGTCATGACCCAGACGGACCCGCCCCCTGAAAGTGTAAAGAAGGGAAAGGGGCCGAAACAATCGGGGGGGGGGGGGGGGGTCGTCGTATACTCCTGATGACCCAAAGCCTTCTGTCGTGCTTCCTCCGCGGCGGGGTTTTTAACCACTACATATAATACATAGACACACACTCACATACATACATACATACATACATACATAATATCTACATACATACATACATACATACATACATACATACATACATACATACAATCCATCCATCCATCCATCCATCCATCCCATCCATCCATCCATCCATCCAAACCAGTGCGCACATGCGCACACGCGAGAGAGAGAGAGAGAGAGAGAGGGGGGGGGAGAGAGAGGGAGAGAGAGAGAGGGGGGGAGAGAGGGAGAGAAGAGAGGGGAGAGAGACAGAGGGAGAGAGAGAGAGGGAGATAGAGAGAGGGAGAGGAAGAGAGAGGGGGGGGGGAGAGAGAGGGAGAGAGAGGGAGAGAGATGGGAGAGGAAGAGAGGGGAGAGGGGGGGGAGAGAGGGAGAGAGAGAGGGAGAGGAAGAGAGAGAGGGGGGAGAGAGGGAGAGAGAGGGAGAGAGAGGGAGAGGAAGAGAGAGAGGGGGAGAGAGAGGGGAGAGAGAGGGAGAGAGAGGGAGAGGAAGAGAGAGAGGGAGAGAGAGAGGGAGAGATAGAGGGGAGAGAGAGAGGGAGAGAGAGGCGGAGGGAGAGAGAGGGAGAGAGAGAAAGATAGGGGAGAGAGGGAGAGAGAGGGAGAGAGAGGGAGAGAGAGAGGGAGAGGGAGAGAGAGGGAGTGAGAGAGAGGGAGAGAGGGAGGGAGGGGAAGGGAGGGAGAGACAGAGGAAGGGAGAGAAAGGGATAGAGAGAGGGAGGGAGAGAGAGGGAGAGAGAGAGGAATTGAGGGAGAGAGGGAGAGAGAGGGAGAGAGAGAGGGAGGGAGTGAGAGAAAGAGGGGGGAGGGAGAGAGAGAGAGAAGAGAGAGAGAGAGAGAGAGAGAAAGAGGCAAATAGAGGGTGTCGGAAGCAGTTTCCAGCCATTGGTCTGTAAGGTCATGACGTCATCACTTTTGTTGGTCTGGTTGTACGTGGGAATAGGTGGTCAACCTTGACCTCACTTTCGTAGTCGACGACTCCAGGATTGAAATTAGCGTTATATATATATATATATATCCCGGGAAGGTTAACCCGGTCAACAAATGCCCGCAGAAGTCGGATGTGTCGGCCTAACGGCGCAAGAACGCAGCTCTACTGTAAACAGGCACAAAGCAATCACATCCGAAAAAAAAAACTCCGGATGAACGCAGCAGAAGAAGAAGATATATATATATATACACACACATCTCGTGCATGTAAACAGACACCTTTTGTGTTGTTGATGTCTCCTGTTATCTGTTGTCTACTGAACGCACGCCGCTTGACAACAAGGCTATAGAAAATCCCCGTCTCAGATTACTGTACCCTGTCTATATGCCGTCAACACGTCGTCACTGTCAGGGACTTTGCACGTAGTGTCAATGTAGGATGTGTGTTGTTTTGTCTGCTGTCTAGATGTTGACTTCTCGATCGTGTCTTGTATATGTGCGTGCTTTCCTTCATTTCATGGTCTATTTTTATTGCTGTTGTCGGCTAGCCGTCCACCGGTCTGCCCAATATATTTCATGTTACAACGTCTGGAAAGATTAACATATATTAGATTGCAGGTAAAGGTACCTACGGGGAATGTGATCGCTTGTGTCTGGATAACGTGTGGGCATGACAAGCACGTCTTCCAGTGACATTTAGATGTGCCCATCGATGAAGCAACGAACGAACGAACGAACAAACTTTATTTTCAAAGGGTTAAGAACTGGACACGCAGGCCCGTTCAACATTCTGCCCTTCTATCACTCTCTTTCATACATTATTTCACCGTCACATCATTCGACGCTAACCGAGAACAACAACAATATAAAAGATATGCATTATAATGGCAAGTATTATGTAGCAAGTAACTGTAGGGAGTCGGCTGTAAACAAGGTGGTCATTGAGATGTTTGTTTTGGCGAAAGATGACCATTGGGCAGCTAGGAAACACTTTACGGGTGGTTGGGTCTGATCTCAGAATTGACCAGTACCAGAGGAAGAAATGTTTGATGGGCAGAGCATGTGGATGAAAGGTGAAAATAAGTTTGGGTTCACTACTGGCGGGTAGCGTTGTCTTGATGAAATACAATTGACGCGAAAGAATATGAGTGCCTTTACTGTTCTTGTCGTGTAGAAGTGAGTGGCAGTGGGACCTGTATGTGCTGTCTTTGAGAGCAAGGACGCTGAGAGAGATGTATACACTCATATCAAGAGCATCAACACAGAGACAGATGCATATACCCAGAATGTGTAATATGATGCTCTCTTTCTACGTGGCAAGAACTTATTCTGTCTCTTACACTATCTGTGAAACCCAATGATTGTTAGCCACGCAGCACGGACACACAAGCGAGGAGATAATCTAGAAAGATGCATTGTTTTTGTTTGAAAGTCCTCTGGAACAGTGTGACTCATACATGTAATGCAGTGACGTGCAGATCACCTCGGATCAGAAAAGGGCAAGCGTCCATAGATGTGAGATGTGTGTACAGGCTTGTCTCCTGACTCAGTTCCGAAGCACCATCTCCACGGAGTCTTCCTCACAGAGCCCTCCTTCCCTCACTCCAAGCTCCGAAACCATAGGGGTGTGCGAGACGGGTACTGGAAATTCACATCTACGGAGAGCCATAGTTAGTCAGTTAGTCGCGGCTCCAACTTCACGGCAAACCGTTCGCCCCATTATGTTCCGTTCCTGTGCTAGTGAATATCACACAAAATGCTCTTCATATTAGGAAGTAACCAGGTTTGATACAGCACTGCACATTCATCTGATTACGGTTAGGCCTAGGTTAGTCATCTTTCTTTCACGTTGAAAAAAAATATATATTTAGTTGTCAACAGACTGCAAGCCGTTTGTAGCAAAATAATTTAGACCGTGCGTAGGGATTGTTTTTTTTCCATTTGCCAAAGACCATTTGGATACTTATAATATCAATCGTGAGCTGTCACACGTCGTTCTATGTTGACGATACTGTCGATGTTCTTGATGATAAGTTTATGATATTGTCGTGTGATGGTCGTTGTCTAGGTAACGATACTCATGGTGTGTCACTGGAGATATCTGACTGTCTCTTAATCCACTCACCCCAGACGTGCACCTTCACCAGTCATTAAACAAGATTCACTTGGCGCACATAATCCTTTATTACAGAAATAACACTAGACTCACGGAACATATGTATATATCCAGAAACAATGTAATCCATAGAATATAAATGTCCTCCTCACAATTTAACCAGCACACATCAATGCCTTCTCAAGCCTGCTTCATATCTCAAATTCACCAGACAGGTAATCCAGCTACTATCCACGGCTGGATCTCCTACAATACAACCCACACATTGGGTCGGAGCCACTGCTCAACTATGCAACCCACTCTGGGTTTTGGCCCTCACTCCCTATAGAACCCACTCTGGTTCAGGCCTGTCTTCACACTAGGAGAACAACACAACACGGAGATCTCTAACTCCGCTTCTCCTTAGAATACCGACCAGTTCGGCATCTACACATTAACTGTCCTGAAGTCCCTTGACTTCACACAAAAATAGACTGTCCTTCCCCCATCCCCTGGTGTCCACACTCACCCTTCCCATTATTTCTCAGGACTGGCTGTTTTCTCATAGCCAGGTCAGTCACTTTACTGTCTCCCACTCTCATCTCCATTCTTCCTCATGCCCGGTCACTCAACTCAATGTCAATGACCCAGGCTTATGTCATCACCCCCCTCTTAAAAGAAAACTTCGTTTTCAAATATTGGGAGACTAAAACTTACTAAACATGTGACTCAGACATATTGCCTGGGTAGCCCTAAGTATGGCTGCACCTTACTTCAGCTACCATCCTAAATAATATACCAAATGCTCATAGTACACTCCCATAATCCCCACACATAAATACAAACAACCTTCTATCTTGTGTACCAATGCATGAACTAATACATCACATAATAATAATACATCATAGAAAAGCATTTTACTCATGTACCCACAGGTCTCTTACTACTTTACGACCACACAATACTATTTGTGTACCGACCCTATATCAGGTGGTTCTGTTCTTGCATGAACCCTCCTCTGATTCCTGTCGATGCTGTGTCTACCTTTCATGTACCCATGACTCATGGTACCTCTACAATTACAACATCTGTTTGCTATCCCTAGCCCTGGGTCAGTAATGTCACGAACACTCTTTTGACCTGACTCAACTTTCCTATCTGCATATTGCACCGTTACACTTGAGTCTCTGTTTAGTCTGAACTCTTTATTCAATCTTGGCCCATATATCTGGCACCTTGCTTTCTGCTGCATACGCCTTATGCCTATGTGCCCTGCACATGCACTATCCTGAGCTGTTCTAGTATATCGGTCTCTGTGTGCTAAAGGTACTGCTCCTTGCCCACGTGCAGTTCCACTATCTGAAAACCTGTGAGTGAGAACATTGTTCTTCCTCTCGAAGCACCATCTACCTTTCTTTGACTGCCTATGTTCTACTCTCCTACACCCTTGGGAACATTTGTTCAGAGTAGTATCTTGTCTCTGGGAGTCACTAGCACTATATTTGGGATCCATTCTCATCTGCTCAACCGTACTATCCTTGTCCTGAGCTCCTGTGTCTACTTCAAGTGCCTCTTCTACCTCAGTTATACTCTCTAATTTAGGTTCTCTTGTGGTAACTACCTCATTACTGCTTACACTATATTTTTGGTCCCAATAACTACTGCCTCTTCTGTACAATCTTTCACTCCTATAACATTTCCTATGATCAAATCAGCCACTGGTGAGTCCAAAACACACGCTGTCACTCTTCCAGTGATATATGGTGTTTTTACTGTTATTATGGCTAATGGGTAGAACTCTACTGTGCCGTTGAATGTTATGCATCTAATCTTTTTCCCCTGTATAATCCGATGGATCTATTAAACTTCTCCTCACTCCGATAGACGTACATCCGGAATCCCTAATTGTTAACGCTGGTCTATCATTGATGAATCCCTCGATGCAGCTTCAGACTTTCCTCCTTCATGTACTGCTGATCCTGCTTTCACTGTATGACCACATATTAGGACTGGCTGACTGTCTTTTTCAAAAAGAGTTTGCACCCACTACAATCTTCATTGTTCAGCGTCTCAATTACTTGCGCTGCATTTGAGTGCTCTGTTTCTCTCATCCTACTACTTCAAGTGCCTCTTCTACCTCAGTTATACTCTCTAATTTAGGTTCTCTTGTGGTAACTACCTCATTACTGCTTACACTATATTTTTGGTCCCAATAAACTACTGCCTCTTCTGTACAATCTTTCACTCCTATAACATTTCCTATGATCAAATCAGCCACTGGTGAGTCCAAAACACACGCTGTCACTCTTCCAGTGATATATGGTGTTTTTACTGTTATTATGGCTAATGGGTAGAACTCTACTGTGCCGTTGAATGTTATGCATCTAATCTTTTTCCCTGTATAATCCGAGGGATCTATTAAACTTCTCCTCACTCCGATAGACGTACATCCGGAATCCCTAATTGTTAACGCTGGTCTATCATTGACGAATCCCTGATGCAGCTTCAGACTTCCTCCTTCATGGACTGCTGATCCTGCTTTCACTGTATGACCACATATTAGGACTGGCTGACTGTCTTTTTCAAAAAGAGGTTTGCACCCACTACAATCTTCATTGTTCAGCGTCTCAATTACTTGCGCTGCATTTGAGTGCTCTGTTTCTCTCATCCTACATTGATGGCTGATATGCCCCTTCCTTCCACATTTGAAACAAGTAATCTCCCTTTTACTGTTGTTCGTTGGTCCATCTGATGGTTGTGTATCACACTCTGCTGCCTTGTGTCTCCAGCTCCCACAATTCCAACATCCGGCATAATTTGGACGTCTCTGGAAGTTCCCTCTTCTATATGGGTACCGTCCTACTCTACCAACATTGTTTCCTCGGAAACCATTATCTTGAGGTTCTTGCTGCTCACCTTTCTGTGCTGAATCCACACTTTTCGCCCTTGGTCTGAATGACTGGATTCTGGTCCTGTTTAGTGTACGCTGCACAGACTATTTCCTCACTCATTAGTTTCCCAATAGAACTGTTAGGATGTGCAGTCATATAGTTTTGCCCTAACTGAGACATTGTGTCTATGTCCTTTGGCTTCCGTTCCTCAAAGAACGCCACTAAATTAGAATTGCATGCAGATACTACCTTGTCTCTTAACATTAGATCTACTAATTTATTAAAATCTTTCCCTACTTCTGCGAGCTCCATCCATTTGTTAAATGTGTTCTTTACTGTGTTAACAAAGTCTGTGAAATCTTGATTTGTCTCTGGCACTAACTGTCTAAACTTTGTTCTATATCCATGCTCAGTGAGTTGGAACTTTGTCAGCAAACGTTGACGTAAGATAGTGTAGTTGTTTCTTTCTTCTACAGGTAAATTGAACATGGTGTCTAGTGCCTTGCCCGTAAGAAATTCGCCAAGTCGCATCCCATACTCTTTCTCTGGAATACCTAACGCTTTGGCTGATGCCTCGAACCTGGCCAAATAATTTTCAAGTTGGTCCCGGTCTGTAAAATATGGCAGTTTTAATCTCTGTGACGACTGCGACGGTCTTCTGCTTTCCTCACTTTGACCTTTCGAAGATAGTTCTAGTTTTCTTAACTCGATTTCAGTTTGCATCTGACACTTGATCTTCTCTTTCTCAATTTCCATTTCAGCTAACTTTACTTCCTGTAGACGTTTGTTTTCCATTTCAGCTAGTTTTACTTGTGTCTCTTCCTGTAGACGCTTGTTTTCTATCTCAGCTAGTTTTACTTGTGTCTCTTCCTGTAGACGCTTGTTTTCTATTTCAGCTACCTTTTCTTCCTGCAGACGTTTTGCCTCGCGTTCATTATGCCTCTCCTCTCTTTCAATCTGTTTTTGTTCTTTTGCTTCGGCATACTCCTGTAACTCTTTACCCTTCAGGCCTATTCGTTCACCTGCTTCAATATAGTCCATTAAAGTAGGCATCTTGTACTTGTGAACACGTTGCTGTCTATCAGCCACTATAAATGTAAAGACTCTGCTACTAGTCTTTGTGTGCCCTCAATAAGTACACTACCACTCCCTGTGTACGTAAATTCGTAGTGCTAATAATGTCACCCTGTACTCACCCAGTCACTCTATAAGCACTAGGTAGTGAGGAAAAATATCCTCCCTAATCCCTCGCATATATCTATAACAAATAGTTGTATAATATTTCTGGAAATATTGTTAAACATACATATAAATACATATACAAAACGAATGAATGATAACACTAAGTGTTGACTATCCAACGCTAGACTTCACAAGCTGAGTACACGGAGACGATGATCACACAGAAATAAACCACAGTAACAACCACAAGCTTGTGTAGGGACACCCACAGTGCGCGTAATATATAAATATAAATTGACAAAGACCACTAGACAGCAGATATGACGAAAGGTCACAATAATAACATATATCCGACCACAACAAATATCATATGTAAATATAACGAAAAGAAGAAAGAGAAAAGAAAAATTATAGCGTAACAATATACACAAATCTGACGTGAAACAACTCGGCTCTAGATATTGGTTAGGACTATTCCAATGCCACTGCACGACACGTTAACTCATTAACGTTTTCCTTACAAAAAATATCTTAAGCACCAGAAAATATCCACGTTTTGCCAAGCCTATCCTGATGTAGATAGAGATCGCAACCAGTGCCTATCAACAACTACATGTAAAACATATCCATATATATAAGTCCACAAACGATAACGACATTTAATGATGAGAGCAAACAAAAATGTTAAGATGGTTGGCCGACCAATGTATGCTTCTTAAGCCGTCGCCCAACAGTTCTTATTTTGCTGTTAATAGTTTTTCACAATATGCTGGAAATGTCTGTGTTAAATTCTCCTAAATGTCTACCACGCTAGATTTCAAAGCGACTTGTTGTTTTGTTGAGTGGTTAAAGAGTTCGCGTGGTGATTACCAGTTCCAACTGTCGAAAACGTTGACGGTAAATAGTAATTATCCAAAGTGTTCTTTCGATTGTCGTACGAATTGAAGATGATGGTAATTATCCCAAAATGTTCTGGATTGCCGTTTAAAGACAAAGTTCAAATGAAAAATTGGCCGCAAATGCCCAGTGCTATAACCCTGTACCGTCAGTTCTTTTTGGCAACTGTATGCACCCTTGTGTGCGGTGATGACACCACGTTAAAATGTTTGCTCGTAACAGAATAATGGTAACGATAGTAGAACAGTTCAATAAAAACGAAACATAAAATCTGGCTTTCTTTCAAAACACCTTGTTTTGTTCATTCACAATGAGTCATCTTGACCACACTAGGCCATGGAAATTTTCCTGAGTACCTTTCCTCCTTCCACCCCCAACTCACAATGTCACCTCAATTTCTCTTTATCACCTTCAGTGAACAATCCTCAGTAAAGACAGGTTCCACTATGGAAAACCTCAGTAACTTTCCACTGTCCCCAACCTTGACCTTGCCGGACACCTCAAGTCAGTACCTCAGTCTTCTTTGTCACAATAATCCACACTGACTGTCTGTAAAATGACCGGACACTTTTCCGTCATACAAAAACACTTTCCACACAACTTCTCAGCCCCGACCCGGCTGCTATTTTTAACTTCGTGGAAAATACACTTTACACCATTAACCCGCCCCAACTCTGGCGGTAGGGGCACTGTTTCCACAAAGACACCTGCCCGTTGAATCAGCGACTGTCACTTTTCTCTGTGTATTCTACACATTCATTAACTCTCCCCTTCCCGGGAGTTTAATGTTCTCGTAAACAGCGCTGACCCGATTTGTCCGTGGAGACTCACACTTCCACCGGCCTCCCCCGTTGTGTTACTTGTGGTGAAATTCGTCACTTGTCGACCCGCGACCAACACAGTGCGTTGCCTCCAGCACACACACACCAAATATCCCACCACACACAGGATGTTGAGACGAAATTGCCCACTGTCTTAAATCTTTGGTTCAATCCTGTCCTGTCAAACACACACTAGGACTGACCTCACTTGTTGCAAACCCCTCACTGTCCACGCGACATTTCCTCTGTGCTGTCCGTGACCAAACACCCCTGCTACTGCAATCGACTCTCCCGGTCGATTTGTACTGCGTTAATTCTCCTGGCGCCCTGCCTCGTCTGTTTACGTGTGCTGACCGTCGTTAAATTACCTGTAGTGAACCTGACGTGAACTGACTGCTCGCCTGTGACCTCCGCCGCGCATTTTCCCCGCGCGCTGACAGTTTTTTTTTCGATGTGGCGTCTTACACACACAAAAGAGTTGCTGTTAATCTCTTGACGCAGTACTGTCTAAATTGATGGAACGAAGCCACAGATAATAACTCCTCTCTCAGCGAAGAGCCCACAGATATCTTAGAATGACACAATGTCTATAATGCTCTTGACCGTACGTAGCCTTCCAGATACTCCTTACTAAGCGACGAGACCCCAGATGTCACACGTCGTTCTATGTTGACGATACTGTCGATGTTCTTGATGATAAGTTTATGATATTGTCGTGTGATGGTCGTTGTCTAGGTAACGATTACTCATGGTGTGTCACTGGAGATATCTGACTGTCTCTTAATCCACTCACCCCAGACGTGCACCTTCACCAGTCATTAAACAAGATTCACTTGGCGCACATAATCCTTTATTACAGAAATAACACTAGACTCACGGAACATATGTATATATCCAGAAACAATGTAATCCATAGAATATAAATGTCCTCCTCACAATTTAACCAGCACACATCAATGCCTTCTCAAGCCTGCTTCATATCTCAAATTCACCAGACAGGTAATCCAGCTACTATCCACGGCTGGATCTCCTACAATACAACCCACACATTGGGTCGGAGCCACTGCTCAACTATGCAACCCACTCTGGGTTTTGGCCCTCACTCCCTATAGAACCCACTCTGGTTCAGGCCTGTCTTCACACTAGGAGAACAACACAACACGGAGATCTCTAACTCCGCTTCTCCTTAGAATACCGACCAGTTCGGCATCTACACATTAACTGTCCCTGAAGTCCCTTGACTTCACACAAAAATAGACTGTCCTTCCCCCATCCCCTGGTGTCCACACTCACCCTTCCCATTATTTCTCAGGACTGGCTGTTTTCTCATAGCCAGGTCAGTCACTTTACTGTCTCCCACTCTCATCTCCATTCTTCCTCATGCCCGGTCACTCAACTCAATGTCAATGACCCAGGCTTATGTCATAGGTTTAGGCAAAATGACCAATTTAACATTACCTATATTAATCTATGGTGAAAGATTTAATTATGTGTGATTATTCTAAACAAGTTTGGCGTTTGCATTTATTTCTTGAACGATCGACACTCATACTATTGTAATGAAAACCAACACAAGGCGATCTGCTGCCAAATCGCTCGCAGGGCTGTTTTTTCGAATGCGGTATGCGGGGTTACGAATTGCTTCCGTAATTGCTTCTCCACAGAGGTAGCATAACATTTAAATAACTCGACTTTAATGTGATGGCATAACATTGAAATAACTCGACTTTAATGTGATGGCATAACATTGAAATAACTCGACCTTTAATGTGATGGCATAACATTAAATAACTCGACTTTAATGTGATGGCATAACATGAATAACTCGACTTTAATTGATGGCATAACATTGAAATAACTCGACTTTAATGTGATGGCTGGAACGGCTTCTTCTTTGGTGAGGCGTGTGATGTGGGCTGGTGTTGATGATGTTGCTACTGACTTTATCAAGATTGTTTATACATCTCCTAGATTTATTGCATTTCGAGTCCCGCCTGCAGTTGCCTTGGCGGGGCCAGCAAAAATAATTTCGCAAGCCTCATACACCCGCGGGCCGGGCGTTCCAGCCCTTGATACAGCGGGATAATAGACGGCAGAACTTCGCTTTGCTTTGCTGCCTTGTGTTAACTGATCACTGGCATCACAAGACGTACGTCCTTCAGTCTCTTTCAGCGCCACCCCTTTCAGTGCTGATGGCATTATACATTATGCAACAGTGGTTGTTTATTCTAACTCCCACAGCAAGTTGTATCATTGATCTGTCAGTTGAGTATAATTGATCTCTCGGATGAGTGTTTTGATCTGTCTGTCAGTGTCATGAATTATCATCATCATCATCATGTACTATGCCGGTAAGCGTGAGCGGTCATGTTTTGCCACTCACTCGATCACCAGAGTCGTGGATCAGCTCTGTGTTCCTGTCTCGACCATACAACGTGGCCAAGCCATCTAGGAATTATCAATTGAGTGTCATTAATCTATCTGTGAGTGTCATTGATCTGTCTGTCGGTATCATTGATCTATCAGTTGAGTATAACTGATCTATCGGTTGAGTGTCATAGATCTGTCTATCAGTATAATTGATCTATCCGTTGAGTATAACAGATCTATCATAAGATCAGGTCTCCGGTCGAGGCTATGTTTACAAGTTAGTTGCATGCCTTTACAAGACGTCACAATCATCCCCAACGTGCCCTCCCTCCCGCCCCTCCTCCCCTTCTAGACAATTTTACTCAGTAGTTTGTCATTGATTTTTCTGAACGGCAGACGGACGCTCATATCATTGTGAAATTCAACGCAAATCCGTCTGTTTCCAAATCGCCTATGACTGACCTCGATCCGTTATATCTGGATTCTAAAACAACATTCACTACCTTTTAGCCACAGAGGCCGACGGCTGTGTTTAATGTATTAATCAATCAAGCAATCAATCATTGAATCGGTCAAGCAATCAAACCATTCAATCGTCATTCAATCAATTATTCAATGAATCATTTTTCCCAAAGGTTAAAAGAAAATTTGGGAAAACAACCAGGCCCGGGTTTCAACCCCCCCAATTCGCCCTTCTACCACTCTCTTTCATACTCATTTCACCCACACTCAGTCGACGCTAACCGAAACAACAATATAAAAGATATGCTTTTTAATGGCAAGTATTATGTAGCAAGAAACTGTAGGGAGTGGGTTGTAAAAAGGTGGTCATTGGGATGTTTGTTTTGGCGAAAGATGACCATTGGGCAACTAGGAAACACTTCACGGGGGGTTGCGTCTATCTCAGAATTGACCATACCAGAGGAGGATATTTTTTGATGGCCAGGCATATGGATGAAAGGTGAAAATAAGTTTGGGTTCACTACTGGGGTAGCTTTGTCGTGATAAAGACATTTTCTCGAATAATGTGAGTGCTTTCACTTTCTTGTCGTGCAGAAGTGAGTGGCAGTGGGACCTGTACGTGCTGTCTTTGAGAGCAAGGACGCTGAGAGAGATGTGTATACTCATATCAAGAGCACCAACACGGAGAGAGATATATACACTATACCAAGGGCACCAATACTGAGAGATGTATATACTTATATCAAGAGCACCAACAGAGAAGAGAGAGAGAGAGAGAGAGAGAGAGAGAGAGAGAGAGAGAGAGAGAGAGAGAGAGAGAGAGAGAGAGATGTATATACCCAGAATGTGTAATATGATGCTCTCTTTCTATGTGACAAGGACATATTCTGTCTCTTACACCAGCTGTGAAACCTCCTGATTGTTAGCCACACAGTACAGACACACAAGCGTGGAGATAATCTAGAAAGATACATTGTTTGTGTTTGAGAGTCCCCTGGAACAGTGTGACTCATACATGTAATGCAGTGACGTGCAGATCACTTCGGATCAGAAAAGGGCAAGCGTCCATAGGTGTGAGATGTGTGTACAGACTTGTCTCCTGACTTAGTTCCGAAGGCACCATCTCCACGGAGTCTTCCTCTCGGAGTCCTTCTTCCCTCACTCCAAGCTCCGAAACCATAGGGGTGTGCAAGACGGTTACTGGAAATTTACATCTACGGAGAGCCATAATTAGTCAGTTAGTCGCGGTTCCAACTTCACGGCAAACGGTCGCCCCATTATGTTCCGTTCCTGTGCTAGTGAATATCACACAAAATGCTCTTCATATTAGGAAAGTAGCCAGGTTTTATACAGCACTGCACATACATCTGATTACGGTTAGGCCTATGATAGTCATGTTTCTTCCACATTTATAAAAAAAATATTTAGTTGTCAACATACTGCAAGCCATTTGTAGCAAGATAATTTAGACCAGGCGTAGGGATCTTTTTTTTTTCATTTGCCAAAGGCCATTTGGATACTTATAATATCAATCGTGGGCCATGCAAAATGACCATTTAAACATTACCTATATTATCTATGGTGAAAGATTTAAATTGTTTGACTGTGTGTGATATCTAAACAAGTTTAGCAGTTTGCCATTTCTTTCTGAACGACCGACACTCATACTATTGTATGAAAACCAACACAAGGCGATCTGCTGCCAAATCGCTCGCAGCTGTGTTTCGAACGCGGTATGCGGGGTTGCGAATTGCTTCCGTAATTGCTTCTCCACAGAGGTAGCATAACATTTAAATAACTCGACTTTAATGTGATGGCATAACATTGAAATAACTCGACTTTAATGTGATGGCATAACATTGAAATAGCTCGACTTTAATGTGATGGCATAACATTTAAATAACTCGACTTTAATGTGATGGCATAACATTTGAAATAACTCGACTTTAATGTGATGGCATAACATTGAAATAACTCGACTTTAATGTGATGGCTGGAACGGCTTCTCTTTGGTGAGGCGTGTGATGTTGGCTGGTGTTGATGATGTTGCTACTGACTTTATCAATGATTGTTTATACAGCTCCTAGATTTATTGCATTTCGAGTCCCGCCTGCAGTTGCCTTGGCGGGGCCAGCAAAAATAATTTCGCAAGCCTCATACAGCCCGCGGGCCGGGCGTTCCCAGCCCTTGATACAGCGGGATAAATAGACGTGCAGAACTTCGCTTTGGCTTTGCTGCCTTGTGTTAACTGATCACTGGCATCACAAGACGTACGTCCTTCAGCTCTTTCAGCGGGCCACCTCTTTCAGTGCTGATGGCATTATACATTATTCAACAGTGGTTGTTTATTCTAACTCCCACAGCAAGTTGTATCATTGATCTGTCAGTTGAGTATAATTGATCTCTCGGATGAGTGTTATTGATATGTCTGTCAGTGTCATTGAATTATCATCATCATCATCATGTACTATGCCGGTAAGCGTGAGCGGTCATGTTTTGCCATCTCACTCGATCACCAGAGTCGTGGATCAGCTCTGTGTTCCTGTCTCGACCATACAACGTGGCCAAGCCATCTAGGAATTATCAATTGAGTGTCATTAATCTATCTGTTGAGTGTCATTGATCTGTCTGTCGGTATCATTGATCTATCAGTTGAGTATAACTGATCTATCGGTTGAGTGTCATAGATCTGTCTATCAGTATAATTGATCTATCCGTTGAGTATAACAGATCTATCATAAGATCAGGTCTCCGGGTCGAGGCTATGTTTACAAGTTAGTTGCATGCCCTTTACAAGACGTCGCAATCATCCCCAACGTGCCCCTCCCCCCCCGCCCCTCCTCCTCCTTCTAGACAATTTTACATTCATTATTTTGTCATTGATTTTTCTGAACAGCAGACGGACGCTCATATCATTGTGAAATTCAACGCAAATCCGTCTGTTTCCAAATCGCCTATGACTGACCTCGAATCCGTTATATCTGGATTCTAAAACAACATTCACTACCTTTTAGCCACAGAGGCCGACAGGCTGTGTTTAATGTATTAATCAATCAAGCAATCAATCATTGAATCGGTCAAGCAATCAACCATTCAATCGGTCATTCAATCAATTATTCAATGAATCAATCAACCATTCATTCAATCGATCAATTGACCATTAATTCATTCAATCAGTCAATCAATCAATCAATCAATCAATCAATCAATCAGGTACTGTCTCCACAATAAAGGTTGGCTACAATAGTTCTTCAACACTGTCTGTCTCCCGTCCTGACTGTACATTCTGTCAGACTGCTGTGTGTCCATCTCTTGATGTCTTAGGGGGACTGAGTCGTCTCGAGGTATGGTTTCCGCCTCGAGTGCTTGAGGTCCCGGGTTCAAGCCTCGGTGAGGGTCTGGATATTTCAACGTGGACTTCTAGTAACATTTCCCCTGGTCTCTGGATAGTGAGATCGGACGCCCGTGTGTATTGTTGCGCAAGTAAAAAATCCCTTGGCAGTCGGAATCGAAAAGGGGTAGCCTAACGGTGCTACCCGGGGCACAATTTCGAGTTAAAAATCTACCCAAAGTATTTCAGGACCTTCGCCGGTGCTACGGAGTTCGTGCACTGAGCTGAGATTCTCCGGACTAAGGCTTGAGTTAGGAGTAGAACGGAGCACTTATGGATTACACCCGTGTGCCGTGATGTTGAACCGTCGACTAAACTAAGTTAAAACTCTTGATGTTATCTTCCCACTTGTATCGCTGTCTACCTCTTGCTCGCTTGTCTTCTACGTTGCCCCCTCCCCACCCCCAGTATGGTTTTTATAAGAATGTTATGTCCCTGCTCCGTGGCGAAGGTGTTACGGACGCAGTTCGTGATTCCGCATACCCGCATTCGAACACAGCTGCGGGCGACGTGGCAGCAGACCGCCTTGCGTTGGTTTTTAACGAAATGGTATAGGTGGCGGTCAGTTCAGAAAGCAATGGCGAACTACTGAATGTAAACTTGCCAAGAGATCACAACATAAACAATGCTGGTGTTGACTGCGACGTCCTGTAACGGATATGCAACCAACTTAACTTATGTCTGTTAACGTAGCCGAAATATTTCACTTGCCTCTTTTTTTATTTCTCTCATCAACTCTCTTTTCATTCCAAGTTTTTTCTAGAACCTCTGTATTTGATTGTTTTTGTTTCCATGAAATACGACATATTTTTCTGTATATCCTCATCTCCAGGGCCTCTATTCGACTTTCTAATAATGTATTAAACGTAGTCTAAAAATATCCTTCTCAACTCTTTGGGCTATAACCGCGATACATCGCATCTATTGATATATCGTATATCGGTTGTTTATGGTTTCCTAACAAATACTATATTTGTGTGTACGCAATTTTCTGCACGTGACGGCGACGCATGCAATAATCTTTACGATCAATCAATCTCTAAAGATATTCACGGTAGCTGAAGCCTGGTTGTTTGCATTGATGACTCAGTATTCGGGGGCTTCTGACAGGCTGTTTAAAATAAAGGGTTTGTCTGCCACGTCCTTCACCTTTCTGAAGAGTACATGTGTGGATACGCCACGATCTGCACGTTGCTTCTAGAGGACTACCTGGCGACATGTTTCTCTTGACTAGGCCAAGGTTCGTTTAGTTAGACGGCAGATATGGTTGGCTAGAGATGTTTCTCTTGACTGGGTCAAGGTTCGTTAATACCGCAGATATGGCTGGCCAGAGACAGACTGGGTACACACAGCGACACAATAAATTAAGGAAAACATGCAAATAGTACAGGGTGTAGTTTTAATGACTGTGCAGTGTTTGAAAATATTGCCGATCCAAGTTTTGTATTTACCTATTATGTTGCATGAACTTTACAGAGGGTGAATACAAAACATGGTCCGGCAATATTTTCAAAAACTGCAGTCTTTAAATATACACCCTATATAACTAGAAAGGTCTTTATCGGGAATCCCCAGAGTACAAGAAATAGAGGAAGATCTAAAAATAAACGGAGACGAGAAGCAGAAACATAAATTACCAATATAGGGAGGACACTGACAGGGGTGTGTGGGTAGCTAAGGATACGAGGGCTTTGGTGTGAGTGGCTGGGGAGATGAGTGCCGGTTGAAGGCAATGGCAAACTACTGAACGTAAACTTGCCAAGAAAACACAAAGTAGCAAAAATGCTGGAGGGAAATATGCCCCAGTGGATGATATATTGTTACAGAAGAAGATTGATAATGTCAGTTTAAGACTGTTCATCTCTGCGTTGCTCATTTATGGATTCAGTCAATCGAGTGTCGTCCCCAGAATCAGTCGATCGTCACTGATCTATCAGATGAGTGTCATTGATCTCTCAGTTGAGTGTCATTGATATAACCGTTGAGTGTCATTGATCTATCAGTTGAGTGTCAATGATCTATCATTGATCTATCATTGATCTATAAGTTGTGTCATTTATCAATCAGTTGAATGTCATTGATCTATCACTGATCTATCATTGATCTATCAGTTGCGTGGGCGACACTGTGAGTTGTGAAATTCGCGGGGAATGCTTTTACATATGTCCTGTACAGTGACCTGCATGTTGGGAACAATGGCTACCGGCTGTTGCTGAATAGACTGATTTGCCTTTTCGGTTCACGAGTGCATTTTTCAGGAGACTCCCGGGAGTCGGCGCTGAAGCTGCGGAGTTCGTGCCTTATGCGACACTTTCTGCGGGTCGCCTTGCGGTAAAAGACCGAGCCATGTGAGAAAACCTGGATCAATGAGGTCTTTCTGGTGACTGCCGAGTCCATCGATGATGAACTGTGGGGTTTTCGTGGATTAATATTGTGTTAGCATTCTGGCAGCGGCATTATGCACAATGTACCTGTGCGGGCTGTTGGATTGCCAAGACTCCTGCCTATGCCACTTTTCACATTGGACAGTGGGGAGCATTTTGTGTGATATTCACTGGTACAGGAACGGAGCATAATGAGGACGACCCGTTGCCGTGAAGTTGGAACCTCGACTAACTAACTATCTAACTAACTAACTAACTAACTAACTAACTAACTAACTAACTAACTAAACTCACTCACTCACTCACTCACTCACTCACTAACAGTTGTGTTATTGATCTATCATTGATCTCTCAATTGAGTGTCATTGTTCTATCCGTTGAGTGTCATTGATCTATAAGTTGAGTGTCATTGATATATCATTGATCTATCATTGATCTATCAGTTGAGTGTCATTAATTTATCAGTTGTGTCATTGATCTATCATTTATCTTTCATTTATTTATCCGTTAAGTGTCAATGATTTATCAGCTGAGTGTCATTTATCTATCATTGATCTATCATTAATCTATCAGTTGTGTCATTTATCTATCAGTTGTGTGTCATTGATCTATCACTGATCTATTAGTTGAGTTTCATTGATTTATCCGTTGAGTGTCATTGATCTATCAGTTGAGTGTCATTGATCTATCAGTTGAGTGTCATTGATCTATCATTGATCTATCAGTTGAGTGTCATTAATTTATCAGTTGTGTCATTGATCTATCATTTATCTTTCATTTATTTATCCGTTAAGTGTCAATGATTTATCAGCTGAGTGTCATTTATCTATCATTGATCTATCATTAATCTATCAGTTGTGTCATTTATCTATCAGTTGTGTGTCATTGATCTATCACTGATATATCATTGATCTATTAGTTGAGTGTCATTGACCTCTCATTTGAGTTTCATTGATTTATCCGTTGAGTGTCATTGATCTATCAGTTGAGTGTCATTGATCTATCAGTTGAGTGTCATTGATCTATCATTGATCTATCAGTTGAGTGTCATTGACCTCTCATTTGAGTTTCATTGATTTATCCGTTGAGTGTCATTGATCTATCAGTTGAGTGTCATTGATCTATCAGTTGAGTGTCATTGATCTATCATTGATCTATCAGATGAGTGTTATTGATTTATCAGTTGCGTCATTGATCTATCATTGATCTATCATTTATTTATCTGTTAAGTGTTATTGATTTATCAGCTGAGTGTCATTTATCTATCATTGATCTATTAGTTGAGTGTCATTGATCTATCAGTTGAGTGTCATTGATCTATCATTGGTCTGTCAGTTGAGTGTCATTGATCTATCATTGGTCTGTCAGTTGAGTGTCATTGATCTATCATTGGTCTGTCAGTTGAGTGTCATTGATCTATCAGTTGAGTGTCATTGATCTATCATTGGTCTGTCAGTTGAGTGTCATTGATCTATCAGTTGAGTGTCATTGATCTATCACTGATCAATCAGTTGAGTGTCATTGATGTATAAGTTGAGTGTCGTTGATCTATCAGCTGAGTGTCATGGATGTAAAATATGAGTGTCGTTGATCTATCAATAGAGTGCCATTGATCTATGTGTTGAGTGTCATTGATTTATCCGTTGAGTGTCATTGATCTATCAGTTGAGTGTCATTGATCTATCAGTTCAGTGTCATTGATCTATCAGTTGAGTGTCATTGATCTATCATTGGTCTGTCAGTTGAGTGTCATTGATCTATCAGTTGAGTGTCATTGATCTATCATTGGTCTGTCAGTTGAGTGTCATTGATCTATCAGTTGAGTGTCATTGATCTATCACTGATCAATCAGTTGAGTGTCATTGATGTATAAGTTGAGTGTCGTTGATCTATCAGCTGAGTGTCATGGATGTAAAATATGAGTGTCGTTGATCTATCAATAGAGTGCCATTGATCTATGTGTTGAGTGTCATTGATTTATCCGTTGAGTGTCATTGATCTATCAGTTGAGTGTCATTGATCTATCAGTTGAGTGTCATTGATCTATCATTGATCTATCAGTTGAGTGTCATTGATCTATCAGTTGAGTGTCATTGATCTATCAGTTGAGTGTCATTGATCTATCAGTTGAGTGTCATTGATCTATCAGTTGAGTGTCATTGATCTATCAGTTGAGTGTCATTGATCTATCAGTTGAGTGTCATTGATCTATCAGTTGAGTGTCATTGATCTATCAGTTGAGTGTCATTGATCTATCATTGATCTATCAGTTGAGTGTCATTGATCTATCATTGATCTATCAGTTGAGTGTCATTGATCTATCAGTTGAGTGTCATTGATCTATCAGTTGAGTGTCATTGATCTATCAGTTGAGTGTCATTGATCTATCATTGATCTATTAGTTGAGTGTCATTGACCTCTCATTTGAGTTTCATTGATTTATCCGTTGAGTGTCATTGATCTATCAGTTGAGTGTCATTGATCTATCAGTTGAGTGTCATTGATCTATCATTGATCTATCAGATGAGTGTTATTGATTTATCAGTTGCGTCATTGATCTATCATTGATCTATCATTTATTTATCTGTTAAGTGTTATTGATTTATCAGCTGAGTGTCATTTATCTATCATTGATCTATTAGTTGAGTGTCATTGATCTATCATTGGTCTGTCAGTTGAGTGTCATTGATTTATCATTGGTCTGTCAGTTGAGTGTCATTGATCTATCAGTTGAGTATCATTGATCTATCATTGATCTATCAGTTGAGTGTCATTGATCTATCATTGGTCTGTCAGTTGAGTGTCATTGATCTATCATTGATCTATCAGTTGAGTGTCATTGATCTATCATTGGTCTGTCAGTTGAGTGTCATTGATCTATCATTGGTCTGTCAGTTGAGTGTCATTGATCTATCATTGGTCTGTCAGTTGAGTGTCATTGATCTATCATTGGTCTGTCAGTTGAGTGTCATTGATCTATCATTGGTCTGTCAGTTGAGTGTCATTGATCTATCATTGATCTATCAGTTGAGTGTCATTGATCTATCATTGGTCTGTCAGTTGAGTATCATTGATCTATCATTGATCTATCAGTTGAGTGTCATTGATCTATCATTGGTCTGTCAGTTGAGTGTCATTGATCTATCAGTTGAGTGTCATTGATCTATCAGTTGAGTGTCATTGATCTATCATTGATCTATTAGTTGAGTGTCATTTATCTATCATTGATCTATTAGTTGAGTGTCATTGATCTATCATTGGTCTGTCAGTTGAGTGTCATTGATCTATCAGTTGAGTGTCATTGATCTATCATTGGTCTGTCAGTTGAGTGTCATTGATCTATCATTGGTCTGTCAGTTGAGTGTCATTGATCTATCAGTTGAGTGTCATTGATCTATCATTGGTCTGTCAGTTGAGTGTCATTGATCTATCATTGGTCTGTCAGTTGAGTGTCATTGATCTATCATTGATCTATCAGTTGAGTGTCATTGATCTATCATTGGTCTGTCAGTTGAGTGTCATTGATCTATCATTGGTCTGTCAGTTGAGTGTCATTGATCTATCAGTTGAGTGTCATTGATCTATCATTGATCTATCAGTTGAGTGTCATTGATCTATCATTGGTCTGTCAGTTGAGTGTCATTGATCTATCAGTTGAGTGTCATTGATCTATCATTGATCTATCAGTTGAGTGTCATTGATCTATCATTGGTCTGTCAGTTGAGTGTCATTGATCTATCATTGGTCTGTCAGTTGAGTGTCATTGATCTATCAGTTGAGTGTCATTGATCTATCATTGATCTATCAGTTGAGGTCATTGATCTATCATTGGTCTGTCAGTTGAGTGTCATTGATCTATCATTGGTCTGTCAGTTGAGTGTCATTGATCTATCATTGGTCCTGTCAGTTGAGTGTCATTGATTCTATCATTGGTCTGTCAGTTGAGTGTCATTGATCTATCATTGGTCTGTCAGTTGAGTGTCATTGATCTATCATTGATCTATCAGTTGAGTGTCATTGATCTATCATTGGTCTGTCAGTTGAGTATCATTGATCTATCATTGATCTATCAGTTGAGTGTCATTGATCTATCATTGATCTGTCAGTTGAGTGTCATTGATCTATCAGTTGAGTGTCATTGATCTATCAGTTGAGTGTCATTGATCTATCATTGATCTATTAGTTGAGTGTCATTTATCTATCATTGATCTATTAGTTGAGTGTCATTGATCTATCATTGGTCTGTCAGTTGAGTGTCATTGATCTATCAGTTGAGTGTCATTGATCTATCATTGGTCTGTCAGTTGAGTGTCATTGATCTATCAGTTGAGTGTCATTGATCTATCACTGATCAATCAGTTGAGTGTCATTGATGTATAAGTTGAGTGTCGTTGATCTATCAGCTGAGTGTCATGGATGTAAAATATGAGTGTCGTTGATCTATCAATAGAGTGCCATTGATCTATGTGTTGAGTGTCATTGATTTATCAGTTGAGTGTCATTGATTTATCAGTTGAGTATCACAGGTTAATCAACTGAGTATCATTTAATGTATTTTCAAAACAACGTACACGCTTAGTGAATTTATAAAACAGAGGCTTCAAGCTTCATACACTGCTGCGGGCGATTTGGCAGCAAACAACAGTGTGTTCGTTTTCATACAATGGGATGAGTGCCAGTTGAAGGCAATGAAAAACTACTGAACGTAAACTTGCCAAGAAAACACAAAATAGTCCCAAAGATGCTGGGCTTGACTGCGACGTCCAGTAAAGGATATACAACTAATTTATGTAGTGTACTACACGAGAATAGTAATTTGTTTTATCTTAATTTTCAGTCCGGCAGTTACAAAGACGTCCCTGATACAACCAGAAGACTGGAAGAATACGTAAGTTCAGAGTGTCGTCCCTGGGTAGCAGATTTATGTCTAAATAAATGTTGAACACACAATGAACAGCCTCTTGAGTGTCAGTAATACTCGGGGAATCATACTATAGTGCAGTGGTTCTCAACCGGTGGGGAAGGGGGAAGAAGATTATTTCAAGATCGCGTTAATGCAAGAACCGATTACTTGATCTTGTTTTTCCCTTCATACTTTACGGTTCTGTATGTCTCACCCTTCTAAAATTCATTTTATAAAGTAAGTAGACCCACAAATCACGTTTTATGTGGACGTCTAGACTTGTTTTAGTATGTGCTTCCATTATTACGTATACTGTGTAGGGGCGGGAGGGGGGGGGGATTTTTAGGTAGGAAATACGACAGGGGGAGGGGGGAATGACGTTTTGAAAATATGGCGAAGGGGGGCACGGGCCAAATTTTTAGGTAGGAAATACGAAAGGGGGGGGGGGGGGAATGACGTTCTGAAAATATGGTGAAAAGAGGGTGGGGGCACGGGCCACAAAAGGTTGAGAACCACTGCTATAGTGTATCGTCATCATGCGCCATGCCGATAAGCGTGGGCGGTCATGGTTCGTCATCTCATACCATCACCAGATTCTTAGATCAGCTCTGTGTTCTTGTCTCGACCATGCCAGGTGGCCAAGCAATCCAGGTATTTACTTCTCTGTCTTCCCCTTGTTCTTTTCCCCATTATTTTTGCCAGTTGTCACAAAGTTTTAAAGTTTATTTCTCATCGCAAAGTGCCCTAAAATCTTGACTCGAATTTCTCTAATCAGTTTACTGTTTCCCTTTGCTTCTCGCAGAACTTTCTCATTAGTTTTCCTGTTTCTCCATTGTGTTCTTTTCATTTTTCTCAGAAACCACATTTCTGGTGCCTTTAGATGTTTCTCAGCATGTCTGAATATTGTCCATGTTTCACATCCATACAACAGTGCGTTTATAAACAGCCTTAATAATCATTTAAGTTAACAGCTTTTAAACACAGAAGCCTTAAACAAAGTATTGCACGATTTATTGCCAGCCATATCTCGCTGCATCTCATCAGGTGCACATATCATATGAAGCAAATAAATGAATAATACTCTCAATGAAATACTCGCAATTTGACATTTCAGCTTCAGTAATCCATCCACCCGTCTCACGGATGATTGTTGGAAGCGACATTTCAGCTTCAGTATTCCATCCACCCGTTTCACGGATGATTGTTGGAAGCGACATTTCAGCTTCAGTAATCCATCTACCCGTTTTACATATGATTGTGGGAAGCGACATTTCAGCTTCAGTAATCCATCCACCCGTTTCACGGATGATTGTTGGAAGCGACATTTCAGCTTCAGTAATCCATCCACCCGTTTCACGGATGATTGTGGGAAGCGACATTTCAGCTTCAGTAATCCATCTACCCGTTTTACATATGATTGTGGGAAGCGACATTTCAGCTTCAGTAATCCATCTACCTGTTTTAATATGATTGTGGGAAGCGAAATTTCAGCATCAGTAATCCATCCATTCGTTTCACAGATGATTGTGGCAAGCGACATTTTAGCTTCAGTAATCCATTACCCGTTTTAGAGATGATTGTGGGAAGCGACATTTCAGAAATTCAAAACAATGTATTCTTTTAGTGAATTTAAACAAGGACAATTTATTGCACGATTTCCTGCCTGATATAGTTAGACTTTTAAGAACATGCATCTTTCCCATTGCAACAAATGCCTGTGAGACCTGGACACTTAACTAAACAAGCTGAACAGCCTTTGAATATAAATGTTACAGAGGAGTTCTAAGAATATCTTGGATAAAGAAAAGAACAAATGCATCTATACTTCAAGGGCTGAATATTGAAGAATGTAAGGTATTAAAGACGATAAAACAATGAAAATTTAAATATTTTTATCACTTGAAACGTCATGAAAGTTTGGAGAGAACAATAATGGAGGGGTATACACCTGGGAAGACAGGAAGAGAGGAAGAGGAAGGTCAAAGAGAAGATGGGTACAGGATGTGGCGGATGATCTCCAGATGGGTGTATCGGACGCGGGACATCTTGCTTATGATCGAGAGGTTTTCCGGGAAGATTGTTATGGGAGCGACCACCTCCCCTATTCTGTACTGATACTTATACCTAAGTCCAGCACAGTCAGGGTTATAAGAGCCCGCAGGGCATCATTCAGTTATGCATGTGACCACTCTTCGCTCTAGGGGCGCCTTGGATAATAGGGAAGATCTAAACCAACAAGAAGAATTTTCACCCAGCCACAATGGTGGACACCAGAGGTGGAGAATTCATGGAGGGAAATGAGAGCGGCCATAAGGAATTGGCAGAGGGTACGGAGAGCAACCAATTCCGTTGACACAGAATTGGAGGAGGTTAAACGGTATAAAAAATTAAAGGTGCAGGAATTTAAACTCCGGGCAACAGTGGCAAAAAGGATGAAGTGGGAGCAGTTTATAAATAAAGTAGATGGGGATGGGACATTGGGTAAATTCTGGAGGCTGCACCGACAGATGAACAGACAGGCCATGCCTGGTACACATGGTACCGTGTATGATGATAACAACCGACATATGACAACTGGCCAGAACAAAAGAGAGGCTTTTCTTGCACGATTATTAAAAACAGACGGATCAGCAGGATCGGTCTATTAGGGATATGTCAGAGAAGCCTTGTCACCGGTCACTAGGAAGGAGAACTGTGAGGTTAAGGTGGAGGATATTAGACGGGTACTGAAGAGGGCTAAAGACACAGCACCAGACCAGGATGAGGTGAGGACAACCCTATGAGTAAAATGAATGGTTTAAGACTTGGAGGAGATTGGTGTTTGTTTCAACCTAAGCACGAATATGGCGAAAATACCACAGGATTGGTTGCACAGCTACCTGGTCCCACTTCCAAAGCCAGGTAAGGGTCACTCCAGACTTAATGGATACCGAATCAAAGCCCTGCAAAACACGTATGGTAAAGTCCTCAAAAAGATAGTAGCACTCAGGCTCCAGCGACATGTAAAAATTCGTAATCTGCTTCCCAAAGGGCTCGGGAGTTACTTGCCTGGGAAGGACACCTGGGCCAATGGGGCCACTTTTGCTTTTGATGTCTACGAGGGCTTACGCGATAAACAGGAGACAGTGGCGGTAGCTCTTGACCTGGAGGATGCGTATAACAGGGTTAGGTCTCTCTCTCTCTCTCTCTCTCTCTCTCTCTCTCTCTCTCTCTCTCTCTCTCTCTCTCTCTCTCTCTCTCTCTCTCTCTCTCATCATGTTCCTCTTGTACCTTGCGGTGTCGAGGGAAGTATAAACTTCGTGAGAGTGCCCGGTTATGGGCTTCGTATATCGACATTCCCTATGGATTCTGTTATTCCCTCCGTCCAACGTTTACGTGGTCGGCCTCTTCCTCTGTTTCCATCTGGTCTGTACATCATTGCTTGTTGTGGCATGCTGTTGACTGGTAGCCTACTTGCATGGCCAAACCATTTGACTTGCTGCTTTCTAATAAAATCTAGAGCAGCTTTAACCCCCACTTTAGTCCTGATTTCTTCATTTCTGATCTTATCTCTTCTTGATACGTTGAGTATTCTTCTCAGGAACCTCATTTCTGTTGTTGTCATTTTTCTTTTCTCTTTTTCTGTCATTGTCCAGGTTTGGCATTGGTAGCACAGAGTTGGTAGGAAGATTGTGTTGTAAAGTGCTTTCTTAGTAGTTATTGATACATGTTTGTTCTTTAGTATTGGTGCCATTTGTCCAATGAGTTGATTTGCCTTATTGCACCTATTTTCGATCTCGTCTTCTGATCTGCCATTTGATGATATTATACTTCCTAGGTACTTGAAGCTCTTTACTTGTTTCAAGGGATGTTCGTTTAGGTGAATTGTTGCTGTTTGTTCTTCTTTAGTTATAGTCATTACCTCTGTTTTGCTTGTGCTAATTTTCATGTGATGTTCCCTACACATTTCGTTTAGACTATTCATGTGGTCTTGTAATTGAGCTTCTGATTTTGCTATTAGTCCGTTTATACTTCTTAGTTTTTCTACGAGCAGTATTTGGGTTAGGTATGATCTCTTAATACACACACTGTTGGACCTTTGCCTTGTTAGATGGGTTGTGGCGGTCCTTTATGAGCGTAAGGTTGCCCTGCACATGGGTTCCTTGACCTCTGACCCTTGTACTATTACACCTGGGTTGCCGCAGAGACCGGCCTTGTCCCCAGTGCTCGTTAATGTCTAAACCAGCAAAATCGCAGCTATTGTGACACCAGGTGTTGATAGAATCTTGACATTTGCAGATGATGTGCTGGTGTACAGACAGGCTAGAGATAGGGACAGTTTGTCTGAAGATTTACAGATGGCAGTAAACAGGGTGGCAAAATGGTGCAAGGATGCAGGGAACGATATAAATCCAGATAAGGCATCAGTTGTGTGGTACTCCCTGGATAACTGGATTGTGAAGGCAGATGTATTATATTGAATGGATGTCCTCTTAGTAGAGAGAGTAAATTGAAGTACTTGGGTATCACCTTTGACAGGTGTATGTTTTTTAAGGATCATGTGGAGGCTTTGGTAATGAAGGCTGGTAGGGGACTTAATGCACTGAGGGCTATGGCAGCAACCGGGGTAGATCAGAGGATGCTGTACAGGCTCTTTCGGCAGTTAATAATTTATGTCATTGAGTATGGTTTGGGGCTGCTGACGGTATCAAAGAGTCAGCTTGAAAGGTTGGAGCGCATACAGAATGCTACCATGCGGTTAATACTGGGGTGCACAAAGGACACACCAATTATATGCATGAGGCATATCCTGGCGTTACAAACAATGGCGGAGAGGCAAGGGTCCTTCAAGCTAAATGGTGCCTGAGAGTTGCCGCAGATAGGGATCACCCCCTGCATGAAGCCATGGATATGGTCATTGGTCATAGACTATGACGAGGCAGGTCTTGGATTGCACAGGCAGAACTATCTATACGTCAGGTGTGTGATCTAGAGACCATCAATCGTGAAAAAGAGTGGGTTGAAGTACCGGAAGACATGACGGACTGGCTCAATGTAATAATAACACTGGGTCGTGAGTGCAGAGAATGGGCAACGGGCGGCACAGAGTTTGAGGTGCAACAACTGTTCCAGAGTAACACACATCAAGGTGACATAGTGATCTTCCCCAATGGTTCAGTGGTTAGAAACAGACCGAGTGGTTGCGGTTTCATTGTGAAGGCTAATGGAGGAGTGTTGAAAAAGAAGAGTTTGGCATGTGAGACTACGACCTCCAGCATGAGAATAGAGGTGAAAGCAGTAACAGCGGCATTCCGTTTCTTAGAGGAGACCACTGCATCACACATTGTATTCATTGCAGACTCAAGGAGTATGCTTAAGGTGGAGAAAGGAATGTACGTTTCGTGTGGAATGCTCACCTCGCTTCAGAGGTCACATATTGTGAGAATTGTATGGATGTTTTGCCCTGGCCATGCGGGAGTGCGAAGGAATGAACAGGGTTATAGGCTGGCAGGGAATGCACCTCTTGGTGGTAGATTACCTATGGACAAGGGGGAGGTGGTCGAGCGCCTGTGGGACCAGGTGGAGAAGGTGGGGGAACAGGTTGAGAACTCGTATGTGGAAAGGATGAGATTGCGGGGGATTGGTAGAGGTTCTGATAGAATCTTAAAACTGAAAAGGAAGACCAGGAGAACTTTCAATCAGATAGTGATGGGAACGATTAGTATTGTGACACTTCGTTGGCTGTTGAACGAGGGACGGAGCGCGTATGGGAATGTCCTCAGTGTAGTGATGTCATTTCTTAGCTCAACTCAACTCAACTCAGGTCAACTCAACTCAGGTCAACTCATCTCAACTCAACCCAACTCCGCTAAAGAATGTCCATTGTATGAAGATTTCGTGCAAAAGTAGTGCATGCGTGAGTTACAACTTCGCGTGAAGCTATAAATTGGATAAATGTCAGTGTCGATAACTCACAAACCATTTGACTTGCTGCCTTCTAATAAAATCTAGCGCAGCTATAACCCCCACGTAAAGCTATAAATTTGATAAATGTCAGTGTCGATAACATATATCAAATTTATAGATTTACGCGGGGGATATAGCTGCGCTAGATTTTATTAGAAGGTTTAAGTCAAATTGTTTGGCCATGCAAGTAGGTTACCAACTAACAGTATACCACAACATGCAATGATGTACAGACCAGAGGGAAGCAGAGGAAGAGGTCGACCATGTAAACGATGGACGCCGGGAATAACACAGTCCATAGGAATGTCGATACATGAATCCCATAAGCGGGCACTCTCTCGCTGTTTATACTTCACATCAACACCGCAAGGTACAAGAGGAATATGATGAGATGAGAGATGAGATGAGATGATTCGCCGGCGAACGTAGTCCAGGAAATTTCCAGACATCTGTTGCACACTCTGCTAGCAAGTTTGATGTGAATGAACGGACAACTAATGATATTCGCGGATTCATGTTTCATCATCATCATGTCCCACTTATTCCATCAAGGGTCGTGGGGAGGAATAGTTGGTGCTCCAGACCCCAATGGGTGGCACTGGATAGTGTCATTCCTTGTGATTGTACAATGTCTTTGATGTCGTCAATCCATTTTCTTCTCGGGCGTCCTATTGCTCTCGTTTCAGATCTTCTTTGATATGGCACCAGTGCTGGTAGTTGGTGGTGTTGCATTCTAATGAAATGACCGAACCATTTGGTCCGCTGTCTTTCAATATATGTGGCACAAGGTGTTGATCACACTGTCTGTCTGATAACATTTCTTATTCGGTCTCGGATAGTTAAGCTGGTAACTCTTCTCAAGCATCTTTTCTCGCAGGTTTTGATTTTGAGTTAGTGTGATTTGGATAATGTCCAAGTTTGAGATTAGTAGCATAGGGATGGTGTGGATATGCTGTTTATGATCTGTCATTTTGTCGATTATTTGGATGTTTCTATGTGGGTGATATTCGATATATAGTGTTTAATATGTTTATATGAATCGTGGACAATTAGCAGACAAGTGAGGCATTGTGTGGATGGTGTTTAGATGTGGTTCTATGTTGTTGTTTGTTCCATCAAGAATGATGATGACCATTCATTTCATCCAGTGGGGTTGAAAGTATGGAGCCGTGAGTTCTAAGATGGCCGATAAGGCCTATTTTGGCTCGAAATGTTCTTTGGCAATGTGGACAAAGAATGCTTGACGTTTCTGAGGAGGATTTCCTGCAGTGGTTTTTCTATCCAGCCTTTTCTTCACAGCTCTTGCAGTCCTGGTTGCTTCACAAGTGACTGCACCCTTATGTAATGATGCACGCCACGAATTATGGTCTTTAGCAGCAGTCTCCCAGGTGTTAGGATGAATTCCAAAAGCTTTCAGTGAGATTTTCAGAGTGTCTTTCAAGCATTTCCTCTGGCCACCTTGGGAGCGTTTACCACAACGCAGCTCGCCGTAAAAAATTTGTTTAGGGAGCCTGTGATCTGGTATACGAGTTAAGTGACCAGCCCAGCGAATATGATTCTTCATTAGTACAGTGTGGATACTGGGCATGGACGCTCTTCCTAGAACTTCAGTGTCTGGAATCTTGTCTTGCCATTTAATCTTCAGTAGCTTCCTAAGGCAGACTGTGTGGAAGTGGTTTAATTTCCTAGCGTGTCGCTGATAAACAGTCCAGGTTTCACAAGCGTATAGCAGTGTGAATAATACAACTGCTTTGTAGACTTTTAGCTTTGTTTGCATGCTTATTCCAACCCTGTCCCATACATTCTTGTACAGTCTGCCAAAGGCCGAGCTGGCCTTGGAGATTCTTGCATTCACTTCATCATCAATTGTGGCAGCTTGTGACACAGTGCTCCCAAGATAGGTGAACTTGTCCACAACACTTACTCTATGACAGTTCACCTTGATATTCGGCACGGTGTGATTAACCTCTGGAGCTGGCTGGTACATATATGAAGTTGGATGAAGAATGACTTGCGAGATGAATTGGATTAAATTGAGGAAGAGCTGCGCAATTCGTTGACCTCACTCTCTGGCCTGAGTCCATCTGAGTCCAGTGACAAGACAAGTCAAGACGCCTGGAGACGAATACGGGTGCAGTGGATGACCAGGGCTCTCTGCGTGCCTTACCGTGCTCATTATGTTCCACAACGCTTTTCAAGTAAACGCCGTCTTGCCCGTTGAATCATCAATGATTTATTTCGCGTAGTCTGCCGAATCCTGTCTTCACATGCTGGGTAGGCATACCCTAGTTCACCGCTTGGTGTGACAACAAATAGGTTCTATAGGAGAATGGTGAGAACACCGTGGGAAGATAGACAGAGCAATGAAGACATCTTGAAAGAAGATATCTCACAAAGAGAAGTAGCTACTCGCATCATAAGAGGATAGTTCACATTCTTTGGGCATGTCACGAGAAGAGGAAAGCTGAATTCTGTCATCACAACGGGAAGGCTGAAGGGGAGGCGGGGTTTAGGCCAAGAGAGAAGATGCTGGACAGTTTGATATCATGTCATTGAGGAATGTCGGTATCAGAAATGATTAGAAACACGTGAGACAGGAGGTTGGACAGACATGATTACCAACGCCATACGGCATGGACTGTAAGAAGATTGGCAGTACACGAGACAGAAGGTTGTGGACAGACATGATCACCAACGCCGCACTCCATGACTATAAGAAGAAGAATATTTAAAATTAAATAAGTGTAATTTGGTTTGCTTGGTTGTTCACAAATCAGCACAAATTATTAGTTGAATATCCTTCACAGGACATACAATTCAACCCCAGCATTTTTTGGGCTGTTTGTGATTTCTTGACTAGCTTACGTTCAGTAATTTGCCATTGTTTTCTGAACGACCGGCACACATTCCATTGTATAAAAACCAACACAAGGCAATCTTCTGCCAAATAGTCGGCAGCTGTGTTCCGAATGCGTTATGCGGGATTCCGAAATGCCTCCGTAACTTCTTCGCCACGGAGCGGGCTTGTACGCACTAGACAACATAAATAAACGCACATGTATTGTTTAGCACTTACAGAAGTAGAGGAAAGAAGCAGGGATTAGAGGACGCACTAGTGGCCTCAGTGGGTTCCCTAACTGCTCATCAACCCCAGCATTTATTGGCTGTATGTGATTTACTATTCAATTTTTACTTTAACTGATTGAGTGAAATGGGATGATTAATCGTCTTCTCTTAGGTGACTTCCTGCATCTGCCGTCGGCTTATATACAGTAGTTTATTTTTTCTATTCAATTCCCTTTAATTTGATATATAATACAACATGTCTGCTACCATATTAACAACTTTTAAGTCATAATTGTGAAACGCCCTTACTTCCTATTTACCATCAACGATTTTCGTTAGGTGCAAACCTACTATTTGCTTGGCACATAATCTGTTTTAATTAGTTAGTCATTGCTTTCCGAGCAGCCGACTCTCATGCGATCGCAATCAACGCACAGCGACCTACTCCAAGATAGTCGGCGGTTGACTGCAAACCCTCGTTCTGGTATGTCGAGGAATTGTAAAACTTGTTGCTAAGTCGGTGCGGATATGCCTGAAAACGAGGGACACTGGTAATAGGGAAAGCTAATCCACACACAAACATCAATCCAGTGCATTCTCCAGTAGTGGCACGTGCATGAACTACGTTTGAGTTCAAGACGAGCGAACGGGAGAAACAAAGTTTCTTACTCTGGTGTGTTGTCAACTAATTGCCATTTCCTCTTTCCAGTGTGCCAGTGTGTACTGTGTTTACTGGACATTTATTTACTTCTAGATCTGAACAACAAAGTGTGTGCTGTGTTTACTGGACATTTATTTACTTATAGATCTGAATATGGAAATGTGTGCTGTGTTTACTGGACATTTATTTACTTATAGATCTGAATATGGAAGTGTGTGCTGTGTTTACTGGACATTTATTTACGTCTAGATCTGAACATCGAAGTGTGCACTGCGTTTACTGGGCATCTATTTACTTCTAGATCTGAACATCGAAGTGTGTACTGCGTTTACTGGACATTTATTTACTTTTAGATCTGAACATGGGAGAAAACTGGCACGTGAAGAGTGTCGTATTTCTGAAGCCAAAATACGTTGGCTGTTAAACGCTACAGTGGCTTCAAAAGAACGTTGATAGAAGGCGTGGTTCTTGAAAGAAAGGCAGGGATCGACATGAACGAAGATGGAGACAGGACACTGCAGACACCTTGGGCGTGAGAGTGTACGAGGAGTGAGACAGGACACTGTAGACACCTGGAGAGTGGGGGTGTACGAGGAGTGAGACAGGACACTGTAGACACCTGGGGCTTGAGGGTGTACGAGAATGGAAACAGTTCACCGCAGATATCTGGGGCGTGAGGGTGAACGAGGATTGAGACAAGACACTGCAGAAACCTGGAGAGTGGGGGTGTACGAGGATGTAGACAGGACACTGCAGACACCTGGGGCGTGGGTGGGACAATTTGAAAACTTTTCGGTGGACTATGATGAGCGCCACGTTCTGCAGTGGACCTGAAACATGACAGTGATGTTCTCTTTCTGTTGTCCGGCATGTTGTATACTTACTTAGCATTTATTCTAGGCGATTCTAATGCGCGTATGTTTACTGTGTGTGTGTTGTTCATTATTGGTAGTTCAGAATTGACCGCATTGATTCGTCCAAACTAATGTTAAGATAGGCGGAGCTTCTCGGAAACAAGCATTTTGATTGGATACATGAAAAACAAAATCGATTTGACAGATCAAACTGAAAGAAACTGTTATCTTCGCTTATATCATGTTTATCTATTTATGGTTTGTATATTTTCAGTATAAAAATGACTTAGTTGATTGGTCCAAGCCAATGCTCGGGCAGGTGGAGCTTCTAGGCGCCAAGTACTTTGATTGGGTACATGAGCAAGTCGATCGACCAATCAGACTGTTCAGATCTGACTTTGCTGAAATGATGACGAAGGCTTATTGGTGGATGGTCCCCATCACGTGGTTACCTATCGTATTATTGTTTTTGTGGATGTCTTTCAAAAGTCTGTCAGAAACTCGGGAATTATGGCCACAGCATGCTCTAGGTACGGACATTGTTTCATTTTTGTGTGTGTTAAACAGATTTCATTTTAATTTAAACTTGCTTTGTCATTGGTCTATTACCTTTTCTCTTTTTATGTTTTCTAACTTCTCTCAGTTTAGGACAAGCAAACACTGCATTCTGTCAAATAAAGATCATTTTATGCAATAAGTCCTTGTCATTGGAAGTTAGAAAGAGAATTCTTGCATGTTATGTAAAACCAGTTTTAACATACGGCTGCGAATCCTGGACAATTAATAAACAGGCAAAAACAATTGTCTAAAAGCCTTGGAGATGTGGTTTTATAAAAGAATTCTGAAAATTACCTAAAAAAGAGTAATCTGGACATTTTGAGGGAGGCTGAGGCGCAAAGACAACATATCACAAATCCCAGAAATGTTTGGCCACATTATGAGAGGACAGAACACTTGAACTTGTTGTGATAACCACAATAATTTGTGGAATGAGAGACAGAGGAAGACAGTGTGAGAAGATTCTTGGCAGTCTTGTGTTATGGCACGAAAGGGAGTCAACACACGAACTGATCCATGCTGTCGGAGATCACAATTTGTGGAGAGGCAAGATCGCCCATGCCTGTCGGCAACGTACTGGATGCTGATGTTGATGATATTCTCTCATTCTTCCTTTCCTTACTTCTCTTCTGTTCTTTAGTGAGACATTTCTGCCTTCTGACAATTTTCTGCCTTTTTGTCTTCACCCGTTTATATGGTTATGTCCCATTTCATCATGCGCATCTTCCATTTTTGTATTATATGTTTGGCAAAATCGAGAGGAAGAGATCAAGGGGAGGGCAGAGAAGTAAATACCTGTAAGGCTTGGCCACGTTGTAGGGTCGAGAGAGGAACGCTGAAATGATCCACGACTCTGGTGATCGAGTGAGATGGCAAAGCATGACCGCCCACGCTTATCGGCATGGCACATGATGATGATGCTTATACTTTTCTCTTCAATCTTTTGTTCTGACTTTATCTTACTGTTTTAAATTATTTCATTTATGTGTTTTTTTTTTTCATTCTTATCATTTGTTATTAGTCTTCAATGTCTTTATGTCCCACGCTTATCGGCATGGCACATGATGATGATGCTTATACTTTTCTCTTCAATCTTTTGTTCTGACTTTATCTTACTGTTTTAAATTATTTCATTTATGTGTTTTTTTTTCATTCTTATCATTTGTTATTAGTCTTCAATGTCTTTATGTAATCATTATCATGTCCCATGCCGAGATCATGTTTCGCCATCTCACTCGATCACCAGAGTCGTGGATCAGCTCTGTGTTCTTGTCTCGATCATACAACGCGATCGAGCCATCCAGGTATTTACTTCTTTGCCATATGAATTACACAGCAGGATTGAGGTCAGTTCCTAGGAAGCACCTCGTTACCACAGGGAAGGGAATAAAGAAGCTGAAGATGGGGAGGAGGAGGACGAGGTGGAGGAAGTACCAAAGGTAGTATGCGAAACGTAACTATTTATTACCATCATGTTGTATTTATCATTACCGGTGTTCCATTGTGTGCTGGATGGCTGTGCCATGCCTCACCTGCAATATAAAATACACATCCAGGTGCTATTGGTCATTAACTAGGCGATTTTTACGTTCAGTAGTTTACGGACGCCCATACCAAGTCGAATACCAACGCAAGGCAGCCAGCTTCCAAATCGTCTGCAGCTTACTTCGAGCCAGGTATGTGGGACTGTGAAATCTCGTTCACTAGCCTTAAGTCACAGACGCCGGCTACCCGCCTTTATTTCCCAGGTTTCCAGCTGGGGCAAGCCTCTATTCCGTGCCTGTTTGCACTGGGAGTGTTTGTCTGGACGTTCCTGGAGTATGCCATCCACCGCTGGCTGTTTCACCTGAGACCTCCGTCCAACTCACCGTTTCTCATCAGGCTGCACTTCTCTTTACACGGACAGCACCACAAGGTAAGAATCAGGTGATCCCATGTGCTAATGTAAGAACCGTTCAAGAACTTTTTCATGTGCCAACAAATGACACATAATTCTCAGCCAGGATCTCACATTCTGAAATGGCACATACAAAAATAATCATCATCATTTTCATTACAATCATAAAATAAAAATATAATAAAAAAGTATTAGAACTGGAATCAAGACGATCTGCCTACGATTTGCAACAGTTGGACGCACAAACAGAAAAAAAAGGTTTCATTAGTAAATAAAAATCAATAAACATAAATAAATTAAGGCACTTTGTGCTTGTAGCAAACGAATACTCCAATTCTAATCACTCAGCATAATCTATCACTCAGAAATTCATAAGGTGGCAATCTCTTGACATCGCCAACTCGGCTTACGACTCTTCTTGTTGCTGCTTCGCTCTCCGCTCAACATTCTTTCAAAAGTATTCTCAACTATTCCGTTCAGTCACTGCATGCGATCTCGTTCAACGCATGCTGCATACATCACGCTGACACAAACTCACCGAGTTCTTGTCATCTTCCTGTCATTATAATCATCATCTTCTTCGTTATAATCATCAACATCATCATCATCATCATCATCATCCTGTCGTCCCGGCTCTGCAGTGAAGACTGGCTTTAATGGATCGCCAACAGATTTTGTCTTGAGCCTTCGATGTGCGTTCTCCTAGACTGTATCAAGATTTTTATGTTGTTTGACTTCGATGTGCGTTCTCCTAGACTGTATCAAGATTTTTATGTTGTTTGACTTCGATGAGCGTTCTCCTAGACTGTATCAAGATTTTTATGTTGTTTGACTTCGATGTGCGTTCTCCTAGACTGTATCAAGATTTTTATGTTGTTTGACTTCGATGAGCGTTCTCCTAGACGTATCAAGATTTTTATGTTGTTTGACTTCGATGTGCGTTCTCCTAGACTGTATCAAGATTTTTATGTTGTTTGACTTCGATGTGCGTTCTCCTAGACTGTATCAAGATTTTTATGTTGTTTGACTTCGATGTGCGTTCTCCTAGACTGTATCAAGATTTTTATGTTGTTTGACTTCGATGTGCGTTCTCCTAGACTGTATCAAGATTTTTATGTTGTTTGACTTCGATGTGCGTTCTCCTAGACTGTATCAAGATTTTTATGTTGTTTGACTTCGATGTGCGTTCTCCTAGACTGTATCAAGATTTTTATGTTGTTTGACTTCGATGTGCGTTCTCCTAGACTGTATCAAGATTTTTATGTTGTTTGACTTCGATGTGCGTTCTCCTAGACTGTATCAAGATTTTTATGTTGTTTGACTTCGATGTGCGTTCTCCTAGACTGTATCAAGATTTTTATGTTGTTTGTCCACTTGTATCTTTGATACCCTGTGTTTATTTTGCTGCTTGTCGATCGCAGCCTCTCTTCCATGAACAATACCTTCCATTTCTGTTCTTTCCAGACAGCTGTGGCTTTTAACTGATCCAGTGCCAAAACAAAAAGTAGGTTTCGACCAAGCATGGTGACACAATAAAATGAACAAGTATTATCAAGTAAATTTCCGTTCTCTGAGCTTTGAAATTGTGGAAGATACCCCGAAACAAAACAAATCACATGATGGGCCTAGTATGATGATATATCGTCTTTCTGTCCAAATGGGCAAGTCACATTTGGCGATGTATTATCTTTCAGCATCACATCAATTAATTTTGCCAAAGAAGTTCAGTTTCCGAGACATGCAGCTGCTTGCGTGCCAGTTTTCTGAAACTATGGAAGCCTAAAACAATGGTGTAAAATTGACCGTTTTAATTATTTCAGTGGGAGAATATTTGAAAACAGATGCCCACAGCTGACAATAACCCAGTGACCCAGCTGGTGAAGCATAAAGGAGCCGACAGCTACCCCTGCGGCCTATAAAGTTCAAGATATGCCTTATTAACCAATCTTCAGAACCTGGCTACGCCTTGCATTGATTTTCACAATGGTATGAACGTCGGCCGTCCAGAACACGATGGCAAACTACTGAACATAAAATTGCAACAACCAAAAACCTGGGGTTGATTGCAACTTCCTGCACAAGGCATGCAACTGACTTTAACTACGCCTGTGCAATAACTACAATGAATATTACTGGAGGACTACTTTCAATTAGGAACAAATATAAACCTCGTTTAGAAAATAATCTGCTGTATTTTAAATACATAGGCAGATTTCTTTAGCATGGTCAGTCAAAATGTGAAAAGTGTAATAATATGACATGCGTAATTTCGGATGTGTTGAGAATAGCTGATCAAAAGGCAGTGCGTTCTTTTGGACACACAGAGTTCAAAAAAGAATATGAAAGACATTTTTATAATCCTAGCCACTATGAAAAGAAGCATTTTATAAACTTGCAATCTTAAATGTATTTATATAAGTGAAGATGTGAACAGAAGATCTGGCCGACACTCTGGACTCCATGTAAAGGCCAGAAGATGAGTAATCAGACTGCTACTGGTACCTTTAGTACTGGGACTCTTCGCTGGCTGTTGAAAATCAGGACGGAACACGTATGTGAATGTCCTTAGTGATGTGATGTTAGTTATTGACTCTCATTTAACTGAAGGTGAAAAGGCACCATAATTTTCCGATTTTAATTAAGAACAAACATATGTTCTAATTAAGAACAAACATATGTTTTAATTAAGAACAAACATGTTTTAATTAAGAACAAACATGTTTTAATTAAGAACAAACATATGTTTTAATTAAGAACAAACATATGTTTTAATTAAGAACAAACATGTGTTTTAATTAAGAACAAACATGTTTTAATTTAGAACAAAAAAGTCGCTTAAAAGTCGACATGGTCGACTTCAATGCACCGGGTTTTATCCCATATGGCTCATATTTGACCACTTCGCCACGGGATTCTCCGTGGCGAAGTGGTCAATTAAGAACAAACATGTTTTAATTAAGAACAAACATGTTTTAAGTGAGAACAAACATGTTTAAATCAAGAACAAATGTGTGTTTTAATTACGAATAAACATGTTTTAATTTATAACAAACATGCTTTAATTAAGAACAAACATGTTTTAAGTGAGAACAAACATGTTTAAATCAAGAACAAATGTGTGTTTTAATTACGAATAAACATGTTTTAATTAAGAACAAACATATGCTTTAATTAAGAACAAATATACGTGAAGGGAGTTGCGGTGGCGCAGTCGCTAGCGTGCTTGCTTGCCAGTCCAGTGACCGTGTATTCGAACTCTCATCAAGAAGGGTTTAAAACAAAATTATCTCGGCTCCCAGGTCACTCAGCCCTATACAGATATGCAGGCTTGGCCATGGGAATGCTATTCCCATGGGAAAGGTCCCATGGGATGGGATGGGATGGGACAGCACACATTTGTATGTCCCATGGGATGGGATGGGATGGGACAGCACACATTTGTATTTCCCATGGGATGGGGTTGGATGGGACAGCACACATTTGTATGTCCCATGGGACAGTAGCCATGTCACAACAACTTGATCTACGTCAGAGCGAAATAAATAAATGCCTTGAGGATGAAGTCATCATGTTTAAAATATTACGACAACCAACTTCACAAGCATTAAATTATGTGAAAAATGAACATAGGTTTCCACTGCTAAAAGCAAGTACGAAAATTGTTTTGGCCATACCAGTGTCCTCAGCAGCAGTAGAGCGCTTATTTAGTGCAGCTGGATTGTTGGTGAGTAAGTTACTAGAACGGATGTTACCAGCTCTCGTTATAAACTCTGTGTATATCAGATTTGCATGAAAGATGAAATTTGTGGAAATGGTTCAGGGATTACCTGGATTAACTGAATTATTAGAAACAGTCGATCAGCAGGAAATTGATAATGTAATGTATGAGCAGAGTGACTCAGAAACAGAATGAGAGTGTCAGAATGAAACTGAATTGCCATATTTAGATTAAACTTTTTAAAATAAAAAATACTCTTGAATGTTAAAATTAATAAATTCTGTCGTTTTACATGTTTCTTTGCACATGTAATCCTATTTAGTAGACACTAAACCTAAACTTTCATAAATTTCATAATTTTATTCGAACTGTATTCCATATTAATATTGTAATGGGAATCCCATGGGATGGGATGGGATGGGACAGGCGTGAATTATAATGGGATGGGATGGGACAGAAAAATATGCCCCATGGACAAACCTGCAAATATGGGGCTTGCGCCATATCCCCTTATATTTTACATGCTTCTGGACGGGTCCTATCTATGTCGCCTGAGTAATCTACAGCTATTCAAAGAGTAAAACAACTGAATAAATTCTGGAGTGGGACGGATATTTCAATAAAAATCAGATTTTTAAGAGCATGCATCTTTCACATTTCAACATACGCCTGTGAGACCTGGACACTTACTAAACAAGCTGAGCATCGCATAAATGCCGTTGAATATAATGTTATAGACGGGTTCTAAGAATATCCTGGATAGAAAAGAAAAAAATTAATTGATACTTCAAGAGCTGAATATTGAAGAAGGTTGGCTATTAAAGACGATAAAACAAAGAAAATTGAAATATTTTGGTCACTTAAAACGCCATGAAAATTTGGAGAGAACAATAATGGAGGAGTATATGCCCGGGAAGAGAGAAAGAGGAAGGCCAAAGAGAAGATCGGTGCAGGATGTGGCGGATGACCTCCAGATGGGTATATCGGACGTGGGACATCTTGCTTGTGATCGAGAAGTTTTCCGGAAGGTTGTTATGGGAGCGAGGTTCTGCAAAGGACATGCTACTGATTGTATGAATAAAAAATAATCAGGCATATCATTTACATACTGAATTACCAAATAACAATAGGGACACGGCCCGAGTACCAACAGGAAAGGACTGCCATAACTATAACAATAGATTATACAACAATATGTATACAAAATTTAAGATTGGCGAATCAGCCATATGCACATGTGGATTGGCGCTGCAGACAGCAGATCACATATTCCAAGACTGCCAAAAATACTACATAACTAGGCATACCTTCTGGCCTAGAGAAACAACAGTGGAAGATAAACTCTATGGACCACTGAGAAAACTGAAGAAAAAAAAAGAAGAAGACAGAAAAAATAATACAACAGACAACATTGCAGATATAGACAAATTTCATACAGGAGGCAACTTTGCAGACATAACATTGCAGAACAGACATATTTCATACATGAGACAAAATTGCAACTACAGATACTTTTCAAGGGAACGAAAGAAGGCGTAGAGGAAGAAGAATACTGAGCTACAAATTGTCAAAACAATGTTTTCAAGTGAATTTTAATAACGAAGAAACAAACAATATATTGCACGATTTATTGCCTGGCATATTTCGCTGCATCTCGTCAGGTACATGCTGCAGAAATCACAGAACAAAATGTAAAGTAATTAGATAAATCCTTCAAGCTGAAATATACACATGTTCGCACAGTAATTTCAATTGTCTATTACGGTAATTTTAAAATGACTATCATGTCTTTCTGTTTGCACAAAACTGGCCTATGCAGATTAATCATGATGGCTTGTGCGACCTTTAACAAGCGACTATTTTGTGTGTTAAACAACAGGCAAAACGCATTGTGTCTATCAATAACGTGACCGGTTTCCAAAATATGCCGTCCACTCTGCATAGGTCAGTATTGGGCAAACAGAAACACAGATAGTCAGTTTAAAATTACCGTGGTAAACAATTCAAATCGTGCAATTTATTGGTTGTGTCTTCGTAACAAATTGTCTTTTGTTAATGCCAGTTGGATGACTTGTTAGTTCTTTCTTCTCTCAGTCACCCATGGATCCCATGCGTCTGGTATTCCCACCGCTACCTGCCTCCGTGTTTGGTGTATTATTCTCTCGGGTGCAAGGCCGTATTTCCCCACGGGGCTGCCCTTGCGGTGTTTGCTGGGATATGTTCTGGGTACTACAGCCTATGACCTAATTCACTACTACCTGCATCATGGCGGACACCCGCCAGTCGCATACTTCCAGAGGTTGAAAACCTACCACGCCCATCACCATTATGAGTACCAGCAACTAGGTGAGTGGTTTGTCTGGAGTTGAACTAAGTTTGTTCTTTGTTGTCTGTTTTTCTTAGACAGTATGTTTGAACAACTTCTAATGGCAACAATAGCTTTAAAGGCAATAGGAACGACTTCATCTAAAGACAATAGGAGCGACTTCATCTAAAGACAATAGGAGCGACTTCATCTAAAGACAATAGGAACGACTTCATCTAAAGGCAATAGAAGCAACTTCATCTAGAGGCAATAGGAGCGACTTCATCTAGAGGCCATAGGAGCGACTTCATCTAAAGGACAATAGGAGCGACTTCATCTAAAGGCAATAGGAACGACTTCATCTAAAGGCAATAGGAGCGACTTCATCTAAAGGCAATAGGAAGGACTTCATCTAAAGGAAATAGGAGCGACTTCATCTAGATGCAATAGGAGCGACTTCATCTAAAGGCAATAGGAGCGACTTCATCTAGATGCAATAGGAGCGTCTTCATCTAAAGGCAATAGGAGCGACTTCATCTAGAGGCAATAGGAGCGTCTTCATCTAAAGGCAATAGGAGCGACATCGACTTCATCTAGAGGCAATAGGAGCGACTTCATCTAAAGACAATAGGAGCGACTTCATCCAAAGGCAATAGGAGCGACTTCACCTAAAGGCAATAGGAGCGACTTCATCTAAAGGACATGAATACCTTAAAAGTGTGTTAGAAATTACAATAACCATGCCGTGGTCTTGAAACCCGTCAATATTGTTGTTAAGGATGTCAAGAGTGTTAGCACGTGACATCACGGTGAAGACAACATGGTGATGACAGGGGACAGTTTAAAGATGGCCGCCCCACTTTTGACATGCACCAAAGAGGAGTAGCGTGCTGTTATCCGTTGTTTAATCAGTGAAGGGGTGAAACCTATAGAAATTCATCGGCGAATGAAGGTCCGGTATGGGATGCATGCCTGTCAGTCCAGCAAGTGTATGAATGGAGTAGGAAGTTTCAAAACTGTTCGGTCTGGTGAAGAGGTACAATGGGTGGTGCATGAGTGGTCACACACACGACCAAAATAATGTTTTTCTACACGAACCCAAGCACTTTATTGGCGCTCGAGGACTTCCATTTTACGCTGTGGTGACTACATCGAAAGATGATACATTTGTTCTTTATGCTTTCAGAATATAATGGGAAAAAACATTTAAGGTTTTCATGTGAAGCCCCCTGGTATACCGACAGATCAGTGCACCGAGATGGCAGGTGAGGGGTGGGGCTTTACAGCTGAATGCAGGGACAAGATAACCACAGGACAGAGTGGAGCTAATGTAAAGATACAATCTTGCCTGTTCAAAACATGGATTGGTGGAGTCATGGACCATTTCAGAAATATAAAGCAATGTATTCCCTTAGTGAATTTTAACACAGAAGCCAGAAACAGTAGATTGCACGATTTATTGCCTGGAATATTTCCCTGCATCTAGTCAGGTGCATACTGAAGAGTCATATATCATATGAAGTGAATAATTGAATAATGCGCTGATCATACTTAATAATAATACTTAAGCTGGAGGTCAGCTAAAGTATTATTCATTTATTTACTTCATATTATATATAACCCTGCAGTATTTACCCGACGAGATGTAGCGAAATATGTCTGGCAATAAATCGTGCAACATATTGTTTGTGCCTTTTGTGTTTAAATTTCAGAAATACTTAAGAAAACTGAGACTTTAACAGATTCGGTGCAAGCAAAAAGTAGGTTTGGACCAAACAAAAATGGATGGCAGAAAATGGGAAGTAGGGTTGTGTCACAGGTATGAATTAAAAGTCGTTAATATGGTAGCAGATATGTTGTATTATATATCAAATTAAACGAGGTTACATAGGGAAAACTACTGTATTGATATTTTAACTATAGTTTAATTTATAAGCCCATGGCAGTTACCGGAAGTTTGCATAAGACGATTTATCATCCAATGAAACTTAATCACTTACTTACCTAAGACATGGAAGAATACATCCTCATTTATTTCCATTTCAGGTTTTGGAATTTCGAGTAAAATGTGGGACTACCCATTTGGGACGCTCATTCCAGAGGATGATGATGTGAAGAAGCATTGAGAACATTTAGATTTAAACCACGTGATTGCCAAGTGAATGACGAGATTATCGTTAGTAATTTATTTTAGACAGTAAAAATGACATTGGTGATTGTCTGAGCTGGCCAAACATGGCCGTCAATGCATATCGGCATGGCACATGATGAATGAGTTCTGTAGTGACCAGTATTGTAGCAGAAAAAGATGGATTACTTTTGCCTTTTTTTGCGTTAGTTCGCTTTGAACTCAAGCATAGTCCATACATGTGTTATTATTTATAGTGGCCTGGACTGATTTTTGCGTGTGGATTAACTTTCCCTATTATCAGTGTTCCTCGCCATCAGGTGAACCCACTCCGACTTCTGAAGTACTTGTCATTTACCATTGTTACGTCTCAAAGTGAAAGGGAGAGAAGTCAACATTTTAGTCCAACTGTCCAGTGTAGGGGTTGAAACCACAATTTTGGCATCAGCGCACCGGAAGTTTAAGAGCAAAGGCTCTTATCCATTCGACCATACTAACCTCTGCTTTTGCCTTTGAAGTTGGTGAATTGGGGAAAATGATAGATGGTATTGTATTGAAGTTGGTGAATTGGGAAAATGATAGATGGTGTTGTATTGAAGTTGGTGAATTGGGGAGAATGATAGATGGTGTTGTATTGAAGTTGGTGAATTGGGGAGAATGATAGATGGTGTATTGAAGTTGGTGAATTGATACAATTATAGATGGTGTTGTATTGAAGTTGGTGAATTGGGGAGAATGATAGATGGTGTTGTATTGAAGTTGGTGAATTGGGGAAAATGATAGATGGTGTTGTATTGAAGTTGGTGAATTGATACAATGATAGATGGTGTTGTATTGAAGTTGGTGAATTGATAAAATGATACATGGTGTTGTATTGAAGTTGGTGAATTGGGGAAATTATAGATTGTGTTGTATTGAAGATGGTGAATTGATACAATGATAAATGGTGTATTGAAGTTGGTGAATTGATAAAATGATAGATGGTGTTGTATTGAAGTTGGTGAATTGATAAAATGATAGATGGTGTTGTATTTAAGTTGGTGAATTGATAAAATGATAGATGGTGTTGTATTGAAGTTGGTGAATTGATAAAATGATAGATGGTGTTGTATTGAAGTTGGTGAATTGGTAAATGATAGATGGTGTTGTGTTGAAGTTGATGAATTGATAAAATGATAGATGGTGTTGTGTTGAAGTTGGTGAATTGATAAAATGTTAGATGGTGTTGTATTGAAGATGTTGAATTGATAAAATGATAGATGGTGTTTGTATTGAAGTTGATGAATTGGGAAAATGTAAAGATATAGATCGTGTTGTTTTGAAACATTCAAACTCTAGGGTATATATTTGAAACAAAATTGTATTTTTAGATCCTGTGGACACACAATAAAAACAAACACATGTGCATACCTTACAAGGGCCTCAGTCCATGTAAACAGAATCATTGATGTAGGGAGGAAATAGTTGAAAATAATGGACTAATATAATCACAGCTAAGACACGTATCAATGAAATAAGTAATTTAGACTTGACAGCAACAGATGTACGATATCTGGCTAATGTGACAAGTATCCTACTTTTACTCACTGTGTCCTAATGTACACACTGTGTCTGTCCTAATGTACACACTGTGTTCTACGTGTACACACCGTGTACTACTTGTACAACCGCCTCTTATCTCTGCACACCTAGCCCTACAGTGTTCTACTGGTACACATAATGTCCTGCTTGTACAAACAATGTCCTGCTTGTGCACACTCTGTCGTACTTGTACTCACACTATCCTACTTAACACATCCCGTCCTACTTGTTCACACCATGTCCTACTAATGTACACCTTGTCCTGTTTGTACACAGTGTCCTTCTTGCACACTACACACTGTATACACCAGTGTTTTCCCAACCTTTTTTGTGCTATGCCCCACCTAAGCCTTTCTAAAATTCTTATGCCCCCCCCCCCCCCCACCTAACATATACATTATTTTTAATATTTAAAAATTGAAATGTTCACTAAAGAAACTTGAATGATAGGTTTTAGGAAGAAATCAATAGGAAATTATTGAGCAAACACAGTAAGTAAATAGTAAATTTTCAAAACATAAATGTAAATGGAGAACTGAAATTCAAGTACAAATTAATTTTAATGAAAGATTTTTCTATATTATTTTAATTATTAGTAATGATTTATTATTTAAATTTAGTGAGATCCTTGCGCTTGATGCTTGCTGCAAAGAGATTTTATGTCAGGTTCCAATTTAGTTAACTTCAGTCTCAAGTCTCCCCGTTTTGTTATATCCAGCCGATTTCTTCCATTTCCGAATTGCCCCCCTTAACAATCGAATTGCCCCCCCCCCCCCCCCCCTGTGGGGCATGGGCCCCACGTTGGGAAACACTGGTATACACAGTACCGACAGGCAAATGTCTGGCCACGACCCCATCACTGCTCTCATTCTGCTTGAGTTTAACTCGTTCCATCTCAGGTAGTTTTCTTCTTCTCCTGCGTTCGTCCGGAATGTTATTTTAGACGTAATTGCGTTGAGCCTGTTTACAGAAGAGCTGCGATATATGAAACATTCGGCCGACACATCCGACTTCTTCAGGCATTTGTTGGCCGGGTGACCTGCCCGGGAGTTAGTTTTTAATGAGCGCCTTGTGGCCCCAGGAGCTGTTGTTTGCAAGTAGCTGGTCAATAGCATTGCAAGAGTTAATTTCTCTTCGGGCTGGTCCCCCCCCCCCCCACCCCCCCACCCCCAAAGAAAAATAAATAACCCATACACATTCAAGTGCCAGAAAGAAAGAAAGATAGACGAATGAATTATAATTATTCCATTATCGAAAGAAAGAAAGAAAGAAAGAAAGAAAGAAAGAAAAAAAGAAATATTTCATTACCACAAAGAAAGAAATAAAGAAAGAAAGAAAGACCAAGTTTCATCAATTGAATGTTGTATGTGCCTGTCACTCGTTACTCGCTGCAGTCTTTCCATTTATTGATTATTATTTATTATTTCCTGTTTCTGTGTGTTAAAACATAGTTGTGTTGTGACAT